>CAJQUW010007105.1:0-282226 GCA_907163375.1 Prostheceraeus crozeri | reverse complement strand
GCAATGCATGCGAGAATGTGGTTAAATGTGGATAAAGTTGCTCAAAATGTTTGTGTTTGCCGTCATTAAGATGCTCGCCAAATCGAAATGTGTTTAGCTTTATAGACAGGGGTGCATGATGATGAAAGGAAATGACCTGAAGACATTCCATGTGAAAAATTATGACTCAGGGCATAATACTTTTCGTTTAATCAGAGAAAACATTGAAAAATTCATTTTAGCCAAAAACTGCAAACGGCGTCCCATTGGATTTACATGTGTTTTTCTTTGATCTTGTCTGACAAGAAGAGGAACTCACTAGAACTCGGCAGACGTGCCGATTCGTAGTAGGCATAGGGTGCACATCATTCTGTGAAAGTCTCACTTTCGGCCTCGTTCCCTGCAGAAACTCGTTCTGGCTGCCGGACTATAAACATGAAAACGTGAAGAACTTTCTTAGGAACAGCAAGGCCAGAAACTTTGCAGAACTAGTAACAAGCATGTTGACGGCTTTCAGAACCTTAGATGCAGCACTAGCATCAAATGCATCACATGTTCTCACATATGGATCGATTTCCTGAGGACAGAGAGTTGAAAATAGATGAAGATCGGCATCAATGACGGTGAGATGCAGTCACGATGGCTGAAGTGCTGGAACCTTAAGAGAAACATCCCCACTTCTGGGCATTCGATGGGTTAGAAAAAACGGAAATTCATTGACTTTTTGCAATGATGATGCAATGTTCAATTTGAATAAGGTTTGAACAGCGGAAGGACCCAGATTCGAGATATCTTCCATTTATTTATATTTTTCAAAATGCTATGGTCGAATGTTTTCGGTTAGCGTCCACTAGCCATGTTCACGACAAATCTCTTTGTCTATTTGTCGTGAACATGGCTAGTGGACGCTAGCCGAAAACGTTCGACTGCACCAATTTGAAAAATATAAATAAATGAAAAATCTCTTGAATCTGGGTCCTTCCGCTATTCAAACCTAAGCACATATGACTCAGTCTCTGTTCGGCTCAATTTGAATGTACACGTTTACTTACATCTGTCAATGACTTTTGTGTTGTCCACAATAAAAAGAAAAATCACTGTTCCTTTAAAGATTATGGACATGATGACCGAAATTCATTGCATAATAAAAAGACACTTGCATCAAATTTGCTTGATTTCCACCATTAAAAATCTCCTATCAACAATATTCGTCGCACGTCAGATTCCTGCTAGAGGGTGGGTCATAAGTCCCCTGCATCTTTTGCATTCGTAAAAATTCATTATTTTTTCATATGTTCAAATAGTCATATGTTCAAAATTCATTTCCTTGTTTTATCACGAATAAATTTTTTGTTGCATTCGGAGTGAGGTGTGATGGAATAGAAGAAGAGAAGAAGACTATGTATGCCTACCCAATGCATTGAAAGACGCATCGATTAATTAGTTTAGTCACTTCAATTAGGCCTAGTGTTGAGCTACATTGTTTGCCAATTATGGAAGTTGAATTGAGTCATTTTTACTGCGTACGGATTATGTTCCGTTGCTTCTTCATTTTTGTAGATGTCAAGAAACTTGTACCATGCAAAGCGAAACTGCAATTTCTCATTTGTTTTCAGATTTTCATGGAGGCATAAGCCAAAATGTGAGCACACCAAACTGAAAGGGCTATTGATTTACGAATTATTTTGTCAGAGTCAGGAACATAGTTTTGATGTTGCTTAGCACGCTCTTGTTATTTAGATTTTATGTCGAGGCATTCTTTGGGACAGTTTCGTCGAATCAAAGTTCGAAGACTATAAGAAGATTAATTCAACTTAATACCTCAATAACCAACACCGTGCCTCAAATTGCATGACTTAACGAATGTACTAGAAAACATCAAATTTCATAATTCTCAATATCATGCGAAGATGCCACAAATTTACTTTACAATTCCTCAGGCATTCCTGTCAGCAGTAAATGAACTCGATGGAAGATCAGGTAGCACTAGCCATGTCTTAGATTTCACTCCTGTTTACCTGCTGAGTTATTGGATTATTGCAGGATTTTCGAAAACTGGACTTAGATTTCACGCCTAGTGATAATCTAATCTTATTTCCAATCTAAGACGAGTTATGACCTTCAGTCTTTCCATCTAATTGAAGTAATACTGCTAATTCGTAAATGACTCTGTATACACATGCACGGCGCGTTTCACATGAATATTACTTTTATGTTAATCGCCCTTCAAACTAGCGAAGTTAATACGGTTTGTTGATTTTGTGTTTCTAGAAACTGGATAACTCGAGATATTGTTCAGATTAGCAGAGAAGGTATTCAGTCAAAAAAGTCATGAAGTAATTAGCACTCTTTTAGCAAACGTCAAAACACGCAGAATACAAGCTTATTTAAGTTCGCTAATTTAATGTAACAAAAAATTACGAAAAATGTAGGATGTTTGTTTATGATCTTTACATATAGAAAGGAGGTCCGACTAGAAATAAGAACTATTCAATTCATTTCTACTCGTGACATTTCAAACAATCATCTTTTATGAAGTAGGGCCTACCATCATTTTCGAGGCCGGTCTAGCGCGACCGAAGGTAATGTTAGATCTATTCTGACACCAGCTGAAAACTATTAGATTAGAATGAACAATTTTGCAGACAATGACATGTATTAGGCAAGTATGACAAATATGAAAACAAAATGGACAATGATGCCAACCAAAATAGTGCATATACTGTCTAATGTTTTTGCGGTGATTTGTAACTGTTTCGAGCATTCAAATCTGCTGCACACTCTCCCGAAATCAAACTCAGACGCGTGCTGTTATTCTTCGATGCATGATTACACCAATGACTTTAAATACTTGCTCTGGGGAATAGCATATACAAAGTCATCGGATTACATACAGTCCTTCAGGTTCATCGAAATGGTTATCAAACTTTGAAAACGTAGTGCTACTGGCCCCACTGCTATTGACAAGGCGTCGAAGTAGATATACTGTAGTTTCTTTATTGAATTTAGACTGCTGTTTGTTGAAGATGCTTCTTAAAGTGAGAGTTCTGTAAACTGTAATGCCAAGATATTCACGATAATTGTCTGAGTGCATAACGGTGTGATTGAGCTTGACTTGTAATGTAGATGACTGTCTACAAGGCGGTTGGCAAGGTGAAAGGAGCAACTAACTGTTTTGCTGGTATTGATTTTCAATTGCCACTGCCGAAAGAATTGATCTAATGACTCCAATTCATCTGACACTGTTTGCTCTATAGCATGGGAATCTTTACAGGAAATCATTATGGTAGTGTCATCGGCGTTTATTTCTTCTCATTATCATCATCTGTGTTCATTATCATTCTCAGCAGAATTTTCTGTCAACTATTTCTGTGGATGATTTCATTTCACTTGTAGAATTGTCGCTGAATTGTGAGATGGTTCTGTGTAAACGTGAATTCTATCATCAAGTTCAAAGTCTGGCTATGGGCAATCCTTTAGACCCTCAGCTAGCGATAGTTTACCCTGCATGTGGGAACGTCGCTCGCTAATATCAAGAGTTCATCCGGTGAGTTAGCGATTTTGTGGCTAAATTTGTTTCTTGCTAAACTTTGCAACAAAATTATCGCAAGACGTGAAAGTCGCCCTTATTTTTTTGAAATGCGTCTAGAATCCAAAAGCGGTAGGTGGCGAGTAAGTTGCTATGACTAACTGACACATGTTTGTTTACTAATTTTCAGCTGGTTTTTCGCCAACCATGAAATAGTGAATATTGTAGCAACTTATTAGTAGTATTCTTCGTGTATTACCTTCGCATGAAAATACATTGTATACTCAGTCTGATCTGTTAAGAAGGGGCTTTTTTAAATTCATGAAGGCGTAAACTAAAAAAGTATTTATGTTCCATAAATGTCGCAGGATACACGTAAATGCTCTGAAATGATTCTAGTATTTGTTATTGTTGTAGATTATTGATTGTCAGGTGATGTTATGCAAAAATGATACAAAAAGATTCTCTACTTTCTCATTAATATCAAAGTTAGTCTGCATTAACTTGATGTTCTCTGCATCTGATGTGGAGTGTTCTTGTGCTGCTTCCAATGTAGAAGTTCTTACAGGAATCGCATGTTAGTTTATACACCACGTTTTTTCGATAGCAAATTGATTTATCCGTAATGCGGCAATTTTGTAAGGAGCAAGTTTGAACTGTTTTTCTATTTTTTAAGGCACTTCTCAATGTTCTATTTTTTCTTGTCAATCTGATATTCACATTTTCTCGGCGGAAAACGTTTTTTAGTTAATTATCAATTTTGTTGGAACATATGGGAATGGAAAATATAAGAAGTCAGTATGTCTTTTCTTTTTTGTACTGCGTTGGACTTTTTTTATCATTTTACTAGGATAATTATGTTGACGGAGTATTTCATTGAATTCGTTCTCATGTGTTCTTAAAGCTGATTAATCTGTACATCTATTTGTAATTCGTGACACTCGTGAAAAACATAGAGAACACTTGCTTGCTATTAGAGCATCTGAATGCTTAGCACCCCAGTATCCATTTTGAAATTGAATTTCCGACGAATGATGATAATAGCATAAGTCTCCTTGATTTTACTGCTACACTTAATTTACATGATCGTCCGCAGTTCGAATTCTGCAAAAAATCTGCAAAGAAAGACATTTTTATGCATTGTGACTCCCATTTACCCACAAGCACAAAACAAAATTTTATCATTAATGAAAAGTCACGAATTACAAATAGATGTGCAGGTTAATCAGCTTTAAGAACACATGAGAACGAATTCAATGAAATACTCCGTCAACATAATTATCCTAGTCAAATGATAAAAAAGTCCAACGCAGTGCGAAAAAAAGAAAAGACATACTGACTTCTTATATTTTCCATTCCCATATGTTTCCAACAAAATTGATAATCAACTAAAAAACGTTTTCCGCCGAGAAAATGTGAATATCAGATTGACAAGAAAAAATAGAACATTGAGAAGTGCCTTAAAAAATAGAAAAACAGTTCAAACTTGCTCCTTACAAAATTGCCGCATTACGGATAAATCAATTTGCTATCGAAAAAACGTGGTGTATAAACTAACATGCGATTCCTGTAAGAACTTCTACATTGGAAGCACCACAAGAACACTCCACATCAGATGCAGAGAGCATTCCACAAATTCCACCTCATCAATGTACACCTTCAAAAAAAAATGTACACCTTCATCATAAACACCTTCAAAATTGTCAAACAACACTTTTTTCAACAACAATTTTAACCCAAGATTCTGATGAAGCCAACCTGTGTCTACGAGAAGCATTACTCATCAACAAATTACACCCGAAGATCAATGGTAAATCTGAGCTCGAACTTTACAGAGATTTTCTTTTTGTGTAGTTATGCGTAATATTTTCTATTTTCCATCATGCTGCATCACTTTTTCATTATTCACATCGCTTCATTTCCTTTTCCTCCTTCTTTAATCCTTTTTCCTTTTCCACTTAGTCAGATCACAGTCAATTCCTACTGTCTTTGCTATTGGTAAAATGAAGCCCAATACTATCTGTTTCATCCTCACTCACATTTCTATTCATCTTCTCTTTCATCTTTATTTCTTACTCATGATATCTTATTGCCCTTTATGTAATGTGAATTTTGAATTTTGTGCGTGTAAATGTTTCCTTCTATGCCTGACGATGATCCTCTAATGAAGATTGAAATTAATTGCGAAAATATAAAGTTATAATCAACATCGATATTTATCTTGACTCTTCCCAACCAATAACTTGATTCTTTGATAATGGGTATCCTCGTATTTTTGTCAGAGAGATACTTTAAGACGCTACTTATCCAAGTCTGATGTATGTACAGCTGAGAAAGATTTTCATAACCGAGTTTTTTTGTCGTGTACCTCATGTAAACGAAGCACATAAAAGAAAGTGCCTGGATTTGTTTGACAAGACGTTCTGGTTTGTCTAATTTTGTGACTTAATGGTTCGATTGTGGTAAACCATTACGCAGAATTTTTCAACCTCCTGAGGAAGTTCAAGCATGTCCAGCAAATTGTGTGACGTGTGTAAGTAATTGTAACACCTTTAAAGACTGTCTCCAAAATATGTAATTTAAGAAATATCCTGTAATTTGTGTTCCAAAGTATACATAGGAGAAAGTAGCAGAATTATTAAATTGCGCATTATTGAACATGGCGATAAGAAGAATACATCAAGTGCTGTTGTGCAACATTTTATTAGTGAACATCAGATTGCGAATATTGCATTTCAGTGGCGTCTGTTACACAAGGGTCTATGTAATTTTGAAAAAGGTTTGATCCTTGAATCTCATTATATAAGCGAAGTACCCACACGAATTATGAATGGTTGTCATGGCAGAAGTAATTTCTTGAAGTTTTGAAGCTTCTCCATCCTTTTTTGTATTTTTTCTTTGCCTTTTTATGTATCTTTCTTTTTTGCTTGTCTCCTTTTTACGCACAGTATTATATGTTTGTGTAGGCTACAGTATACTTTGATTTTACCTTGTAAATGTTCTAATTCGTATCGATTTTATCTTCTTCTAATGTATACATTTTACATCACTTTTGCATGATTGAATTGGTAAATTACGGTTTTTACGTGCATTCCGTTATTGATCCATTAACACTTTCTTTGTGACCTGTGAACTGTGTTGCTGTCTGACTGTGTAGAATTTCTTGCCTAAGCCATTTCGCATTGAGAAAGCTTACCGAATGGAAGGTTTGCGAGAATTAATAATTTGATTTGTGTCCGCAGAAGTATCTTGCTTTGAATTCCAAGTTTATTACAAGTAGTAATATGCATGTAATAATATTTTGCACTGTATCAAGCAATTTTAGTAATTTAAGATTTATTGCTTTCTTCAAAGTGTTCAAGACAAAACAAAGTTTCCGTACTCTCTCGAAAAAACGTTAATTGGTCTATCACAAATTAAGTTAAAAGCAAAAATGACTTTTTTTACTTTTACTTGTTTTGTGATAGACCACCATTTCTTCGATAGAGTCCGGAAACTTTGTTTTGTCTTGAGCACTTTAAAAAAGTGACCAATCACTCTAGCTGCTTGGTCAACTACGTCGATTTAAGGTTCATTCACACCGGACGCGGCGCAAAAGTAAAAATGTCTGTTCCCACCTAGCCGTGTGGCGAGGGGCGGAAGAGGGGAATGGACAGGGGCAACTACAGATGTGGACACTTCTTATTGCTAAACAATTAACATATTCACATTCCTTGTGTTACCTGCATTCGAGTGACCTCAAACAAGACACCATTACATCTATATGACATTTTCTCAAGATAGTTAAATGACACACTCAGTTTTCAGAATTTTCATGAAATCAGATGCAACATTTCCAGCATAATGAGTAGCCTTGAAATTGATATCTAATCGACACATTTTCGAGGAAATACAAGCACATTTTACATTAGATCTTCGAGCGTGAACAACGTGTGATGTAATCAGGTTCTTATATCTATCTGCAAGTTTCATCCGACGAGAATAGAATAATCGCTGATGAATAATTGAAGTATTGCTAGGGGCAGTTTATTTTAGAGCAATATCATCCGATGAGTTTTGATCGACCAGCGATCTAGAAAATAAAGTCAATTTGGTGACATGGTGATAAAAAGGCATTCCGTCTTGTTAATTTTTGTCAAGTATATCCGAATCTGCAGAAATTATTCTCTTGAGTATCGAAATCTGTACGTTGTGTTTGTCGCATGATTGAGGGAATATGGAATCCACTTCAGTCATTTATCAATCTGTCAGCACAATTATCAGCTAATCGGCTGTTGTCACGCACTCAACAATACACACGAGCATTTTTGAGAAGAATAAATTGTTGCTTGTTGCAAAATAGACACCACCATCATCTTCTTCGTGAAATTTCGTTTTGAATGAAGTGTGTTTCAACCACAGAGACGGCTAAGAATTCTGCGATCTGCATCAAATAAACGATATGTAGCGTTTTGATGACTTCATCGTAATGCTTGAAGGAGTGTCGAACAATTGAAGACATATGAGAGAGACCAACATTCCTAAAGATATTTTTTCTAATTGCAAATGAAGTACAGCATACTTTTGAGTGATTGACATTGCAAATTATTCGTTAGGATATGGGGATTGCTATAAACTACATAATATTGCGAAAACTAATCATTTGATATTTCAAATATGTAAAGAATGGGGTTTTTAAGGACACACATCCACAGAATTGGATTCATCTGCGCACAAAACATTTACACATTTTCCACAGAATTATATTGTTTATGCGTGTCACTTTGCTAGAAGTGCAAACTGATTCAAAACGATGGCACATGGAAGAACTTATTAAGTGGGCAAAAAGAAACTTTTAATACCTTGCAGAGATAGGAAAAATAGTCGTGCGTCGCTTGCGGATTGCTCTGAATTCCTTCAAAATGCTCCGATCGTCACGATTCCATCTGATTAGTAGAATTCAGATCATTGCGCAAAAGTTTCCTCGATAATGTTAGGCCCTCCGATCATTATTAAAGAAGTTAGCAGGCGCACGAAAAAATGTTCACAAACTTTTCTGTAGAACTTGACATTGACTGTGTCTCTTCGCTGTGTGATCCGACTGATAACAGTCACTGACACTTCGCACAATTTGGCGTGTTTAATGTTGAACTGGCTGCTCATTGTTCGATTGCTATGGTATTATGTCAGCAGATTGTGCCATTTCATTAGCGCTACATGTTCGAATGTTTCCTTTCTAGTCAAGCAGAAGAAGAGACGACCTGTCTAATTCTGTGACATTTTCATTCATAGGATGACAACAAGGCACAGGTGACAGATCATGAAATATTAGAATTGACGCACGGATTGACTTTGTCATAAGTTAGCACACAAAACGACCTTTATTAACTTACATCGTCTATTCTATAGAAATCGGGAGTATCACTCTACAGAAGATTATCAGATAAGTTGAGTTCAATAACAACTTCCTCATCTTCGTTTCCGATACTCGTTTTGCAGTAAATAAAGCAACATTCATCTCCAAATGCATTAATGAATTTCATGATTGACAAAGTATGAAAGTGCACTGATAAAGGATTTTGATGGTCATTTTGTTCAAATTGTCCTCACAAAGGTCAGCATTGCCGGATAGCTATGTCAGTAATTTCTCTGCACGAACATCTGGCAACCTGTGTGATGTCAAGTTACCGTGCGAGGGGTGGAGAAAGCCGCGTCGCGGCTTGGCGTGGGATGGATTTTCCTATCTGGTAAGCAAACCGTTTTATACATCCGGAAATATACATCTGGTAAGCAAACCGTGCGTCTTTACAGAACTTTTTTCACACAGAGACGCGCGTGGTCCCGCGCGTCTGTGTCAACAGTCTCATAGGTTTGTTAAGGTTCTGAACGAAAATTCTGGACACGTGAGACGCGCAGCGCTGCGTCCGCTGGGAATGGATTTTCATTGCTTGCCATCTTTTTTAAAAATTGAGCTAGTAATCGAAAAACGTTAAAGACAAATCAAGTTATCCCTATCAAAATCAACATAAATCTATATCATATCAAATCAAATTCAAACATGGGCCAGGATGTTGTCATCGGAACTGCTTCAGATTTTCTTTTGATATTTACACGAAACTTGAACGTGCGACAAAAGTCTACAAAAGTCAGATTATTGACAGGAAATTTATCTAAAACTTGCTACCCCTTCTCTGTTGCTCTAACTATCAGTTGCTGATGACATTGGATGAACTTAAATAGATTTCAATAAGCAGTCTTAAGGTTATGTAGTTTTTCAGCTTTGCACAAAAAGAAATGTATCCCACGCTTTCTTAACTCTGAGTATCTCTCGCCAAAGGATGATTCTATTTGCTTACTTTGAAGAACATTTTCTGAATAAACGCCTATTTATTAATTTCACTTCGGATATTCCTTAATTACATCTCTGCATCAAACTATTTTTTTCAAAAGTTGTGAATTCAAATTGCACGCTTTATTAAAGAAACAGTACAATCATTTGGAAATCAAGTTTCTACAAATAAAGAAATGTACATTGATTGTTTCATTGGTACATAGAGAAAGCGGAAATATTTTCCAATCATTATTTGATCAACGTGTGATCAATCATCACCGAATATCTCTGCTGGAGACTATATACATAAGAGTTTGTTTCTTATCCGGGAAATCTTTCTTTACAATGTAATACATTCATCCGTAACACAAGGAATTGGAAAGTTGAAAGGATTCACTACAAAGTAAAAGTCTTGATGTTTGACCCGTTATCGAGCTGACATAGATAACCTCCGAGCATTCTTTGTTATTTGACCAAATGTGTGTCCAAATCTGAATTTGTGACCTGTAAAGGAAAATGAATTTTCTCAATTGCACATTTATTTAGAATAACGAAGACTGTGATGGCAATGCAATGAAGCTCCAAATTGGAATATATTCCTAGCGGAAAGCACAATGTAACAAGCATGGCACGCATTTATTATTAATTGAAAACAAGGAATCTTTTTGTCTCATTTCAGTTTTAGCAAGTTTATCCAATCTACTTGGCAATAAACTTCTTTGAATTTTTTAATAACAACGACACGCTTGGTATTGCTGCAATGTTAGATTGCCCTGAAGGAGTGCGCATTTGCGTGCAAATCAAAGTTATTCCATCAATATCAGCAGTCTGCCGCAGTTGATTTGCTTACGACTTCAGATACTTGCTTCAAACGTAATTAACCACTTTGAAGTTAAAATTTGATTACTTTGTTATGAGATCACTATGCTGACGCTAGACCATACGGCAATGATCCATTACAGCACTTGGGTCTTCTAAGAGATAAGCGATAAGCACATTCGGTTTTCTGTGAAGAAGTATTTCTCCTTGTTGAAATTAACTTCAAACAAACAGTATATTTCTTTCGTGCTAGAAATGACACTGAGCTCTGACCTACATCCTCCGTGATACATGGTTATTCTAAGATAGTGCTATGATTTTCCAGTCGGCCGCCGGCAAGCAATTTTTTTGACGGATAGAGTAGGCGAGAAGGAAAATAATTTTTTGAATAAAATATTAGTGAATTTTCATGTTGATCACATCGCATCGAATAAAATAACATATTAAAGTCTAAACTTGCTAAGCAAGAACAGCACGTGAATGAATAATTACTATAAGGCTATTTAATTTCGCTGGATATTAAAATTCGCGGATTTCTCGGTTTGATGACAACGCGAAATCAAATACCAAGGTTAAAAATTCTTTTGGTTCTGTATGACGAGTAAGTGCAGGTCTACATAGGAATAGAGTAAGCAAACTATGGCATCGAAATAGATTTTAAATGTACAAAATTCTTTATGATAGACACATTACAAGCGTACGACACAATGCACATACAAAGGCTCCATAATGCAGTAGTTTATCATCACGCGTTGCTCATTTCGCGGGCATCCATGAGACCGGGCTTCCGCCATGCCGTGCTTATAGTGTCGTTTTTCAGCTACAACGTGTTCGAGGGCTTTAATGAGCCATTTGCTCATTTGCAGGGCTTCTTTACGGCAGGGAAAAAATTGCCTCACGTCAATAGGCGATTTGGCTCTCTTCTTGATATTAGCTCTGTGTGTAAGCCACTACAACAGACTGTACTGTAACAAAACTAAACGCGAATTTTTACTCTACGCGAAATGACCAGATTGACAAAACCGCGAAATATAATACCCCTGACATTATGTAGCCTTACAGTATTGAAGACAATTGATTATAACCATAATTTTACATCAAAATGATGCAAAACTTAGATATAAAAATATCGTGGTTTTCTCTTCTATAAACTGTTTCCTAACTAGGCAATCAATTTTAGTAATGGGTTTCCTATTCAGTTGGTCCTAATTCTATGGCATTAGATTTTGATTTTTGACTTTTGTGCATATTCGTACATTTGAAATTTAAGCGCAGAATATTCTATTCTGCAAGATCTGAAATTGACGCAAAACTATGTATCTAAACCACTGTGACGTGGTGGTTGAGAATTGAATCCTTGCGTCTCAGCATGCTGATGACCGAGAAAGTAAGTCATCGGGAGTCGACACGAAGGACAAAAAACGCATGTCAGCTATACACATGTACCGGATTAAAATTTATTCCGTGAGTAAATGAATTAATGTCAACTTCTGCAGGTCAAATAAGAATTTTCATTGAGCAAAATTGTGTTTTGCTAAAAAACATAATGCATTTTGCATCATATGCTCACAAGACAATCCTACAAGATGAAACTTATATTACATAAACTTAAGCTCATCATATTACATAGCGTCCATCCCGCATTACACGATCCCTATGTACGTCAAGTTTTTAATGTCGGAAACTGTCCTCAATTTGTTCTCATCTGAAAGATACTGTAAAACAACAAATTTTCGTGAATTTCGCGAGGGTTGATGCCTAGCGAAAACTTGTTGCAAGCGAAAATATCTTGCCATGGATATTGCAAATGGTGTGCGTCCATGACTCACGAAAATAGGTTGCCGAGAATTAGTTCATGAGTCGACAGTCGCGACTATGAGTTGCCGCCAAAATTAATTGTTTTAAAATATTATGTCAGTTCGCAAAGCATCAAAACGTATCCTCCGCCTTCGTTCATAACCCATTCACCATCATGGTTGCATAAGTGCATTAACTGGGATATATACCTATTCTATCCTCTATGTTTCTGATGTTTCGTTGTTTAAGGACCAGCCTCTTCGTTCAATCCAAAAGCGAGGGTAATGGATGCTCCTCTGCATATTTTGCCCATCCTGATGTTAACGTAGCTATTTGAAAGTTCAACATTTAACAACTTTATAAATTGACCTCAACTCTGGAAAATAATATCAAATTGGTGCATATAAAAAAAGTCATATAAGCATTTTGGTAAGTGAGCTGAAATCATCGTGATCATGCCTCTGCAATTTCGCAGATTCATAGAGAAAATGAATGCAAATATTTATAGTGAATTGAACGAATTTAATAAAGTCAGTAGAAATTCCCTGATATATTTGAAAAATGTGTCGATTAGAATATCTTCATACAAACTGCAGACTACATATAACTATCAGCGTCGTTAGGAACTTTATGAAGCCTGAACTTCTACTGATGACCATGGATTAATGGATAATGGAATTCCAAATCTTCCCTGAAAATGCGTTGTCTCTTTTGTCAATGTGTCTTTTGCCAAGCTTGTAAGATAAACTGGTTTCATCGCCATAGGTCCCAATAACGTATCAAGGGGATCATTTTCATATCAATTATTAACGTTCTAGGATTGTGAAGCGCAATGCAAGTAATTGCTTAGTAATAATATAAAAGAAATATTAGTGCACCAACGAACAGACAGATTTAAAGACCTTGGATAGGTTTAATGTGTTCATTAGTGAATAGCAAACAAGGAGAAATCGCGACAACTTACGGCATTATTCGATGAAGATATTTTAATAAGTTTACAAGGTCATAATCAGAATGAAAAATGTACTTGGTAAAAGATTTTAGCATTCTGACTGTCTTTTTTTGATTCATGCTGTGATACAAGACTTTTGATTGTAATCCGATCGCGTTGACCATCTTGAATCTAAGATATTTCGCATCACAGGGATTTTGAGGTATCCCACAGAGCCTGTTCATATAAGATTACACCCCACAACCTTAGTAATTAGAAAACAATACTAAGCTTTGAACATTGTTTTGTGCCGCTTAATTTTTGATTTATCCAGCGACAATATTTCTTCAATGTGACTGATGGCTATCACGTTTCCAAGATTATATTTGCGGGGCCTATTCTTCGCTCTCTATTTGTGTTTTAGAGTTTAATTGACTATCCGCAGTTGTGCTGTTATTCAAGCTGCCTATACTTCACATAGACCTACTGTGTGATTAAAATAAGTGAAATAACAGATAAATAGTTAAGCAATATTACGCACCCGAGCTTCGAAGTAAGTTTTGAAGCTTTCTTTTCTTCGGTTTTTAAGTTACTTATATTGTTTCATAAAAAACTATTTCATAGATATCATTCCTCACCAGCAACGAAAACCACTTAAATATCAATCGAATTACACGTTGATCTTACAGAAATGTGATCAATATTCTCTATCAGAAGAGGATTGAGATATCCCAATCAGCTTCTAATAAAGTATAGTGAGTACATTTCTAGGCGCTAAACATCCAGTCCGATTTGGACCAACCATATATTGCACACAATAACTTAGTTGACCAGTCGCCGAAAAAGGTTAGCCATCGTTATCGTTGCCTCAAAAGGACAAAGAGTTGCGTTCTCGATAAATTACTTTTTGGTCAATAAATCGCAAAATGAAGTACACTGAGTTGGACAGGGCCTTTGCCGTCTCGCGTTTACTAACGGTCGATGGTCTGTGCACTGGTAGAAGGTGCGGGACGACGAAGGCCTGTTATACTCGATGTCATTTATTTTGTGATTTACTGACCAAAAATAATTTATTGAGAAAAGCAACTCTTTAATTCCTTTAAATCGACGACAATTACTTCTATTGGCTGTTGCTATTGAAGTCATTTGAATCCAATTTGTTAGTAGCTGTTGATTTTTCACTAGACTTCTATAGCATCAACTTTATAAAAGGATACCGCCCGGCTCCTAGATCTAATTCTATCATCCGTTTACATCAGAATGGCAGTTGGTAGGAATGCTCCTGATCGTCCGGTCTATATGGCGAAGAGCACTGACATTTACACCAAGGTTGCTGCTTGGGTGTCAAACCCAAGCATAACATTTGTCATTGACATCGTAGGCCTAATCATGAAAAGAAAACTATCTAGCAAATAATTGGAAGTTTTTGTTTTGTGGTAATATCTAACATGTAGGCTAGGCTTATCATGTACTATAGAGTGCTGCATAGTCTATATTGCACATTTTTACTGTGAGCATATAGAATAACTACCGGTACATGTAAGCTCATATCTTGTATGGCAGACTAGACCTAATTAAAATATAACCTAAACCTAGTCGATAAACTACGTATTGCTAGAGCCTACACGTAGGCCTGCCTAAGTAGGCATGGGTTTCGATTTATCAGTTAACTAAATACAGCAGTACAACAAAAGAGAACTAATAAGAGGCTAATTACTAGATATGGCCAAAATATCTAGGCTATCTACCTACATGTACATATACAGTGTTGTGGTACAAGCGCAATCGACGACAACCCATGACAATCGGCGTTTTCGACTGCTCTGTTTCCAGCCTTCAATTTATGTCATAACTCACCTGGAATGTGGCCCATGTAATTCGGAATGATTCCAGCTTCTGAAGGATAAATTACTGTCTTCTTCGTATTCAGTCTTGGTAGTTGGAGAGATGGGACCATTTCCGTGGAAATGGGATCTGTGAGGACCATTCTGCGGACTTTCAAGCAGTCAGTGAACTCATTCATGGCCTCATGTGTTAGGATGGGATACCCAGCACCGACGAGAAATCGATATCTCGGCACGAACCCCATGTAGCCTGCAAGTTAATGGAGAGTATTTTAGTTGACTATCAGAGTGGTCAGACCACATCATCAGACCAGTCGTCTCTTCTCCTGTTTGACTAGAAAGGAAGCATTGGATCATGTAATGCCTATGAAATGGCACAATCTGCTGACAATGCCATAGAAATCTAGCAATAAGCAGCCAGTTCAACATTGAACACGGCAAACTGTGCGAATTTTCAGTGACTGTTATTATCAACCGGATCACACAGCAAAGAGACACAGACGATATCAAATTCTACAGAGAAGTTTGTGAATGTTTTTTCGCGCGCCTGCTAACTTTTTTAAATAATGATCGGAAGGAGCAAAGTGATCGAGAAAACTTTTGCGCAATGATCTGAATTCTTCGAATCTGAAGGAATCGTAGCGATCGGAGCATTTTGAAGGAATTCACATCAATCCGCAAGCGACGCACAAATATTTTTATTCTATCTCTGCAAGGCATTGATACTTCCTTTTTGCCCACTTAGTAAGTTCCTGCATGTGCCATCGTTTTGAATCAGTTTGCACTTCTAGCAAAGTGACACGCTTAAGCAATCTAATTCTGTGGCTCAGACAATCTTTTAAATACTCATGCTTACATGACTGCAAGGAACCAAAAAGGCGATGAAGTTTGCATTAACTCCAGCATCAACTTTTTTCAGATAATTTGCTCGCGTCTCAAAATTCACGTACAAGTGCATTCTCCTGCCAGGAATTTGCTCATCAGCATCCCGAAATAAAAAAATTAAAGGAAAAAAGAGAAAAAGGCACTAAAAGATCAAAAGTTAATGCTAACATTAATGCTAACTTCACAGACCATTTAAACCAATTTGCTCGCCATCAACAATAGTGTAGCATCAACAAACAGATCATTTCCAAATTTGCTTACATCTTTTCCAATCCATCCTGCCCCTCAAATACAGAGAAAATGCCTTTTCGGCTCGAAATCAACCGAAAATTAATGATAAAACTAATGCTAACTTCATGGGACATCAAAATGAATTTGCCCGCCCTCAAAAACGACTCAGGATTGTCAATTGGGTCATTCCCGAATTTGCTCGCATGATTTCGATTACCTCACAGCTCAACAACAACTCAGAATATCGATCTATGTATCGAAAAGATCAGACATTTATTAAAAAGTTAATGCTAACTTCATGGGACATCAAAATGAATTTGCTCGCCATCAACGATAGTGTAGCATCAACAAACAGATCATTTCCAAATTTGCTCACATCTTTTCCAATCCATCCTGCCCCTCAAATACAGAGAAAATGTCTTTTCGACTCGAAATCAACCGAAAATTAATGATAAAACTAATGCTAACTTCATGGGACATCAAAATGAATTTGCCCGCCCTCACAAACGACTCAGGATTGTCAATTGGGTCATTCCCGAATTTGCTCGCATGATTTCGATTACCTCACAGCTCAACAACAACTCAGAATATCGATCTATGTATCGAAAAGATCAGACATTTATTAAAAAGTTAATGCTAACTTCATGGGACATCAACATGAATTTGCTCGCCATCAACGATAGTGTAGCATCAACAAACAGATCATTTCCAAATTTGCTCACATCTTTTCCAATCCATCCTGCCCCTCAAATACAGAGAAAATGTCTTTTCGACTCGAAATCAACCGAAAATTAATGATAAAACTAATGCTAACTTCATGGGACATCAAAATGAATTTGCTCGCTCTCACAAACGACTCAGGATTGTCAATTGGGTCATTCCCGAATTTGCTCGCATGATTTCGATTACCTCACAGCTCAACAACAACGCAGAATATCGATCCATGTATCGAAAAGATCATTTTGATGTCCCATGAAGTTAGCATTAGTTTTATCATTAATTTTCGGTTGATTTCGAGTCGAAAAGACATTTTCTCTGTATTTGAGGGGCAGGATGGATTGGAAAAGATGTGAGCAAATTTGGAAATGATCTGTTTGTTGATGCTACACTATCGTTGATGGCGAGCAAATTCATTTTGATGTCCCATGAAGTTAGCATTAACTTTTTAATAAATGTCTGATCTTTTCGATACATAGATCGATATTCTGAGTTGTTGTTGAGCTGTGAGGTAATCGAAATCATGCGAGCAAATTCGGGAATGACCCAATTGACAATCCTGAGTCGTTTGTGAGGGCGGGCAAATTCATTTTGATGTCCCATGAAGTTAGCATTAGTTTTATCATTAATTTTCGGTTGATTTCGAGTCGAAAAGACATTTTCTCTGTATTTGAGGGGCAGGATGGATTGGAAAAGATGTGAGCAAATTTGGAAATGATCTGTTTGTTGATGCTACACTATTGTTGATGGCGAGCAAATTGGTTTAAATGGTCTGTGAAGTTAGCATTAATGTTAGCATTAACTTTTGATCTTTTAGTGCCTTTTTCTCTTTTTTCCTTTAATTTTTTTATTTCGGGATGCTGATGAGCAAATTCCTGGCAGGAGAATGCACTTGTACGTGAATTTTGAGACGCGAGCAAATTATCTGAAAAAAGTTGATGCTGGAGTTAATGCAAACCTAATCGCTTTGGAACCAAAGCTATTATTAGACATTGACAATTGTACTAATAGAGACCTGCTTAAAAATTCTACTGAATTCAGATAGCTTTGAGCCTCAGACTCTGATGATGCAGATCAGAAATGTCATTACAGCTGTTGTACGTTACCGAGAGAAGACTTTGTAAAGGAAATTCACTTCAACCGCTTACAAAATGGCATGTTCTGATTTGTTATTCATATTAACATACATTTGATGGACTGATTTCGCAGACTTACGAAATGACAGTGTTTGTAATATATCTAAAAGTGTAATTGTATTTCATCGGTAGATGGCAGCACTTCTTGAGATACAACATTGGCTTGATTGATTGTTATCTTGCTAGTAAGCAGTCATAAAACAAAGAATGCACAATTGCACACACTATATAATTCTCATTTGAGGAATCGTAAAGTTCACTATGAAGCATACACGTGTGCATCTGTGAATAAAACTTTTATTTCATATACATCTAATGGCAGATACAAAGAAGACGAAGTTAACATTTAAGGAAAGTGAATTAAAGATAGCTGAGTTCCTTCAGGTCTCTGCACACTGGGAAACAAAACAAAATACTCGTTGCATTGCCTCTCTGTATTGCAAGACTCAGGCGCTGTTTCAAAAACGTGTGCTTATAATATACTACTATAGTATTGTAAGAAACACCAAACATTGTGGTTTGTGACGTTATGATGAATATTGCTTGCTGTTGAATATGAATGATATGTGATATGAATGAATAGAAATGTAATGAAATTGTACAAAATTTAGTAATTCATTATTTAGAAAAATAAATGATATCATTAAAATTATTATATTATATATGTATCTAAAGAACAATGCGATGCGTCGAATTGTTCTTTAGATACATATATAATATGATAATTTCAATGGTATGATTTCCAAACAATTCTTTGATAAAATTATTCATTTAACATGTCATTTGAAAAATAAATGCTCATAGACAATGACCGTGGACGTTGATTAGCGTAGGGCAAACAAGATGAAGTGAAGGCAGTACACTGAACACTGCAGCTTAAGCTGCTTAGCATAATAGCTATGACGTCATAGCATAATAGCTATGACGTCAATTAAATTACTTGATTGTGATTCATAACTATGCAGCATTATTTAAAAAGAAGCTTAAAAACCAAGAATTTAAAAAGAGGAGGGAAATCAGATTTTTAAGGAGCTACACCTGGTTTGTTCTTCATATTTTTTACTTGATTACAAATGAAAATATTACTCATTTAGATGGTCTATCCAAAAACTCTACACAAAAACTTTTTCGGTTGCATTTTGTTTCCAAGAACACAAAAAAAGTCGCTATTTGTAGAATTATTTCTGAATTTGATGATTACAGACTGCTACAATATTCAAACTAAGAAACATAGTTTGTTGGTAGAAATAAAAGTGTGTGCAATCGAAAATAGAAAATTCTGCGGATGCTTATGGTCGACGAAAATCACAAACCACTGTACCAAACATCACTTCGCACATTGTCCGTTTCTGAAATTTGGCTTCTTTCAAATTTCTTGCCAAACACTACCTAGAAGACACTAAGTTGATATCAAACTGATAGACGCTACGTTCTTTAATCTGTCGACGATTAAATCATCATTTTGATCCGATGGCACTCATTTCCACAGGATATTGACATCTTGCGCTAATTATTTCTCATGCAGTAGTCCTATAACATACATTTACATTTATTTGACATTTTGACCCAATAGTGTGTACATATTTTCATAACTTGCAGACTGATACAGAGATTAGAGAGGAAATCACATTTACCACCATCGAAGTGGATGGCTAACTTTTCACAGCTTATCTTACAAAGTTCGAACTTCCAGGTGTGGTTGGAAGGAATTGTCATTATCACTTTCATGTCATAGATGCACTGCTTAGATAGATATTGGTTGCCAGAGATTACATTTCTCATAAATTCAAAATGAAAAAATATCAGAAAGGTAGCTCAAAGAGATGTACTTAACCTGACGCACGTAGATTCGTTAAATAAATGTCCGCGTTTTGAACAATTTCTGCACGAATTTCCTTGGCATCTGTAGACGCTGCGTTATACAAGGACTCGCAAGCACGGCTCAGATAGGAAGCTTATGACAGTGAATAAACTAATTGCACAACAGGAAAATGACGCTGGAGTGCACATTTTTACTTTGAAAACATGTAGAAGCATCTTTCCTGAATATCTGCAGCCTAACTTATAAATGAATCTGGATATTTCTGTAACATCTGAGTGGTAGCCATTGGTATGAATTTGAATGCGATAAATGAAGATGAAATTAAACTCATACCAGAGTTTAGGCATCCAGATCTTAGGCATGTTTACCTAACATGCTAATAGATCTGCTAACCTAATAGATCTTAGTTTACCAGATCTTAGGCATGCAGTCAAATTTTCAAGATTAAAATTCACATAATGGACATTGATTGAAACGTTGAAGCAAGTGTAATATTTAGCCATGAGTCGATACCAACTTTCAAGTTGTGCCTAAAATGCCAGCTTGCCGTGTTTGCCTGGACAATTATCTAATGAGATGTCATTAAACATACACCTCTTTAAATGAATGCAATCTCTATTATGAGTGCCGTGGAACAGATAAAACTGAAAAAGAATGAAAGATTGCACACTCAACACTTATAAATAAGTTTAGGAAAAATAATTAGAAGAATTCAATGAAAGAAAAAATAGACTTTTGAGATCGGACTGCAACATGCAGGCCTAACATATTGTCGTAGTTGACCAAGCGGCGAGAGAGGTCAGCCATTCTTTCAAGGTTTCAAGGCAGAACAGGAATCTCTCGATAAGTGTTTATTGGTCTAAGATCTAAGATGTAAAGACTTTACAGCAACCGTTAGAAGGCACAGGACGCCGAAGGTTCTATCTTTTTTACGCATTACTCAGTTTGTGAATAGACCAAGAAACCCTTATCGAGAGAGTTCGGATACTTTGTTCGGCCTTGAGCACTGAAATATTGTTTTCAATTGATAAAATTGATATTTTACTCCAGCTTATTTGTTTTGGCAAAAAGTGAATTTCATTTTTTTGTCAGTAGAATTTAGAATTTTCAGGTTCACATCCTTCATCAACACGTAGAAATCAGAAAATCTTTCAAATAAAATGATACGATGGTTTTGCGGAATTACATGTAGGTCCATTTAATTCAACTTCAAAGATCAAGGATCAATAATATGCATTACATTGGTTTTATATAACTGAAAAATGCAAGGAAACGTCTGAAAGTGAAGCACATATACTTTACCATAGACAAATTAATATTGAAAATATATGAGGAAAATCTATTTTACTTCATATTTTAGTAGATGCGCTGAGCTAGGCCATCATCAATGGTCACTAAGCCTTCAATAAACTTTAATGCGACCAATGATTGACTTTACTATTCATTTACATAAAAATCATTTGAAACAAATCTGAAGCTCAAGCAATCAATAATGAAATTCCATTATCCGATAATAATACCAGCCTCGTCTCTGAAAATTCTTCGAGTATACTTGATACCATGCTCATATCCTCCTACATGTATTTACATGCAAGTGATCCAGGAAGCTGAGTGCATTCTGCATCATGTTGAGGTGAACTACACTGTCAATTAGCATTGATAGTGTGTTAGCAGCATCTCATCATGATTTGATATCATTGAAGCTGGGTCTAATTTTAATAAACTTATATTTAACAAGACTTAAGGTTTGCCCTTAAGAGGACAGGTGGTGCGTTTCCACCGGCAGACATTAAACGTTCAAGGCGCGTCAAACTTTTGACTATCCTAGGACTACATTTTAGAGCCAAACTTGACGAGATCGGTGTGGAGGACCTTCCCACTAGTCCATTTTTCAATCAGCGCTTCTAAGGCGGGGCTGGACCTTACTGATGGCAGATTGATTTCTGAAATAATTATTTAGGTATGACAACATTGTTAGAGAATGCAACTTATTATTTTGATGAATATTCATTTGATTTGAAGTGGAACTGCATGAAATATGTCTTTGATATGAAAATATAAAATATATAAATTTCATGATAGCTGTCTTTATAAATATAAACTATTCATGTAGTGTCAAATTAAAATCCGCAGTTCAAATTGATACTTTTCTTATATAAAATCAACACAATTATCATTACTTCATGACAAAAACTTGATTTCGAGAAAATTAATCAAAAACTGATGACAAAATATATAATTAAAGACAGCTCTCAAAGACGAATCGACATTCGATTCAAATGATTGTTGTAGCTGAAAAAGGTTGACGTCTTCTTAAATCTATTTAGTGCTAATGTACAAAAGGTCTTCAAACGGTTTCAATTGAGGTTAGAGAAAATTAGAAAATTGAAAATTAGAGAATAGCTCTTTAACCTCAACTGAAACCGGTTGAAGATCAGCATTAAATAGATTTTAAAGGAAGTTAACCTTTTTCAGCTACAATAATGACAAAATATTGTGAAGCATCATAGTTTATGTCTTAATGATAATGTCGTCTGGCATAATGTTAAAGACTGTCAAATGTATGATATCATGTGAAATTTTTTTTTACAGAATTTTCACCCCTAGCAAAGCTCTGAGCCATGAACGAAGCTAGGGGTTACTCAATGAAAAGTAACAAATTGTATTATTTTAAATAAATAAAATGAAAAAAACAGATCTTCTAATCTGACTAACCTGTCCCCATCAGAAACCTGTTCGCACGCCTATTGAAAGTATCAAGATTGTATTGGTCAGGGAAAGTGGTCTAGGGAAGCTGATTCCAAAGCTGTGCCGTGCGAACAAAAAGGCTTTTTGAGCGACTCACAGTGCGTGCGCGTTCTAAGCTCACATGATAGCATGTGAGTGCATTAGCTCTGCGTGTGCTTATGGAGAAGATCTTAGGTTTGGGTACGCACTCATTTACTACAGAGCTGCTTCTACCGAAATAGTACCTGTAGAAGAGACTGAGTGAAGCAACATCCCGTCTGACGGAGACCGGCTGCAACTTGCTAGCGAGTTTTTCACCCATGAGATTCTTGACACTTTCTCAACCCGTTCAAAGAGGTTAAGATGTGTTTGTGGAGCGCCTGCCCACAGATGACAACAATACTCCACCAGAGGACGAAGAGTGGACTTGTGAAGTTAGCAGACAGTCTGTGGTGGAAGATAGCTGCTGGCACGATAGAGACTACCAATGCGTTGAGCTGCCTGCTTGCTAATGGATTGGATGTACGGTTTCCATGGCAAGTCTTTCGTAACCGCCAATCCAAGGAAGGAGATGGAATCTTGTTCTCTGATCCTATTATCTGACATCTTAATGCTATGATCATCATAACCCTAAATGTTCGATTGTCATGACACAAGGCTGATATTTCATAGGCCCTATGACAATTAATCAGTACTTCATTATTTTATCCATCAGTTTGTATCAGTGTATATATCCAAAACAGGGCAGTTATTCTTCAACCGATTTATTCAAGTGCCGGTAAATAAAAATAATCGACAGATTACAAAACACACTGCTGTGATGCATTTTACAATTTGCCGTGTTTTATTTATTGAATAAATCGATTTCGGAAAGCCGGTCAAATTTATATTGAATTCATCAGCGCTTTGACACATTTTAAAATAATCAATTAAAAAAGTTCATCTGGTAAATTTGCTTACGTAGAATTATTCTAACCACCGGAAACTAAAACTTGTCTTCAAAATACCTTTTGAGTTTCTATTAAATTTCAAGATGAAATGTAAAGACTTTATTAAAGACTTCCTGTTTGGAAGCCGGCAAGATGTACATTTTCAAATTCTTCAATCGGTAATTCAGTTCAACAATCTACCATTATTCTGTCTGCATTTATGATATGTATCGAATTTTTCATTTCGTGATTCAGCTCAAGTAGTTAGTTGTCACGCACACAATGTTTACTCTAGACGCAGATCAATAATGTTAGAATTAAGCCATTAATTATGTGTACATTTGGTTTGCTCTGTGAGAAAGACACGGTGACGACAAATATCGCAACCAATAAGTAATCCTTAACGGATTAAGAAGTGTTAAATTTGTGTTTTGAGATTCATAACCAACCCATTAAGGACATAATGTGTCCGCAAATATTTACCAAGGATCATGGTAATGGATGACTTTGAATCAAATATACCCAAGATCTTCATTAAAACCATCACAAATACAAATTGTTTATCGGTGAGATTTTTAATCTTCGTTTAAATATACCGAGTTTTTAAGTAAATTGTATCATGCGAACGACTTTCTGTTTAAGCCAACATTCTTGTAGTCCACCAATGCCAATGCTTACAAACGTGATCATAAAACAGAAGTTCAGACAGACTGTGAGGGGCTTAAGGCTAATCTCATCCATGAAGATCATCAGTCTTTTTGACCACTATAGACACTGTTGTATTAACTACAAGCCTACGATTGGATTACTACAATCCCGAAAAGTCGAAATGATCTTTTAAAGTGACATAGTTGAGCTTCCCGCACACAGGTTCACATACTTAGCTGTACAATGACAATCCAAATGATCAGATATTGAGATGTAGTATACCGTGGGACGTGGGGTGCAAGCACTGAGTGGTAAAAAGCAGTCAGACCGCTTCAACTAGTCAATGGACAATTTCGTTGTTCATCCAATATCAGTGATGAATGAAAGATAAAAGTATTGTTTTCCAAAAATACACTGTTATCAGAATTAGCGAAGGAGTCGGAGTCGGAGTCGGAGTCCCGGAGTCCTATCATTTTTGCTGGAGTCGGAGTCCTATCAAATGGTAGGACTCCGGACTCCGGCCTATAATTAGACCCGAAATATAATGTAAACAAATTGTTTATTCTCGTGCATATAGCTGTCACTGTTTTGATGTCAACTTTCTCTGTCAAACAAAAGTACAGAGACATCAGTGCATTCAAAGCTTGTAATAATTTGAGGGAATGAACCGTGATAGTGAAAAAAGGATCGCCTTTTCACTCGGTGATTTAGTAGAGAAGACAAGATTTCATAGCTTCGATCACACCTACGCGCCAAAGGTCACATCAGAGACAAAAATGAAATACTAGCTTGTCTGAGAACATTGCCTCCTACCTTCACGCTAATCGTGTGAGATGGCTCCTCCAAAGTGCATATTAAAATCGAAAGTGTACTCATATTTTTTGAAGAAGGATGAGAAATTTTCCTGCCTGGTAGAGACTGGAGAAAAACCGTGTGAAGCACACATCAAGATGGGAGGAGCCGCGAGTTACGCGCATCCAACTGAAAGCGACATTTGATCAACTTTCATAGAAAATTATTGATAATTGATGCAGCAATGATCACTAAAAATAGGTTCAGGTAAGCCTATAATGATCTATGATGTAGGGTACCAGTTGATTTTTCTAAAAACTTGTCTTTATATACTTGCCACCCGGAGTCGGAGTCCCATCAAAAGCCGGAATCCGATCAACCCCTAGGAAAAATGAACCCCTATCAAAACGATAGGACTCCACATCCCTGCTTTACAAGCATGAATCCCTCCGGTTAAGTGGTGACATTTTCAGAGATATTCCACTTTTGTTCACTTTAACAAAATTATTTCATTGTTCAAAATTTTTTCATGAAAATTATTTCATTATCCGTTGCTTTTCGATTCCAAAGGCAAAACGATAACTTGCGTTTTTGATTTTACGCCTAGCTAAATTATGGCTTGTACAGATTCGCTATGAAATGAGCACATGGGTCTACAGGTGCCAGCTGGCAGTTACGCATCACCGCGACAATATACTGCACAGTTTAAATGCATGGATATATGACTCAAATGTAGATATTGGACAATTTTTATTCGTTGTGCTTGATGCGAACTTTAGGACAATTTCTAATCTTAAACTGTAGATAAATGTTTCAATGTGACATTGTCATGAAATTATTCTATGACTTTTTGTATTCCTATACGAGAAAAGAGCTCACTCCATTGAGGTTTTAGTCAATCTTTCACTCGTACTAAGATAAAAAGAAAGCTAGTTTCTTTCGATATTTCAGGTCCAGACCTTTCTTGACAAAGTTTCTTGATCATAGGCTTATTTTATGATCAAAATGCATCATTTTCAACTTGTGTGTGCAGGCATGTGAGAGTGAAGATTTCAGCTGCTAATCTTATACAATTTATTAAAGTCGAACATAACAAGTCGACATAAACATGAGTACAACATAAAAAGTCGACATTAGTAGCAGAATGTCACACAAATTAAGATGAAAATTACGAATGTGATTGGAATATTCATGTCAATTAGATATTGATCACTTTGCCAATTTCCTTTTGTATAGAAATACTAAAAGTAAGTAAGACTTTCACTGGAATGATAGGATCAATTGATCTAAATTGAAGAGAAATTTACTTTTATACGTGCTCCTTCGTTTTGTATGCTGCTCTAAAATATAAGACGCTTACCTTTTTGCTTTAAAGCCACAGCTGATGCTTTATTTATTCAATGGCGTCTATCATTCTTTGATTCATTTTTCTTTGCTTAGGTATCATTTTTCTTTGTTAAGGTTTCTTGTATAGGTAGATCGTAACTGTTAGTGATTCTACTTTTCTTAATGCATTGTTCGTTATTACTCGATCAGAATTTGAAGAATTTGTAAATAAAAAAGCACTGAGGATTTTGGATCTACGTTCATATGTGCACGTTGCAGGGTATTCATTTTACAAGCCTCTTCATGTATACTTACTGTAGTATACTTTATGCATTATCTTGTATACTTTAGCACAGAAAACAAGAAAGTTGTTAAATTTTGGATAGTTACCTCTGATGATTGGCAATATAAAAGCGCATAGTAATATCTTGTATTTTACTCCACATGAGGATTCTCTTGAAAGGACGGTTTTAAAGAAATTGGTATCACAGCATTTCTTTAAAACGTGTAAATATGATGAAAAGTGGTAGTATTGTAAAAATTGTTGACTTTATGTTTCATGTCAGATGTGGATGGCGTCGATTGTTTGCAAGCATGTTGCATAGGCCTACTTATTGAAGTGGTTATAACACATATTTTGATAATTGCGAAACACTGAAAAAACATCAAAATCGGCGACTGTCGCCAAGAAATTTAGTGCTCATTTAGTGTTCGTTTATACAAAGTCGCATTAATTAAGACCATGTCTATTGATGATTGCACGTTTGAATCAATGACAAAAACTCTGTTACTTTGTATCCCAATTACCTATCCCATCCAAGGCTAATACGATCCACTTACCAGACATTTGATATTTGTTGTCATCGGTGTTATCTAGTCTGTACGGAGATTGACCCATAAAACTGCCTTCTGTTGGGATCTGCTCCGTCGCAAATTTGGGATGAGCGGAGATGGCAGTAGCCCGCTGGCGGGGTCGATAGAAGGAGCGCTGAAAATGATCGAAAATTTAACTTTCCTGCTGAGTTGTAGACACTGAGTTCAGACGAATAGTCTGTCTGCTGTATTCCTGCTGATCATGATTAAGATCTTCCGATCGATAATTGGGATAAATAACTCATTCCAACTGCGACATAAGATCGGCTGACTGTGATAACTTATGGTCGACTAAACATGATTTGAAGATAGAGTGACATTCTGACACAGATCGAGTATACTGCATGCTATTCGTCTTTTGCTGATTATTGGAATATGTATTTAGCTTCACATTAACAGACATCTGCAAAATATCAGCTTGAACTACACAGTTGTTAGTAATGTAGGCTTGTCTAATATATAAACATCAATTTTCAATAATGCGAGCATTAAACAATAATAATAATGCACGTATTATTATATTCCAATCATTAATCCAAAATTCTAAAATTTCGTTGTCTGGTAGAGATTAATATGTGTCTGCGACTATGTATACATTGCACTAATCAAAAATGTTCAGGTCGTTAAAGCTTCATGAATAAAAATATTGCTCGTGGGAAAATGACACTGAAAATGACATCACCAGTCTGATTCATAGTCACACCGTCGATGCAGACGGTTTACATCACATTTCTTATCTTTACTTCTTTGCGTAATGCTTGCAACAACTCAAACAAGGTGATTTTCAAGAAGGAAGCTTCAGTGATCACAGCATGTTGGTGTTCTCATTCTCAAATGCTTAATCATGTTTGCTGTGAACATTCTGAGTGGTTTACTATCGTGTATTATTCCAATTTAATAGACTGCGTAGACCACCAGACATGAAAGGATTGAACTGAAAAATCAAGATCCTGGGATTTAGCAAAGAACATTCATGATAAAGTATAATGAATTCTGATATGAACAACATGTTCATTGCATTTTCAACAGTCCGATGAACGAAAATTCCGTAGACGAACAACCCAGTTCTGAAAACTTTTGCTTTAGCTTCGAATCATCCAGCGGACAGTTCAGTAAATTGCAATAATAGTGGATCATTTGAAAACAAATAAATGACTCCTATCAAAAACAGCATGTACAGCTGCTTGTCACAGTCGGCAACAAATCACACAACTTCCAAATTGGGAAGAAGCTCTTATGTTCCGTTCTGCCATGAGTGGGGTCGCTGATAATTGTCGCAAGTCCGGCATCTCGGTAATTGAGAATTACGAAAGTCATTGGTGGTGTTATCGATTTTACAATGGAAACGAAACATGCGGTAATTAATTTTCTGAAATCATAGGTTCCAATCAATACAGCATGTATCATTTAATCGACTCATTTAGCGCGCTTAAGAGAGTTAAGAATAATGACACCTTTTTAAAAATAAAATTTACGATTAGGTGCAGATGTCTATCTATAGAAAAAATATTTCTCTAGAATTTCTCTAGAATTCGCTAGAAATCCTTGTTTAGCGATTGATGCTACGTTACAGTAAATCATTGATCACATAACAGCAAAATGTAAGAAAAAAGCATTATAATGAGCTATTGCTTGCCTACGAAAAAGTAAAATATGAAATATGGGGGAACATGAAGTGAAAGAAAATATCAATTGCAATTAAATTAGGTTAAGCAATAAATTCATTTAATTGTGGCAAGAAGCAATCAATTACATCTAATTATCTGTTTTCAGCATTTTACCACACTAGATTTAGAGGTTTGACTTTAGACTTTGATGCTTCACTCCAATTTATAAGACTAAATTCAGCTTCACAAGTTCGCATGATTGCTAAAAATCAGAATGTAGAGAACTGGATGGTGAGCAGACAGCTACATGAAAACGTTGTTGCTATATCCCTGTTTTAAAACATAGATATTGATAATTTAAGTTGCAGACGGATTTTCATACAACATAATAATAATTGTGATTATCGAGTTTCCACTGAAGGGCGGCTTTCGCAGGAGAAAAGCTACGCTTTGCGCATTCATGTTATGACACGTTATCAGCTTAACATTCTAAAATAGCATCCAGATACATTCATTACAAATATATCAGAACATGTGAAGAACATATCAGTTCTCAAATACAGGGATTCTCCATCAGACACTTGTTCTTAGTTTTTAATTTACGTGTAGACAATTGGTGCAACATTCTATGTAGGAAAATTACAACTCACTTCGCTACTTTCTACTTGAAGTTGAACAACAACGATACATTCCAACACAAATAAAGTTCTAAACTGTCGTTATAGGCAACTTGAGATCGACAGGAAAGAAATCGATTTTATGTGCATGTAGCAATATTCATTTGCATGATCGATAATGTTCACAATTTAGATTTATGGGGTTCAAAATGTCTCATGAGAGACAAGCTTATGCAGCTCCAGAAGCAACGAATTTTTATGTTCGCCATTTATCGGTGAAACACTTGAATATGTGGTTGTCTTCAGTACATTCAGGTTATTCAGTTAGGAAATATTCCTATGGGAAATGAATGCTACAATTGGCATTTCTCTTATTGTAGATCGGTTCATGTGCTCTATATTGATGTAATATTGACAAATGTGAGAAAATGTCGTATGACATGCCAAAGGCTAAGCAGGATAGATATGCACCATGCTGCAAAGGTAGAATATTCTGAAAATTGTCCACACTAATTTCCTGAGCCATTTTTCCTAGCACGAGATAATCCGACTAAATTTATGTCACTTATTGACATCTTGCGATATTTTGAAACATCTTGTGATAACTGATGTTTCAGTCAAGTTTTGCTTGCTCACTCTTAGAATTGAGAAATATTCTATATGGCCAGTATGGGACACTGTACACTCAGCAACGGTCATTAACTCCGTCATCCACTCTAGATATACGTACGGACGCTGCATGTTTTAGGCCTATCTAAGCTGCACCATCGAGTCAGGAAGACAAATTAATATGTCAAAATTAAATCATCATATCTCAATCACAATAATCACATGTATTCAGTTAATCATAGTAAAACCATCTGTGAACGTAATCATATGTAGGCTATAGTTCAAAGAATTTTATTCCGTCTTTTAGATATTACATAAATATTCTCCAGAATGCTCAGTGCAGTGATCAAATATTCTACATCACTTTATGAGAACTGAGTTACAGGAGTGCTCGTGATAGGTATACATGAGTTAAACTCCTAAATTTACGTTTTTTCTTCCCGGTCTGAAACACAGCAGGAGGCTGAACTGAATTATCCCAGACTACGAAGTGGGGTAACGTGCCTTGCATGTTTTCTCTGGTGTTTTTAAAGCCTGACCTAAGCATTAATTCTTCTTCCTTTCGCATATTTTCAAAGTCCTCACCTAAAGTCTTTTGATTTAGCCCAGTGGAAGGACAAAACGATGGTATTTTTTTCGAAGACTCTATTTTGCCACTTTTTGCAAACATTCTGTATGATGCATCGATTTTCAATATGAGTAGATAGCTATATCAATTCACAGACATGGAATACAGTCCTGAAAATTAGAATGTTATATAAATACTACTTATTTAAGATTTTTATAATAACGGCACATTATGTTAGTAGCATTTGAAATGTTTGGAGATCTTCAAGTCGATTTGCGTCTTCATAATCAGATATGAAACAATCAGACATGTAAAACAGTATTTCACAGATACATGTATATTGACACGGTTATTTTTGAATGAAAATCGCCCAGACTTCATACACCATTCTTGAGCAACAATACATGCAGAAATCAGTCTTTCTTGTATCTTTTTGCACTCAAGTGTTCAATGCTTTTCAATAAATTAAACCATTTTGGTAAAATAAATACGTGTAGCAATCATTAAGGGGATTTATAAGCAAAATTTGGAAGAATTCAAAAAATTATAAAATTTATGATTAAAAATTCTGAGTTTATTCATAGTGCGAAGATGAGGGAGTCTGTGGTAAAACAACTAAGTTTATGGCACATTGAATTTCATGTCACTAGTCGACACATCTGCTCCGTCTTGTGAAAAAGCCAAAACATCTTACACCACTTGTAAAAAATTAAGCATCTTGCACAATATCTTGTGCGTTTTTGGCAAGATGACTTATCGAAATTTATTTTGAGGAAAATGAGGTGCTTTCTTGTGGAAGAATAGCAAGATATCTTACAGTAAGATATCTTGTGAAAAAGAAGGGCTGAAAATTGATATCGAAAATTGTTTGGACGATACGGATTGCTGATCGAAGCATCTCCGTTGTGCTAATTTGCTTTTGACAAAGATTAATCCCGCCAAAACGTGCGACAATTTGTAACACAAGGTGCACAATTGAAATTCCATGTCACATGCTTTTATGCACTTAAATTTAGATACTTTAGATGACGGTTTAAAACGCACACATTTGAAATTCCATCACATGTTTTATTCACAGGATTATAATTCGAACCTAGACGTTTGAAATTTAGATGGCCGAATCATCCCGCCGCCCCTTGGGATCTCGATCCACCTCACATCCCTGTGTAGAGATAAAAACGGATACACAGCGCGTCTGAAGAAATGGGCCGGAAATAATATGGCTCTCCAAAATTCAGGTCTTTGAAATAGCCGAAGGATGACGCCTCAGATCTGCCTCCGGAATTGGTGCAACGTTGTCGGATAAGACGGAGAGCTGAGTCTGACAATCTCAATTTCTTCAGGGACGAGTGGGCAGAAACATTGTTTCATAAATGAAGCACGATGCTTCTGAATGTGTTGCAAATATGCGAAGAAGCAGGTTATGCTCAGTTGGAAGCATAACCGTCGGCGAAGAAGCATATTCGCATTTAATTGTGTAGATTCAAAAACACAAAATTATAAATTAGACTGAAAGAATGAGTATTCAAATAAAGGCCATTCTTTGTCAACGTGAGTGAAGATAGTTGAGAAATCGATAGAAAATTTTAGCTCCTGCCTCGTAGAAATTCGATTATTGTGCATTCTAAATCTTAGTTTACATAAAAGCATGTTTTACACGTGCCATGAATAGGTAAAAAAATGATGCTGCTAAAATTCATGAACGCATTTGCATATTATTAATTCCATTCGTTGAAGTGTCAATTCCATGTCGGAGAGCATAATCCGCGTGATGTCATGGAATCCGTTGCGATCGTCAAATTTCACCTTCTTCAGGCTTTTTTCAATTTTTCCTGTGGTCGCTTTATCATCAATCAACATTCAGTACATTTTCGCTTTATTAAGTACGTTGCACAGTGCACACATCTGCGATAATCGCTGTATTAATGAAACTTGTATATTTAGTCTATGGGAATCCACATTAGGATCTGGCGACACACCATCGTCGCTTCACATAAGGAAGCAATTGTGACTGCCAGCCAACATGGACCAAGGGGCGGGAACCTTGTCCTCCACACTTCAATGCAGCTCACTGTGGTTTAATTTCAAATATTTGATTAGCTTGACGTTGGAAAGTCTGCTTTATTTAGATATTCTAAGTAAACATTTCAAAGCAACATTAAAGGCAAACATTTTGTAGAAAAGGTCACTTTTGAATATGAATCTATAATAATGACAAACATTACACATGCAACTGAGCATTGGCTTTGCAGCGCAAATTTCATAGTGCATTTGCGTAGCGGGAAAACTTCACTGAAATTAATTTTGCAATAATAACATGATGATTAATTAGATTCGACGACTTTTATCGACTCCCCCACTACAGCATGTTCTAAACACAGCAAAAAAATTCTCAACCATATTCTTTGACCATATTCTAATGTCAATTCCCACCATGTGCAAACAAATTCTTAGCAATGAATACAAATTTCAAGCATCATTTATTAAGTAAAATGTTTCACTGATTATGATATGTGTCATCACATATGATATCAGTCACATATTTATGAGAGTGTTTATTGAATAGTATATGAAATACAGCTGGAAGGACTGCATCAAGAGAGACCTGGAAAGCAAAGAAGAAGACTGGAGAGCTTGGACAGAGAATGCGAAGGACAGATTGAAATGGCAGCAAATTGTTAAGCACGCGTCAAAGGGTGTGATGGAGAAGACATGAAGCAAGGTTGGGTAAAAACTTGTATTGTGTATACCCAATTCAAGTTTTAGGCCGAAACTTGGGTCCAAACCCAAAACCCAAGCCAAAGTTTCAATAAATGAGTAGAATCAAGTAAACGAAGTGCATTCTTTGTATTTTGTGCTGACATAAAGATTCTTCTATGGTACAAAATTCCTATTAGGCCCATGAGAAGTGTGGTAAATACTGGTAATAGTGGAAAACGATTTTATTCTGCAATGACTGTCATTGACAATAACTGCAATGTTAGAAAGCTTTCGTTCAATTTAACCTATACACTAATATACTGACTAATTGAAGATATTTGATTTAATTATGATTGAATTACAAATTGCTCATAACAAATCATTTATTTTTATTTTGTCATTTAGAAATATAAACAAACTTAAAAAAATATACACTGTAAACCGTTGACTGACAATTGACAGACATTTATCCTACAAGATCTATTTTGTCGGTCATTGTTAGTTCTTGTAGGATGATTGCCACTGAACACCTACAATATCTGACAAAAAGCGACAAAATGAATAGCAATGAATTATAGCTTACATTTCATCAAAAATGTAGGTGACTAATTAGATTATGTCAAAATAAATCATTTTTTTGTCACACAATAATACAGATTGCCCAAAAGTCAAGCAATCACTAATAGAAAAATCAATCAATATTCAACAGTTATGGTTTCGTTAATTTGCATACAAAGCATCTGCTTGGATGTCGGTGGAGAACCTACAAATTCGTCGGATATCGCAGGATATTGGAGGTGACAATGGTCGGTTGATTTTGTCAGTAATTTTGTATGATAATTGTCGGTCAACGGTTTACAGTGTAGCCATAATAAATATTATGAAATAATATTATACTAATTAGTAAATATATATATTTACTAATAAATATCATGGCTGCGTATTGCGTGTATGGGTTTAAACACATTTAGAATACGAAATTAGAATAAATTCATTTTTGGATAACTGCCGGCTATCGCAGACAGTTTAGGGGTACGAAGATAGCTGCGAGGATACAAAATATATTAAATGCATAAAATTTCAATATGCACAAATGTACCTAATAAATGTAAGCTAACCGCCTAACCGCATCATTTCAATGTGCGGTTTTGTCAAGCCCGAAACAAATTGGCTAATGACCACAAGTATTTATTAGTTGAAATATTCTGTGAATTGAGTGGAATTTTGATAAAAAATCATAACTTTATGCTCTTATCATGTAGTTCTCCTAAGATTCAAATCAAAATATGAATTTTTATAACTTGATTAGTACGCATGCAACATTAATTGTAGACCCAAGTTTTGTATCTCTTACCGTAGGTCGACCCAACACCCAAGGTCCAACCTTGCATCAAGTGATTACTGACTGTGATTATGAATATCGTGTTATTTTATATGTATGAGATGTCCCCCAACACCTTTTCAGGGAAAATGGGGTTGTTAAAATTAGATTAAAATTAAAGAAATATGAAAATCTTACAAAGAAGAAAAAACGAAATACTCCTCATGTGCAATAGAAATGTAGAATATTTACAACTCTGAGACAATAGAAAAATTGGACAGTCATGATAGGTCGCACTTTGCATTGATGTTGGTAAGCATCCGACACATTTCGTGGGAAATTCAAACCCTCAAGACGTCTGTTAATGAGGTCATTACTTCCAAACAGATTAGCAGTCTCACAAATGCGAGCTTCAGGGCAGTGTTAATAACAATTAATATTAAGATTAATTCAAGCTATTTGTTGTCTAGACAAGTGATACTTTCAATTGCAACTCGTTGAAGGAGCTATTGTTTCAAAACGAAAATTGATGTTCACAATGGATGATTAACCAGTCATTAGGCGATGAAACTTACCACAAGCATTGTATAAGGTAAATCAGTGCTGTGAACTTTTCTCGTTCACGTAAGCACTCTCAATTTCGTAGGTTAAAATTTAGTATCAAAATACATTGATATTGCATAAAATTCATTTTGATGTTGATAGAATTCAAGACTTAGAAACTCATTTTGCAGAATGCAATCTTTACACACCCATACCATTGATATTATAGCAAGCAATATTACTTTTCTCAAGTGTTTGTAACATCAAAACATAGTGACAGAATCTGTTGATTGCTAAAAATATTGATTTAATAAGAAAACTTATAATCTTTTAAAATAATTTTAATTGGAAAAAATGCATACTTGTATTTGGGATATAATGAACAAGTTCTATGGATAGCAAAGACAGCACTGATTTTATCTGATGCATCTGATTATACATGCTTATGCAGACATAGAGTAGCTATAGAGTAGCTGAAGCTTTGCTACTCATACTACATGTAGAATAGTGTCGTCTTCAAGGCAATAATGAAAATCTCTGGTTTGTGATTCAGAATGATTATTTTGATGGAGAGTATAAACAGCTGAAATTATCGGAGGAATTATGTTTATTTTCTACAATAAATAATGTCTTAAAGCACACAGTTTCCAATATGTGTACTTTCGGAGAATTCGGAGAAAAAGCTGGGGGTTCAATGTGCCCCACCCTCCCCTACATCAGATCCCCTGAGTCGCCGAGTGGCACATTGGGCGACAAGAGAACGTCATCGAATTTGCTCAGCTTCTTCGCAATTGAGATGCACAGCACGAACCACAATGAGGGTGCGTCGTCAGACCTGTTTAAATAGGCATGACTACCTTCGACAGTCATTGAGGAGATTGACGTTCAATGTAATTTACTCGTATGTTCAGCAATGACATCTGCTAATAGGAGCGTCCGGTTCAACCATGGCCTCTTTTCGACGTTGCCTATCTCTCAGAGGAAGTGCTATGCACTATCTGGGTAATGGTAAAAGAAAATGGAGTGGGGCCAGCTGCTACGGCTTGTGGAAAAATTATTGCTGAACGATGCTAGCAATGAATTACAACATACACCAGTTGAAATCCTGAGAACACCTACTCCCAGGGATTTGCTCTAAAGCTGTGTTTGATAAACGTTTCCCCATGAACCCCCAGTGCATGTCTTTTTGTAAGTCTCCTTCATAGTCATAATGAACTTTGCAACCTCATCAGATCTGCGATGAAAAGGCTGTACCAACGCCGTCCATAGCAATTATCAGACGGTTCCTATACTGTTGCGTCCCATTCTGAGTCGATGACTGGAAGGCATTTGAATGGATACGAATCTTTCCACAGTCACTGCGTGGGGTTGTAGCAGGTAGTTGCAGCAGGTACTTTAATGTCATTACAGTGCCTGTTGTCAAGAGTTGGCGAGGATACAGAGAGTAGTAGGACCCTTCAACAGAGAGGGAGTAGGTGGTTCAGCATGGGTCAAGCTTTCTTGAATGACACTTGGATTCGTAGCTTGACACAATTATTATCGAGTAGTATCCTCAGTTGAAAAATGGGAGGAATAATTCCAAATAACAGGAATAGTCAGCAGGACTAGTTCACATCTGTCAACGTCGACGAGCTCCCTATTTAAAGTTGCAACCATACTGTAGATGCCCCTTGAGATATACAATTAGCATTTTCAGAGAAAATTTAGTGGATGTTCATTTAATTGATATTTTTAGCACACTACTGACTTGTCATCTAAGTTAGAGCATCTGTAATCTTTTGAAAATTTTGCTTTTTTCAAAATACTGTAAATAGAATGTATAATTAGGTTTAAATATTGAGTTTCATCCGACATTCTAAAAATGGGAGCAAACCTGAATAGCCGACATTTCATCCGATATAAGGATTCAGGAATCATCAGTAAAATGGGCTCACAACCACATTTCTCAACATCTACACAACTCTCTTTCAAAACCTGCAGCCACAGCCAGAGCAAAGTTGACACATCCGCTACAGTAATTTCACTAATGTGTCGCCAACTTATGGAGGACATATAATGAACTAGATAATTTGCCCATCCCTATAGTGATACAGCTGAAAAGAAAAGTGCCTCCGGCTTTCCAGGAATTAATTCCTGTGAAAGGCGGATGGACTTTTCTTTTTCATTCATGGAAGATAGCATCTACTATTGAAAACGTGTTAGACTCGTGTGTGATCATGATCTGAAGATTATTTACTGAGACATGAGTCATATTGCTCTATTTGCACGAGCTTTACGCAGCAAATTGATGCCATTTATATAAGTTTAACTTGCATATGTGCCATCAATATGCCATTGTGTGTATGCATTATACTGTCATTATTCTGTTGTGCTGGTATAATGTGTCTTTATTATGCTCATACCATTTTTTCCAATCATGGTTGGACAAGAGAAATACCTTTATTACCTGTCTCATCGTACATATAGGCCTCCATCAAGCCGTAGGTAATGCAGATTGGTTGAGATATTGATGATTGATAGATAATATTTTGATGATACCCAAATAACATAATAAATCAATACAAAACACTTCACCTGAATTATAATCAAAAGCTTGTTAGAATGAAATGTCTGTGTAATGACACGTAGCATTAATAACAGAAGCTAAAGTAAATGACACATAATATATGAGTAATAAAAGTGTTTTATGCGATGATTCGTCGCGTGGATGCATGTAGCACAGATGTACTAAATAAATTATAAATTGCATAGCTTTTTAATGTAAGCGCAAAACTGTTAGATTATTGCTTTGCATATGCAATACTTTTTTAAGCATGCTCTTCACGTAGGTGTAACAACTCAACAAAATTCGACAATCTTGGATTATGCCCAACCTACAAAATTTGCAATTTTCAAAAGATGTGAAATCGTATTATATAACTATACCGTACTTAATAAGTATCCAATCATTCTGAATAGGACATTGGGCAATCAACCAACTCCCTTCACTTCGCTAAGTCCGCTGTCAACCTTCTCGGGCTAAATAGTAAAATAATTATTTAGATTGGAGGATGACCCCACCACTGATTGCTGCTACGGTATGAGGAAGCACCAAAAACATCAATCAATTGGTGTTTTCTCATACCGTAGCATCAATCGGTGATGGGCTCATCCTTCAATCTAAATAATACTTTTGACCCTTTATTTCATTCAATAAAATAATTGCATGAAATTAAAATTGAGCACATGGATGGTTACCCTATGAATGATGATACTCAATGATGCTAGAATAGGTAAATTTTGCATCAAATTTTTGTAGAATGTTCGACTGATTTCGCAGAAAATTCAAGAATCTCAAAATATGCTTATGTTATTCACTTCTATTAACGTTAGTTTCGTTACAAGCTACCTCATGCCATGAGTGACATAATTGGCTCAAAATAATGGTTACTTATGTGTACGTTTCATCGAACTTTCGTTCATACGAAACATTGAAAAGCAACATTATAGAACCGAAGACATTCAACTCTCGATCAAGCAATTCATCATAGATGTCAAATAGTACGTCTTCACGCATGTCCAATTTAATTCCATGACCATACTTTGGCTACATTTCTTGAGTATGTTCACAAATATGCACATTTGTCGAATTTTGATCATCTATGCAAAATAAGATTAAGAGCATATTAATGCAAAATGTAGTTAAGGTATACATGACTGAATTACCGAGCCTATAGAACTGCAGACATAATCAGACATAATCCGTTAAACTCTTCAAATTAGCCAAATTATGTGTAATTTGGCTGTCTTATTCCGTTCTAGGGATGTAATCAGAGATCAAATATCTGTCGATTTTACACATTTTCGGTTCACTTACTTCACGCGTGACAATATTGGGTTGAAGAAGAGCCATCTTCATCTTCTGTGATTGTATACCATTGTTATGAGTGATTCTCGACACTGGATTGATATCCGAAATTTCCTTGGAAGAGTTATCAGCGACACTCGCGGAGAGGGCTCGTCGATGCAACGATTCTGTCACCATTCTGATGACGTAGAAGACAGTCAACAATTATTTAACACTATAACAAAACTCTTCACAACAGCGACAATTCTCCCACAATGTCTAGTAAACGGCGGCTCCGATCAACAGAGCAGCAACAAAAATACACGATCATTCAAGATCCGCGCACTCTCTGTCAATCTGACCAGTAGCCAATCAGAGTGCTTGAATCAATGTCGTAGCAGATCTTATCAAATTACTGAGCACTCGAGTGTTGAAAAGTCTGAAAATGTTTTCTCAACCGTTTGATATTCTTAATAATTACTGAAGAAAACAAACTCCAGCACTGACTTGCAATAAATGAATAATAAGTTTCTGGTAGGTGCTATACTTGGCGCTATAATATCAACAAATGAGGGATTGATCACCTGCATATTGTCTTGGTAGCTAATTCCACGTAACTCAGGCCTACTATTTTCCAAGAGCTTTAGCGGTCATCTGCATAAATTCTAAGCCGATTGTCTGGTCTTTCCATGAGTTCAGATGTCAAACTCTTTTCTCGTGGAGTGTTTCTAAACGATCTACTCAACTGCAAACTAAGAATGTTTCATTTCTGCATATACGTGTCCCACCTGCTAAATATTTTAGGCATATTTGTATTTCGAACAAAAACTCGAATATAAAGCTTGCCTTGTAGAGGATATGAAGGTCAATCACAAGCAGCGTCTTCCAGTTTTAAGTCTATTGTCGTCGGATTATCATCAAGTATGAAGTATAACAACTATTACTACAAACTGATCAATCATTGTTTGTAATCAGAAGCTCGATCAGAACGAAATCCGTTTCTCTCATGACAACGACAAAGCAGGAAGGCGTTGCAAAAGAGTCTCATTCCTTTCTAAGATGATTGATGATCGGATGAGCCACTTAACGATGTAGAAAATCCATAGGCGCCTTAACTCGCGATGTCTGAACCAGATGGACATTAACGAGCCATGTAGTCGCGCCTCATTGACTTCTACTGAATGTTGCCATATATCCAGGTGTCAATGGGTCTTAAGTTCGGATAATCTGATGCTAATTGATTTTCAATTGACGTCAATATTTCCTAGTTGTAAAATTGTTTCAATTTTGAAATCAGGAAACAGGGAACTTGAGAAAATGACTGCTTTGGGAGTAACTATTTTTAATAACCCACATGCTTTGATTAATTAAAAGAAATTTGTAGATTCTCCGATAATGGCGTCATCCATAATTCGATCATCATATCCTTCGCTCATGTTGAATGATCTTGGGAAGGCTATGGACAGTGGACAGGATCACAGTATTATGACCAATGATCAACTAGACTATGATCACCTGATGCAATAATGGGAAAATGGGAACCGATCTGAGTGGTCTTCATTTCATTCATTATCTAGAATCATAAGCAGGCCTAGTTCACATTACTCAACATCAACACAGCTGCCGATTTAACACGCAGCCACAGGCTAGATGCACATTGGATATCCCATAAAGCTAAAAATTATCGGATTCCAACCTATTATAATCAGTTTAGCCGGCACGCTGAGTAAGCCATAAACCATGGGCTACAAGCCGCGCCAGCTACAATAACAATTTTCTCAAATGGCTTGAGTTCTGCATCCCGGAGTTAATTTTGAGATTAGTGCTTTCAAAAGAGGGTGAAATTCGGCATTTGGTGGTTCTACTTCAAATGTGCTTTCAAAAAGTATAATATCTTTATTATCTACTGTATTCGTTAGTAAGGTAGGTAGGTTGTCAAGTAATTTAAGCATAATGACATAAAAATGACCTTCATTTTTTGATTCGCCGCCATGCACATTGCATTATAAATAACTATTTATTAAAAGCCTTAGAATAAGAACCTACATGTAGAAGCCAAGCATGTATATCAATTTAAAAAAGTGTATGTTAATATTGATCATTTATACAATTGAAATTTTCCATATTAAAAGTTAAGAATTTACAAAGACTTTAATAAAAATAATTTGGGAGTTAGATGTGATGAGTAACGGTTGTCCTACGAGCTTTTCAATCAACATTTGCAGTTAAGTGTGAAGCGGCAATCCTTCTGTTTATTCATTTGCCGCTACTCACCTTATTTGTATGCCTATCTGGTTCATGCGTGACCATGTTTATTTCGATTCAATAATAATAGTCTTCCCGCAAACTCGTATGTAGGCCCTACAAAAATATAGCTTTACTGATTCACGAAAAAGTTCGCTACGAACAAACGTCCTTCCAAACATTCTATGCAAAACTTCGCCATACACAACAGATAAAATAATTCGTGTTCTAAACATATTTATTAACTATATTTAGTTCTAAATATAAGCATTTTTGTCAATGCTATTACCAATCCAGGATCTGTGGTAGGCCTGGATATGAAGTTGTAAGAATGTAGGACAACTTTTTCAAATGCACTCGTTAAGAATGCTATATTTCTTACTCAAGTCTGATCGATGACTCGAAGCTCATCAGACACTTGGAATAGCAAACAAAAGGTTTTCATCATTGTGAAGGGTAAGAGATCAACTCTTTTCCAAGCGAAAGTCGTCAGGTTCAGCTCTAGAAACAACTGCTTACGAGTTTCATGGCATGTTATAGAATTTTCAGGATTTGCCGTCAGATCATAGTTGCCTAAGTGCCGACCCGAACCGTGATTCAAGCGGCATATCTCGGCCCGCAAAGGTTCATCCCTGCATCACAGCGCGCATACATCCTTCCTTGCGACTGTACCCAACGTCATCATCAATTCTGTTTTCGCATGGTGTGCGCAAACGAAAACATCGCGAGCGGTGTCCAATTTAAGGAGAAGACTGAATTTAAATTGAGAAAAGTCAAACTGCTGCGCTTGTGCGTCTGTTATTGCTATATCTGTCATTACTGGATGTCTCTTCTCGATTGCTGAAACAGTTGTAAAGGGTAATAAATAGGCCTACCGTTAATAATTAGCGGCCATGATATTACTCAAGTACCAGGTGCAATAACTGGTAGCTTTTGAAGTTTCGATTTGAATTCAACTTGATTCATCTGTATTGATGAATGATAGATAATAGTATACTTTGATGATATCCAAATAACATAATAAATCAATACAAAACACTTCACCTGAATTATAATCAAAAGCTTGTTAGAATGAAATGTCTGTGTAATGACACGTAGCATTAATAACAAAAGCTAAAGTAAATGACACATAATATATGAGTAATAAAAGTGTTTTATGAAATGATTCGTCGCATGGATTCATGTAGCACAGATGTACTAAATAAATTATAAATTGCATAGCTTTTTAATGTAAGCGCAAAACTGTTAGATTATTGCTTTGCATATGTAATACTTTTTTAAGCATGCTCTTCACGTAGGTGTGAGAACTCAACAAAATTCGACAATCTTGGATTATGCCCAACCTACAAAATTTGCAATTTTCAAAAGATGTGAAATCGTATTATATAACTATACCGTACTTAATAAGTATCCAATCATTCTGAATAGGACATTGGGCAATCAACCAACTACAACTAGTTGAATATACTGTATATTACCATAATACACCATATATGCCATATATTTCATATATCCATATCAACCAGTTGAAATTATTTACTAATGACCTGGAATATATATATATATATATATATATATATATATATATATATATATATATATATATATATATATATATAATATATATATATATATATATATATATTGCTTTTATATCTGCAGTCTTAATGGATTAAAAGGTACCTGAATACTCATGTAGACCTACAAGATGTTTATTGTGGGTCTACCTAGCCTGCACATTTACGTAAGGCACAATAAAGCATGATTGTTTTCAATTAAAGATCAGATTTCTATAATAACATTTCAAGTGTCTGTGTTGTCAAAGGGATGAAATAACATGTTGAAACAGAATCATCTTGAAAGGGACATCTTTATGCGGTAGTGATGCACATGTATTTCGAAAGCACTTTTGACAGGAATGATTAATAAAATTATACAGTAGTCAATAATTCACTGTTTAATGACAAGCTGACGGCAACTTCACATTGCACTAAATTGGCAATCTTCATGAACAACCGGAAGTTTTTCTATCTGTGCAGGAAGTCAATCCGCTGCATTGATGATGCGTACTGGCGATAAAAAAACCGGTTGTCGGACGGAGACTGCTTCGATAAACTGGCCGTCGGCCGGGCACCTTGGAAAAATAAATAATCATTAGAAGGTCATTTTTTAAAGGCCAATTTGTCAAACAGTTTCTGCATTTCAACAATCTCAAAAACGGTAACTGCACACTATCATAAAATACTAGAAGCACCACAATGGGTACGACACTTTTCTAGTAGGCCTACTGTAAGGTATACATGCATATATATTCACTATTTTTTTGGGGGTGTGGTCGCTTCGCATGCTATCCTTTTGCCTCTTGGTAGATGTTCCGGTATTCCGTGTCCTCGTCTTTGTTGGTCGAGGTCTCATGTAATCAATACTATACACCTTTTCCCAGTTAGCAAAATGTTCACTAAACGTCATCATAAGTAGGAGCTACTAAGACAATGACGCTTGGCACCCAAAGGGACGTTTCCAGATGATTTATTTTACTTGATTTGTGATGCTCAATGAAATGGACACGTTTCACATTGAAATTGGCGCTGAATGCCAGCTCCCTTGCCTTAGGAAAAGTAGGTTATTCACAGGGCATCTTTGATCTAAGTAGGCCTACTGTAATAGAAATGTAGTGAAGAAAAAATGGATCAGTTTCTTAGGAATTCAAGCGCTAGTCTTCAGAAATGATTAAGAAACCGGTCGGCCGTCTCGGAAAAATAAATAAGTGGCCGCCGCGGGTTTTTTCGCCAGTACATTAGTTGAAAGTTATAACTCTTCCATAAGTGCTGTAGCCTAGGCGAAGGGGCTACCGATAATCAGTCTCATTTTTTGAAGAATCACTCCTTCAAGCATTATTAGGCCTATTGACCAATAGAAAAAATACCCCTCTACAATTTTTAGCGTCGCTCACGCGGATGCCTAATTGAAGCAGAAACACGCACCTAATAGCAATGTTATAAAAGTAGCTATATGTTGATTCCATTGATTAATTTTCAGCTGCAATGTTAAAACCGCACATTTTGGGACCTGGGGACATCAGATGGATATGGCCTTGTGGGTCACATGATCAAAATTCCTCAGACTCTAGTTGACGAAACTGATGTGCGATGCATGACACATCAGTGTAACTGTATGATAGTGGTCCTGCCTACATACAGGGTGCGGCATAAAATGTGTCTAAATTTTTATGTAGCACAACTTCCTAATTATCCTAATTAAGGCAGTTTAATAGTTATCCTAATTAAGAAGAACTCGATATCCAAAAAATTGGATGAAAAGAACAACGACTGAATGGAAAAGCTAGCATATACTTCCGATTCTTCACTCAAACGATAATCATCACGGCGATGTCTTTCTGTTGCAGATGATCGATCACACATCAATTGGGTGATGACTATGGATCAGTCTTTATCAATTACACCTTCGAGCGGAGCGCCAGAAATTTCATGTTATTCCTGTTTCATTTTCCAAAGTCAACTTCACGTAAACCCCAAACATTTTCATTTAGAAATATAGGCTATGTCATCACACTTACTTTGACCATGAACTACATTCAATGTGTTCATGAGCTCTTCATCGAGGGATCTCTCGCTTTGGCAATTTAGTAAGGGGTCCAGTGCGGATGTAGGTGATGCATCCTTTCTACGCGTCGTTTAATAAACTCGATCCTTTTTTCTATAGCTGTGACACATTTCAGTGACAAAATTGAACAAGGATTTCCAGCTGTAGTAGGCCCTACTGCATTGTACTTCTCATTCAAAATTTGAAATTCGATTTTGCAGAAAGTTCATAGATATGCAAGTTATGTTTTCTGATGAAAGCCACATGATGCTCTGGGTACGCTATTGATTTTCATATAAGAAATATCTTCCCTAAAGACACAACGATCCCTTTATGTGCATACAAATATTCAGATTTGCATGATTGAAGTGAAAGCAAGCCGTTTGGCTATTTTCTACAATGGTGAAAGACTTCGCCATGATGATTATCATTTAAGTGAAGAATTGGAATCCACAAATGAATACGTTCGGGACTTAACTTGGAAGAGGCGTTGAGACTTACATGTATGCAACTTCCTATCAGGGATGCGGAGTCGGAGTCCTATCATTTTTGCTGGAGTCGGAGTCCTATCAAATGATGCGACTCCGGACTATACTGTAACTAGACCCAAAATATAATACAGACAAATCATTTATCATCGTGCATAGCTGTTACTATCTTGATGTCAACTTTCTCCGTCAAGCAAAAGTACAGATGCAGCAGTGCATACAAAGCTTTACTAGGTGACAAGCCACGCGTAATTACGGAACACCCCAAACATCAGTGGTTATAAAGACATTCTATTCTTCTACGCGCGTACATACGCGCTGCACTAAGAGTCAGAAATCACTTGATCTGATGCTGTTAAAACATGGGCAATGTTTATGAATACGCATATAGTTTACGCGTGAATTACGCGTAATTGAGCGTGGCATGTCACCTAGTGTTGCAATAGTTGAGGGAATGAACCGTGATAGTGAAAAAGGATTTTATTTTCACTCGGTGATTTAGTAGAGAAGACAAGCTTTCCTGGCCTCGATCACACCTACGCACCAAAAGTCACATCAGAGACAAAAATTAAATAGATAGCTTGTTTGAGAACATCTGATTACCTCTTACCGTCACGTTTATCGTTTGTGATATCTCATCCAAAGAGCATATTAAAATCGAAAATGTACTCATATTTTTTGAAGAAGGGGGAATTTTCCTGCCTAGATAGGACTGGAGAAAAACCGTGTGAAGCACACATCAACAAGATGGGAGGAGCCGCGAGTTACACGCATCCAACTTAAAGCGACATTTGATACATTTTTATCGAAAATGATTGATAATTGATACAGCAACGATCACTAAAAATAGGTTCAGGTAAGCCTGTACTGATCTATGATGTAGGGTACGTGGGTAAATCCAATTTATTCCACAACATTTCTGTCTTTTCAACTTTGGGTCTCAGATTTCCGTGAAAATTTGCATATATACTCATTTTTTTACGCTGAACACGAAAATCGTAGCGGCGACCACACCAAATAAAAACTTTCCATAGAAATCTAGCACTTTTAAAAAGCCATTTTTTCTACATCTCGGTCAGAGGACAAATTGATCTTGGTCAGATAGATGTCGAATAGGAAACTCTTCGGCTTCTCCATTTGGGTTGCTGATGAAACTGGGAACTTAGGATGAATGCTTGCATGCGTAAAGCGAAGTGACCAAAATGTAATGTATTGCATATAATGTCCGTTGACCGTGACCCACCTTGTCCTCTGACCGAGATTTTTAAGGTCTCGGTCAGAGGACAAATTGATGTCGAACAGGAAACTCTTCGGCTTGTGCATTTGGGTTCATGAGACTGCGGGAACTTTGGACGAATACTTGAACGCATAAAACGAAGTGATCTAAATGTAATTGCATACATTATCATGTCTTTAGACTGAGACCCTTGTACTCTGACCGAGATCTTCAATTTCAACGTTGTCCTCTGACCGAGATTTTTTAGTGTCTCGGTCAGAGGACATTTTCGTGGTTTTTGGAGATTTTGAGAGGGTTAATTGATATAAATGAAAAATTTCTTTTGCATAGATGTTAAGAGCATGGATCCCTCCTATGCTGTGAAATTTCATCGATTCCTGACAAAATTTCTGGTTTCAGCATCCATATGAAATTTTTGGGAATAAGGTGGGTGAGGTGAATAAGGCCCACCTAAACAGACTTAGAGGTCTACAGTCTTGAATTTTTGATTAAATACTACGAATTCATATTCAAATTATCTATTTCTGGTGCAGTTGACATGTGTGAGAAGTTCATGTCGATTATTGCGAAACTTCTGATGTACGAGCAAAAAGATGAAAAATCACCCAGTGGACCTTATTACCGACACGTGTAGGTAATAAGGCCCGCTTTTGTTTTTCTCTAATGTATTCAATTTACGTAGCTTATAAGTAATTTCTAACATCTAGCTGTATACAATGGATTGTATTCACCTTCTGGTACGCAAATTGATATAATGAGATTAGATCTAATATGTTCTTGTAATTCAGAGTTAGGACTTATAAGCCCCTATGTAAAAAAGAAACACCAAAATTGTTCATTCAAAAACATCGACTTTTATTGAAAAACAAAAGATATTTTTAACACGAGGAAAAATTACTATATGATGGTGAAACCTTGTATTTGGTATTGCATAATCTCTCTATTATATTATCAGTCATAAACACAGACTTTATAGGCCTACACTGGAACAGTCAGGACAAACAATTAGAAACTCATCTTCTTCACTTCCATGACTTAAACCATCACAATCTAATTAATTATGTATACCCAATTAGTCATTATATGCCATACACTGTCTCATAGGCCTATCTAACTTTTCATCTTCCTCACAAATTTTGCAATCCCACGATTCATTGCCAGCTTGCTCATCCTTTCTACAATTACGCTTGGGCCTACTGTTTTGCTTCTTGGATAGAACAGGTGCTTGCTTAAAGCGCTTTTTATCAGTAAAAAGTTCCTTTGTAAGTAGTTGTGCTTTCTACGTAAGACTGCGCTTACGTTTACGTGGATCTGACTTTCGTTGGATTTTCGGAGTACTGATTATACTGTGATAGGCCCGGGCCTTATTACCAGATTTTGTATGGGCCTTATTGGCTACATTGACATCGTTTTATAATCAGTGTTTTTTCATCCTTTCTCGAACTCAAAAATCAAACTGCTACATAAGGTCATAGAGAGGATACGCCAGAGATAATTTTCCATGTTAAGAGCTCATCTACATCAATATTTTGTGTCATGAAATCCTTGAACAAGTGAAGAGCAAATATTAGATCAAAGAAGAAATTTGAAAGTACTTTTTTTGAGATGCTGTAGAATCTGATTCACTTGACCAAAATCGATAGAACTTCTGACACTTATTTGAAAGTGGATATATTTTCATTTCTTTTTTGTTGCGCTTAAATTCGTTAAACAGTTTCCGAGATCTAGCAAGTGGGCCTTATTACCAGCTGGGCCTTATTCACCTCATCCACCTTATTCAAATTCTCTGGTCGAAAAAACGGATAAAAATATTTTTAAATCAATATTGCACACTTGTAACGGCATCAAACTGAATTTTCTTTACGGATTTATAAACTAGCACACTAGAGGATTAGTTTGGTGCAAAACGTTTAATGGAAGAATCAATATTCTTCGAGAAAAGGTACCTCGGTCAGAGGACAGAAAACGTCTAGGTCAGAGGACATTTTTTTCATTGGACAATGGAAACCCAGTGAAAATTCAATGATTAATATTGATTATAATATTTAAAATTAGACTGTCTTAAAGAGCTGATCTTCTTCTTTCAGATGATATAAATATTAGTGGGTGTATTTGAATGTATCTAATCGAAAATCCGTGTTGAACTGAGAGTACTGCAACTTTGGACATGCTTTTTTGGTCTTTTTTCGGCAAAAAACGGCAACTTGTGAAGAAGGTCTTGGCTTTGTGACTTTTTAAAAACCATGCCATAATAGATGAGATCTTTACGGTTCGATTGAAAAAAACTATTGAAATCGGTTCAGAAATATGGATTTTACAAATCAAAGACACATTTTCGTCAAGTGTTGTGGATTAAATTGGATTTACCCACGTACGCCTATTTTTTTAAAAAAAACGGCTATACACTTGTCACCTGGAGTCGCAGTCCTATCAAAATGATAGGACACCGCATCCCTGCTTCCTATGCATGTTGATTAGGAGGAATAAATGGCACTACTGCAGTTTAGTGCACCCTCTTTTACCCCTACTGCAGTTTAGTGCACCCTAAAATGCATGCGAGAACAACATGATTTAATCAACAGAATGAATGCCGTTCGTTCTTCCCTATAGTTATAAATGAGTGTCTTCGTCTTCGCACATTACACCGAGCGCGCTTCGGTGTAATGTGCGTAGTCATCGTTTGCGGGAGAATGCGCCGTTGTTTTAGGGTGCACTAAACTGCAGTAGGCGCGTTTCCGTCTCTTTCAAAGAGGGTGCACTAAACTGCAGTAGTGCCGAATAAATTATATTAGTATTGCTGTGAAAGGGCCTACAGACAAGATTTTAGGTCCTCCTCGACATTGAGCTTTGCATCTGCATAATTGCATAGATATCTTGGATACTTGATTAAAAGCTTTCTGCGAGATCGGTTATCGACACTCATCATTCACATGTATGCCAAATATCATGATATCTTGCTGAATCCTATTGTCAACTTTCTAATCACCGTTTATTAAATTCTGTGTTTGATGACCTGTAAAATTCATCGGCAAATACTGACCCCGGCCATTCGCTATCCCTCTACTAACGGGTGAATGGCGATACCAACTGAAAGAATGTCATTATTTTGATTAAAAATGTGAAAATAGTCTTACAATTTTCACATAGACTCGTGTCATGAGAGCGAATTGGCGATCTTTGAATCGCTATTGATCCGACAGGAGACCAATATTTCTTGTAAAACGTTCACTTAGTCAAGATAATTAACAGCCCTCCTCCGAATTCGAGGGATATGAAAAAGACATAACTTCAATCATTTCTTTACTTCAATTACCAAAACTGGGGTCAATGCCAGCTGCCGCTTTACCCCGAAGAATGGCTTCTCTGAAGAGACCACAATACATTCGAATAGAGGCAGGGGTGTCATCATTTCCAGGGACAGGGTAAGTGATGAGTCGTGGGTCACAGTTTGAGTCCACGACTCCAATGGTCGGGATGAGCATTTTCGATGCGCCTACTACCCCTGAATGCTGGATATTGGTATTGGTGAGCGTGTTGAGAAAGATGATGAGCTCTGGCCTGCGTGTCACGATGCCAAATGCCTTCGTCGTATCGGTAAGAATAGTTCCAGACCAATACCTACAATGAGAATATTCTCCTGCCTCCTCTGCAGTTCTCTCCACTACTGGCATGATCATTCGATTTCTATTGATGAAGAGAATGACACCCTTCCTGAAGGCGATGTGAGCAGCGAAATTGAGAGCGTCACCAAGCAGAGAGTGGGTCTGTTCGAGATCAATTATGTCTTGGCCCAGACGACAGCCAAACAGATAAGGCTTCATGTGTGGATTACGAAGCTCCTCCTTGTGACCGAGATGCACTCGAGCATTGAAAAGATCGCGTTTGTTAACAAGATGACGCACGTCGAAGAAATCGTGATGATCGAGGACGTTCTCACCATCTGTAAAACAAAAAAATGAAAATACTACTTATGTAGTCAATAAAAGCATTTGATTCGTTTAAAGTGTGAGTAATATATAAAGTAGCAGAAAGACATGGTTTCATCCACTCCCATTATAATCGTTGAAAAATATGAAATTATGTGAATGATGAATCACGAAGCCAACCGATCATCAAAGGGCGCGTAAAATCATCAACAGTTTCTACAGACGGAGTTCATACATTCAGCAGGTTTGCTGGGAGCCAAAAACCTCCTTAATGTTTATATTTGCGTTTGACTTTTTGCTGAACTCTCTCGATGGAATCCGTTTCGGCCAGTGAAATCTATTTGAATATATGAATAATTTAATAAATGTTCTAGTATTGTTTTCATCAGCATATCATGAAAGATTATTTGAGATCTTTCTAAGTCATATTTGATCGATGTTGGTTCTAGTCCCCATGAAAAGAGATTGATCAATATATATGTAATTTAAAAAGATTCTGATAATGTTAACAAGTGAATTTATGAATCACTTTATTAGTGGAAACGTTTAGGCATTCAGATCATAAATAGTATTTCTAATTTCACAAACAACTACAAAATAATAACAAAAATAGTGCATGACGGAATGGAATTATAAAGAAACAGAGAAAAATAAGAAGATAATAAATAATTGTGGCCGTTTTGTGAATGGCCGGTATTTCACTTACATCTCTTCAGGAAATATATGCGCTTGCAAGGATGAATATTTTTGACGTAAATCATCAATGACTTACAAAATACAATCATTGCCTAAAAATTCTATCACGAACTTCCGAATGCAATGCCCAAGAATGCGCGCACTAAGTAAAATCAAAAGATAGAATGATCATGAAAACACACTCGTTCACTAAGAATGTTCAACATACACTCACTCAGCAAGAAGTGATCGGCGCATCGTGATAGAATTTCAGACAGCTTTTAGTAAGTCAGGAAAAATAGTGCATATCACTTAAGTGATGCTGACGAATAATACAAATTCGCATTTTCTTTACAGACTGCGCGTAAAAAAACATCTGCAGTTTCTAAACCAGGTTAATACAAAGCCGAATTACATAATACGAGTATGATTACACAATGAATAAGATAAGCAAGTTACCTTCCGGTTTCTTCATCCACAAGGTCGGTTCTGTTGACTCCAAATCATTCATCGTGTCAATCATTTCCGATTCCTTGACCGTGGTTTCATGCTTTGCCGTATCTGACACTTCCACACTGTCTGTTGATTGAATCGGCTCTGTCGATGTGACAGGATCTGAGGCAGAGGAGTAGCGAAGGATTTGTTGCGACAAATTCCGACGTATTACAAATAATGAGCGCAGCATTGCTTCTGAGATCCTGTCTGCAAATGGAGCATTTGACATTGCTCATCATGCATGATGTAAACAGAGTTCAATATTCAAACAAAATTTCGTAAAATACAAAGGTAATGTGTGCAAAGTTCTATCTTACTTTACTTTCGCCAACCCACTGCATGCACGAAGCAATGCTAGCAAGTTAGGGTTGGCAACTTTTAGAAAGTGCCGGTGCTTCCCTAGGCGATCAGCTCTGTATTGAACTGTAGCCCTTAAGCCTGTCTCATGAGAGGACCGACCTTTATGTCTTTAAACAGTGAATGGCCCAGACCAATCCGGGCCTTTGGGCTCTTACATAGATGAGCCCGAATCACACTGATCAAAAGTAGTCGCTGTGATCAATGAGACGAGTTATCGCACTTGGGACTTGGAAACACGGAAAATATGATTACTACTAGGTACCTATATGATTACTATAGGTATACAGTAGACAGTTGTTAAGTCATGGAAGAAAGTCTATTAGTGCGTTTGGAGGAGAAGCTCATTATTATACACGTTCCAACTTTGATGGTTATCGCAACGCCAGCCGTCATGCTATTCTTGCCTAAGTTTAAGCGATTTCACTTTTAAGTTGAATATGCTCATTGTTCATCTATGATCAAAAACACATATTTCATTCCTATCTAAGAGAAGTCAATACCAAATATCAGCTCAAGCCGATGCTATGATTACAAAAACAGAAATTTTCTTGGACAACGGCTTTATACGACTCTTGCGACTTGAGTAATGCAGCTGTCCGCGCAAATGTGTACTTTCATTACTATAGAAGCATCACCTCGAACTCCAATTAAGTTTCAACCTCTATAAATATCTGAATGGTGGTCCCTCACTTCTACATGCTATTCTTCCTTTGCGGCAAAAATTTAATTATAATTCATCAATTTCACTGATTCAAACATAAAATGCTCAAGGAAAGCAATCCTTTAAGGTATGAATTCGCTATTTATCACATCAATTGCCGACGTATAAATTAGCGGCCCGGGTCGGGTTCTATCACATGTCAGAAACTAGTGACGTTTCTAGTATTGGCCTTTGTTTAGACTAGCATTTTCAGTCTTATTCCTTGAGGAGTGAATCCATTCGAGTAAAATATCACAAGGGTTTCTGTCAATTTGCAGAAAATACAACATGCGGCAACTCTTGTGTTGATGTGCCTAAGGTATTTATTCATGAACATCAGTTTATGAATGATGCATGAATGTACAATTTTTTTAATTATTACAATGTTACAATTTTTATCGCATGAATGTGCAATTATAGACAAAGGCAAACCATCCAAACACTTGAGAACACACTTATTGAAGGATGGCAACATGTTATCAAAGATAATAATCATATGCATGCATAAGAAGATCTTGTATGGCACATAATTTGTAAAAATCTATTTTTTTTAAAAAAAGTCACATTCTCTTACGCAACCCTGAATCAATCATGAAATTATTGAAGCATGCGCACATGAATGACAAAAAATCCTGTCAATTAAAAGCCCTGCCTCATATGCGAGCTTCTGCTGTTGTGCCATAGTAGAATTCGAAGATACGCGAGACCATTATCAGATCTATGACATAGAGACATAGCAACCAGACTAACGTTTCTTGCTAGCTTCCTTCAATACCACGGAAATTTATTTCTGGATACATTCTTTACATTCCACTGGAATAGCCAATTCTAAAAGTAAGTTGTCAGTGGCAACCGCCATTAACAGAAATACATTATGAAGTGTAATGAAAAAATGAATTGGAAGGAATATGTTATTTTGCTAGTAACCTTTTCATTCAAACGCTAAATATATCATTACCAAGATTCTATGGAATTATGTCTGTAAATTGTTCAATTGCTCTTGTGTAATGCAAACAGTACGTACAAGGAGAGATAGATTTCATACTAATATGAAATTGCAGCACTTTAGATTTCAGCTGTACAACATTTATGGTTTTTAGTAAAATACCACTACTTGATCTGAGATATCGTCACAGGTATAAGAGTAGGTGTATACAAACGGATTTCAGATAATAGGTTTTATTTTCGTAAGACATTTGCGATGTCCCAGTTCCGGTTTGACTTTGTACCCTTGAAGTCACTCTTTTTTGGCCGCATTGCATGATTAGAGCCTGGAAAGTGCTCGAGATGTCAAATCATTTTTTGATTCTTCAGCGACTTTATTCGACTTATCTTTTTTTACATAAAATCACGCAAAAACCTCAGGAACAATCAAACATCATCCGAACTTTTACATTTATTTTAGTTGGTGACCAATTCTATTTCTATGTCTGCTGACAGATATTAATTTGTACTCTTGCCTTGCGACTGTCCGGATCTCTTTTTTAAATGTGCTCATCATCGATTTCATGTCCAAATTTGTATATAACCCTGTCCGTTTGTTGTATTATCACCACTGATGATGGATACCACGGTATTTGAAACCGGTATGGCAATAAATCTCAACCATGCAAAACGACTTTATTCGCTCCCAAATGTGTGGGACAGTCCTTCGATATTTGTTTGTATGATCCCTTTGCCATACAAACCGGTACATGAGTTGAAAGGAAAAAGGAAATTGTTTCAAATCTCACTGTTCGTATAAAATTCTGCAATTATCACAAAAATACAAAAAATGGACATCAAAGTTGAAGGAGATCACTCAATAGACAAATGCATGTTCGATAACTTGTGTTCAGCAAGATAGTCATGTCCCATTTCCTCATAGTCCTCCCGAGTGAAACCACTTTGTTGGAATGAAGGTGAAAGTGAAAATGAACGTCCTCCTTTCCACGCATCGAGAACAGGATCATCTGAAGAAGGAGAGATAACAGTTTGACATAATCGCAATATAGGGCAGCTAATGACTGCGATGAGAAATTGATGAAATGACGATGATTGCCGTGGTACATTAAATCGTTTTCTCGAGATCAAAAAACCACAAATCAGTCGTTCAATGTAATGAATAGCTGACTCAGATGGCAAAGCGATTCACTGACTTCCACATACAACAGAGAGTTCATGTTTGCCACCGTCTATCATCAGAGAAATATCTATCTCTACTAATGTTCCTGTGCTTATTACCAGTCTTACGACATCGAAAGAATTTCCATCCAGTCAAGGTTAGGATTATGTATTGTATCATAACAATAAGATTCTTTGTTGAAATGTCACGCTCTCCAATTTATGCGATAAATACATTGCATAAAATAACAGGAAAACTTGATTCATGAGATGTGTACCCTGTGATCTAAATTACAATGAATCCCAGTGTCTGCGCAAAAATTTATAGAAATTAGTCCTGCCAAGTTGCAAAATTCAATAATATATTCATATAAAGGTAACTCACAAACACCGTGATATCTTTACTGGCACAATTCAATTATCAATGTCTCCCTTTTTAAAAACTCTTGATAACGAGGTCTTACGGTGAAAATTTGCCTGTTGCACAAATTAAAAAACAAATGATGTTATATAACGTCAACAAGCAACGCTACATCAATAAAGCTTGAATCTTACAAAATATCAAATACCTAAATACGATGGTTAAGATCAAGTATAGACAATGATATAACCGCAAGCTTTAAGGTTTCTTTAAGGAGACAAACACTTCGCGACACATTCGCAGCCTTAGTGGCAGGTAAATTGGCGCCTAATAGAAAAGTAGATCAATTACTACTGCCGCATAAAACTCAAATGAGCAAGTTGAAATTTGACAAACTACAGGATCTTTTTACAATAACAGAGCATCAAGCGAGCAATAAAGAGCAATTTCTGTTTCTCAAATCACATATGGACTAATGGGAGCATTAATTTACCAATATGCCTCGAAGAAGCGAAATGTGTTTTGAGTGGAGCTCTCATCTCACTCTAAGAGAATATGTTGCAATATCGATATCAGGGTATTTGATAAGTTTAAGCCTCACAAAAGCACAGAAAAAATAATGCTAAAATGATAGGCTGATTATCGCTGTCTAATCACAATTAAAATTTTCATAATTTCATGACCTTCATATTAAATCCAAGTCGAATCAGGGTTTTTTTACTCACATAATGTCTAGGTATGAACAAAAAATCATTTCAGCGGTCTCACCTGCAGCGACCACTTCAATCGGACTCTGGAAAGGCCGAATCTGACGAACTTCTACTTCCAAACGTTCCCTCAGTCCCGGGATTTGTGATGGTCCTCCTGTAAGGAAGATTCTCTTCGCCAACCGCTCCTGCTGTTCCGCAGGAAAGGAAGAAAGAACATGTTGAATACATTCTGCAAGTCCCGCTTGCTCGCAACCGACCAATGAGGGATGAAAGAGAAGCTCTGGAACGCGGATTCGCTCAGTGGTTAAGTGAAATCGATAATATTCCGCAATATCCACCTTCAACCCGTCTCCTCCGAGTTCTCTGCAAGAAAACAGTCATCCGTGTGAGATATTTTGGATATGCACAACATCGTTCGGCTTTGCATATGCGTCAAGGTTACAACTGACGCAGGAAGCGTCTATCGTTCAACGAGCATGGGACGCCTGGCAATATGGGTTGAAATACCTAACTCATATTCGAAATATCGCTATCAAGAGAAACTTTGTCAAGTTCTCTCGTGCAGAATATGCGACCAATCGACAACTAGTATTATTCTCTCACCATGAGGCCCAAAAGAATTGGTGAAGGGGGAACTCGGTACTTTGTTTGAACCTAAACAAAATGCTTCCTCATCGCCGTAGAAATTTTCAGAAGAGATGCTGTTTCATACAACGAACCCGTTGAGTCAAATGTTCGGATCAAAAACAACACAATCTAAGTCCAAGAGTGCAAAAATGCTTTGTTCTTAATATTATGTCGAACTTAGTTTAAAGGAAAAGAAGTATACAAAAATTCGTATTTGTTGATTCATGGCTTTACGCTGTTTACTAAATTTTTAATTGGACGCGTTAGTTTTCGAAAGGCTGGTCTAGTCATCGTTTATAGTGATGAGTTCGTATCCTTTCAGAGAAACATACTCTGAATGGATGAATCTGATATCAATTCGTTTACTCACTTCAATCTACTTGAATACCGGAAAACATAGAATCTAAAATACCTCATGACACTACACACTAAGGTAGATCTGCCAGCTTTTGTCAAAGGAGCGCAGTTCGAAGGCCAGTTGCAATTTGACTTTCACTTACTTTGAGAAATCCGGATCATATTGAGCCAGCAGAGTTTCCAGTTGAGTGACTTGTTCATGTTCAGCTTCACTGTCAGAACTTTCTTCGTCATCAGCCTCTTCCATTTCCAGACTTGACTGAAAATACGAAGATTTATTATGATCCGATGGCATGAATACTAATTCCGCATAACGCGATGTGTTCATTTTTATACTATTATACATGTATGTCATCAAAATCAATCACATTAACATTAAAGATTGTAGCGATAAATCGCTTGCCATGAAGAGTTTGGCAGGTGGATAGCCCGCTGTCTCGCACATTTAACAAGTGCTTGCAACTATTGTCCACGGAATCACAAAATGGTGTACATGTATACAATCTTGAAAAGAATATCAGAAAATCGGTCAATAGAAAGTCACGATGATCTGCAAGAAGGGACTGTCAACCTATAGTACTGGCAGTAATGAAAAGTCATCATCCAACATTAATTTCAAAACCCGTTAATAGACGTTGACAAGATTGAAAACACAGAAATGAGTGAACAGAAACATCACATGTTTTTCGTCTTTGCTTCTTTGACTCAGCTTAAAAATTCTGAAATGATGTCAGACTGACGAAATTCTGAGGATGATTGAAATTTCTTATGTTTTTGATAAAACGAATGATTTATTAGACGAGACAATATTTAGGTCAATTGATTTCAATCTGCAACGAAGTAAAGAACTGCAAATTAAATTACGAGTATTAGACTTAATTCAGCTGCAGCCGCTATCTTAAAAATGAAAGCAAACTAGAAGAGCCATTTCAGCAAACATCAAGAATCACCAACAGGCCTCATTCACCTATTTCAGTATCATCATAACTCTCATTAAAAAAACAGCCACAGATACAATTCAGGACTGTCTCCACTTTCAAAATGAGAATTGACAACGTTATATGATGAATGTGAATAAACAATTCAACTACTAAACAAGAAATTTCCACTGTGAACAACTGTATATCGACATATCAAGTTGTTAAAGATGGCTAAGTTTAATAGTTGCAATTAATTGGTTATTCTCATTCATTATATTACTATCAACTCTTTTACTAATCCCATCAACACCCGAGATACAAAGCCATACTAGCAAGCTAGCGATGGGGCAGCCTTCACACTCATTTCTCATCAGGTAAGGATAGCAAACTGTAGTAAGAGCTTAGAGAGTGCTTTCATGGGCAACATCTATGACCTTATTGCTACACTAAATCACACGGAATGTCAGTAGCATGCTATTTAACAATACCCGAAAAAATTCACTTAACATGGTAATGACGTGTCCCGCACAATCACTTACATTTGACAACAACGGTCTGTCGCAGTATATTGAATATCTAAAGAAAATGACAACTATTAAGTTCACCGATACCCTTGATTACCCGACCGCTCTCGCCTGACCCAGGAATCGAACCGAAGATCGATCGAGTAATCAAGGGTGTTGGTGTCTTACATTGACTTAATGGTTGTCATTCTCCTTAGATAGTCACATTTGTAATGAAATCACCCAAATGAAAGAGCAATCAATGGCTTTGCTTAACTAATGAACAAGAACGCCTGAAATGACTCACTTGATCCAGGCTAATCTTTCCTTGTTGAAATTCCGTCATCAAACGAATTCGTTGCTGCTGGATCACTTTCCGCTCATTGTCACTGACTTTTCTGTTCTTCCGAGATTGGCGGGCATCCAAAACAGCTAGCCGTTTGTAACGAAGCGAAGTAATCCACGCCTGCAAAAGGTTAGACCATTGTTTGAGTGTTGTAGTTAGGATCTGCTTGATTGGATTATTAAGGAAAAGTAAAATATGTCAAGAGATAAGATCACTTTTAAAAGATTACTGTGCACCGCCACGAATGACTTCAACAAGCTGCAGCAAAGAAATATAATTATTTCTTCATCTGACCTTTCATCCGATGGATAAGCCATCTTTGACCGGGAATTGGACTGCACGAAGCTGGGAATCCTCTCGTCATAAGATGATTTGAAATGAAGACGAAAGTGCTAGGACATGTGTCAAAGTCAACGGAATTCAAGCTCATGAGTTTTCAGTTTTCATCGATTTTCCAATGTATTTTTTACACTCTTTTTTGCGTGCGAAATATGTTTTGTTTCATTATAAGCCACGGTTGCCACCGAAAATTTAAGAAAAAAAGCACAAATACATTTTGAAAATCAGGAATCAGTTATCACTGAAAGCCGGTGTAGTCAGAGATGTCCTATTATGTCCCATATGTGCATTTATTATCGCATAGCATGTAAAATAATGGGATACAAGTTTTTAGTGATTAAAAATGCATTTCTATTTCACTAATTGTGAACTTCTGCACGAAAAGAAGTTATCACTCGGGAGCTTCTACGACAATTATTACATCCTAAGCTGAATTATTCAAGAGCTTACTTTAACCCATTTAGCGCCAGTGTAACGTTTTCGTTACAGCACTTTCCGGAATCTGCTGTCTTCTCCAGCTTGCGACATATGATACAATATTTTGATTGCCATACATGATTTATCACATATTTTCAGGTAAACAAACGCCAATTCAAAAATTATCACTTTTGAATGCTTATATTTCATCTCGAAAATGAACAAAAAATGGGCTTAAAATCTGCTCTTAAAGACTGAAATATATAATATATAATCTGAAAATACTGAAAGACTCAGTGTTTGAACGTCCACATGAAATTTACTTCCCATATGATTTGCGTGTTCTCATTATCCATCAAATTCCGAAAATAGCAGTCAATACTTCCTCGGATATTAATTCATGATATGGCACGTCATTTTTTGAAACCGTAACGTTTTAGTTACACTGGCGTAATATGATATACAAATGTTAAATACAACAACAATATAAATGAAGTAAATAGTGGAAACTTGAAACTTGAGTACCTTCAATTTTCTTCAAAACTGATGTTTGTTGAATACTGAAAACGAACAATTTCATTGGAATATTGCACTCTTAGTGTATTCTGTGAGTGTGTAATGCTTGTGGCTATTTATAGTCTATGGATTTCCCGTCACAAAACCAGCCGAAGTCCATTGCCGTAGTATTTTCCTCAATATTAGACTTGTTAGCTCATGTACGGAAGTAAGTCAAAGAGAGATCAAATCTCAAGCATTTTCCTCTTATTGCGTAATCATTAACAATGCAGGGTGCCAGTTCGCCTGGGCATAGAATACAAATATGTCCTCCGACTCGAGCAATTTCAATACAAAACTTCTTTGGCTGTAGACGATACGTCTCTCCCTACAAGGGCACGCCATCGGCTCGAGATGGCCCAAACTGGTTTAAAATATCTGTGAAGGCTAAACTTGATTATATCAACCTGTGTAGCTATCTGAAGACAGTACCCAAGATGTTGCTAACTGGATGAAGAAGCTACTGAAATATGCTATAGGCCTAATGCCGACGATGACGGTACATGACTGTTGCCACAAAAACCTCCAGAAGTAAATGCTTCATCAGAGTTATGAGACGATGATGAGTTTATGCGTTTAAGATGTTTGTCTGTCAAACGATGTCTCATCAGTTAGTTATATCGCAAGGCAGTGTGAGATTCCAACAAAAGATGACTAGAATGATCATTTCAGTAAACAGAAAAAGCAGTCAATAAAATGGCAAATATCGGTAATTTTCATCTTCGCAGATAGGACAAACATTCTCTGGATGCATTTCAAGGCAAGAATCTTTATGAGATGCTTGATACGCATGCTGATGGTCTTATCGACCTTAGTGGCAGAAACCAATGACAACCCTAGACAAAAGAATTGTTTAGGCCTACATAATGCTAAACAATCTCAAATGCGTTCATTTCTTGGTCTTCTTTATTTATGTGGACATCGCGAATTACCGAGGCGTCTCCAACTCTACCATGACTTTGAAGTCGACGCAGTAAGAGAATTAATTTCTCGACATGAATTTCGAAATATAAAAGCTTGTTATCATTTCAACGATAGCGATTTGACAACAAACAGCAACGGCAAGTAGCACAAAGCAGGCATTTGATTAAATTCGCTAATTCACAGTTTCGACAAATACCTCTGAAATATGATGGAGAGCTTTTATGATGACACGGCCTTTATGCTGCTTCGGCAGGAATTGTTGGAGTAATTCATAAGCTACATTTGAAAAAACATGCTTTTGTATATTTTGACATCATATGACTCCATCGTAACGAAATCGTTACGGCTTTAATATCTAAGAAATAGTTATTGTAATGAACTGGTCATTATATATTATTCTTAATTATACCATTCTGAAATAGTTACCACCGTTTTTATAGAAAATTTGCCAATATTTATATAGGCGGCCTTAAATGGGTTAATTAACAAAAAATGTGTCTAAAAGTATGCCAAAAGGGAAGCTTACAATATTTAGTACATCACAAACGCTCAAAGGAACTACCGCTTATTATGCCTGAAATGGTGTGCTGGGCTATGTTAGGTAAAATGAAGCGTCAAAAATTGAGGGTATACATGAAAATTAGGGTCAGAAGGTAAATTAGAATCAATCATAATCTACATTATGAACAGCTCGAAAACAAAAATACCATTTCAAGCAAAGTCTGTAACAATATGATCTACACTCAAAAATACTGCGTATCTGTTAAAAACAGTAAGACAGGGGTTCTATCTGAAGGAATCGTCATTAAAATGATTTAACTATCTAATTCTAATTCATGATATTAGCTAAAATAAGCATAAAATAGCACATTTTGAATTATCAAAAAGGCGAAAAATAACGCGAGTGAAAACTTGCTATTTTAAATATGGAAAAGTTATGTGATTCTCCTAAATTTGATGGTCAAGCAATTAACCTCTATGCCACGAAGGTGACACGTCAAAAGTTCGACTAACAAATTGAACGAGAATGATAGAACAGTAGCTTCTAAAATATTCGAAAAAAGACCTCCACTAGCACTTAGACCGATTTCACGGAGTACACTGAATCGAGAATAGACGTATGTGAGCAGGATTCAAGTCATTAAGTGGGTGCGTGTGAATGCGGCTTTAGACGATCGTCTGAGATCCTCGCCACCCGATGTCGAAATCGTCCAACAGAGTTCTAAGGACAAATCGTGGGAGATCAATTCGAAAGATATCTTGGAAGTACAAGGGAATTTCAATCCGTTTATGATGGAATTCCAACGAATATCTTTGATCGCTCGACTTTTCCTTTGAAGAAATTATCTGCCACCAACAAATCTGCAGCAACAAACATGCAGCAACAAATATGCACTCACCAAAAAGTCATCTCCTCGCTTCTCTTCCAATTCTTCAACTGCTTTCAAAAGCTGAAATAATTAATGAAATATAAGAATTCTTGATTCATCTAGTGTAAAACGTATAGCCACCATATTTCATGAGGATTTGGTTGCTCTATTACCCTGCTGACTCAAACGGTGGTGCGTTTTCTGCATCTTAATCCGCAACTGATCGCGTGATTAAACTTCGGATTACTTTTGGTTTATGTTGCTGAATTATTAGCAATTATTGCCAACAGTAGCCTTATCAATGCTATCATTATTAAATATTGTTGGGACAACGTGTGCGCTTTACGTGTGACAGACGTGCAATCAATGCTTGATAGAGACTCGATGGACAAAGTTTGGTTGTCTACAAGTTACAAGCGAAGAATGAATTGAAATTGTGGCATTAAGCTTATTTAACTCTGTTTTCAGATGGATTTGAGTAATAACCGCTTTTATTTACATGTAGGTAATTACAATCATATAGCCGTATTTATAATTGTACACCTCATGACATCTGTGATCTGATGATCATTTGAAAGTCAGATACACTTAAAGAATACCCGACACATTTATTTTGTCGATGAATGTTGTAGCATAAGCTGTGTTAAATTAATTAACTTATGTTAAAAAAATAATTGCACAATAAACAAAGAATTATAGAATAGACAATTTTATTTCAAGGGATGAGGATAGTCGAATTCTTTGCAAATTAGATAATGATGTGATAGTGATAAAAATATCTACTGAGCTGATTTATAGCAACAGTTTCCTAAATTCGTCATCAAGCATATCCCGATTATTGAGGCCGGTCACAACAAGTAAGTTACTTCCGATCGTGGAGCCAAGATTCGTGAACGGCTACACGAAAGCTGTGTGCAGTGGTCGAATACTCAAACTGTGTCCTACGCATCATCTTTAAAAAGGTTCATGAAGGCTGGAAAAGGTTCATGCGTCACATGAGCCTATTCGCCTGATTCATCAGCACGAAGATAGTGTTTTGTCTCTAATGCTAGCTAATATATTGTTTGCAAGCGTGTACATACAGAACTGACACATACTAAGAACTCTTATAATGTCGCTTCTGTTCCATCACTGGTAAATTTGTTGCTCTGGATGTTGAGTTACTCTTCATATCGATTCAAAATCTTAAGATTCTCGGTGCGTTCCGCCGTTTTCTGTCCAACGATCACACTCCATCGGAGAGAACGGTACTGATTGCGGAAGGTCTTCACGTCAGGCCACTGCATCTCTGGATGGAGTGCACATCCAAAGCGAAGGTGCTACATGGGAGACAACCTTGATCATTTGGCTACAAACTTGTACATGGTGCATTTTGAGACGGTTGCCATGATGGTAGCAAATGAACGCGGTATTCCTATGCCATCTTCATGGTTCAGGTATGTCGATGATGTTCTGCTGCTTTGGACTCACTCCTACGAAAATTTGACGAGCTTCTTACTCATGCCGAGTTTCAAGTGGCCAACACTTATATTTGCTATGAAAATGGTGCAGCAACAGACGATTTCCTTTTTGGATCTCACTATACGACGACATGATCACTATGTGTCTTTTGGAGAATGAGGTAAACCTAAGCGCATCAATTCATATCTCCGAGCCGGAACATTGCAACTCAATATTTATGTAGGTGGTCGCATCAAAGAGCATCCCGTGAATGCTCTGAAGTTTCTAGGACAGACTACATATGAATCACGCGTTACAGAAAAATGGTGACCGCTGAAAGGTAATGGCAGGAGGCTGCCAAGGTCAACAAAACCAGGTGTAGTCTTTTTCCGAAAGCCTTACACTTTCACATTTTGGAGAAGTGGAGAAGGCGATAAAGCCGAAGGGAACTATTCGCTCCACACTGGTCCAGAATCGTCAAGGTTGTTTATAAGTTAGTGTGGACATTGTAATCATAATTATGTTGATGATGCTGTGAGGAGCTTGGAAGAAACAAGAAATGACCATGCACGCGCAATTCGTGAGTTAGACGTGATATTCATTCAATTTGAAATCTACAAGTATTTCGTAAAAGAGTGTCATAACAGAATGAGAGAAATGTGACGATTGATTTTAAAAGAAACACCTTGTCAATTTTTTAAAGCGATGCGAAAGCTTAACAAATTTCCGTTCGAGAGCTCGCTTTCAAGCAAATGCATCTCGCACAACGAAACTCAAAGATTTACAACTGTCTCTTCTCTTTATTCGATTCACTACGAATTATGCTGTGAAACTGTGACTGATCAACCGACTGAATTAATTACCTTTTTTCGTTGCTCCTCTTTGAAATTTCGGATTTGTTCACGCCGTATTGCAGCAGCACGCAACATCATCTGTTTCCTCTTGATCTTCCTTTCGTCTGGTGTTAGCTCACCGTCCGGAACTTCAAGGTAATTCGGCTCCTTAGATGAAACGGAATCCTGTGAAATTAAATGAGTTTTTTTTTAATTAAGAATAAATTTACAAGAATCTCTGTTACTGTGCTTCTGGGAATCCGAAAGCTTTGACTTTCAGCTCAATTTGTTAGACTAAAATATATCTGATTCTATTATAAGTCAACTTTACTGTGAGTAATTCACGGTCCTACTTGCTTTGATCTTCACTGTTGACATGATTTTGTGATTTCCTGAATTTGCAAAAAAACAATTTCCTTTATTTGTGAAAATATGATGAACAGACTTTAACATAATTTATGTATTTCGAGTTTTCAGGCATTTTGACATTCTGATGAAAATGTTTGATCTGAGTTTGACCATGAAAAATTGCCTTTGTTTAGCCCGCCCATGAGGATGGGGTCTTATCCGCTCTCGTAAATGCCTCACTCGATTTAGATACACAACAGCCTTAATTTGTTGAATGATACAGGTGTTCTATTTTCAAGCTACTAATTCACAAGGATAAATATAATACTCATGCGCATGCCTGCACTCCTATACCGAGTGAGTTATTTCTTGGCTAATCATGAGGATAACAGCATCTATCACTCTCTCATGCTTAGACTGAGTTATGGATAAATCACAATATAACACTTATTATTGAAATTGGATGTAATCCCAACATAGAAGATTGCAAAAAATTACTAATAATGCACGTATAGAGTGTTTAGATATGCAATCTATATCAATGCACTCAATAAATCTGATCGAAAATGTTCTTATATAATAATTGTCTCTGAAATATAATCGAAAAACGCAATAAATGGGGAACCGTCTAAATGAAAACAAGCTCCCAGGTGACTATGATGCACAGAATTCTCCTTCTTTAGGTTTCACATGGGCGCATCAAGCGATGTTTCTGTTACAGATTTATTTATCAATGTGAGAATTAATCACCCACTGCCCGATCAAAAGCAGTTGAGTAAACATTTAGGATCTTGACGGCCCCGATCGGGTAACAGTTATTTATCCAGATTCATACTTAATGTCCAATCGTCTAAAACATATTCTAAATGATGTTCGCGTTAATCGCATCGCTAATGTAAAGAAAGCCTTCCACTTTCATTCAATGTTTTTTTATCTACCAACTGTGCATTCATACCAGGACAGCCAAAGCTTGCGTAACTCACAAATATGCATCATCTTTCTCCGCAACAAATCAGTCCGTCTAAATGAGATCATTTTCAATGTGAGAAATTTGACAAATTCGAATCAATTTTTCGTCTCAGCTTCAAACAATTTGACCAACGATGACGATGGAGTAATCATTCAACCGTGTTCAGTCTGTGTTTTCACAATATTGCTACTTATCTCCGGCTAGATGACTGCAAAGTTGCATTGTCGCCATAAGCTGCTGTGACACCGATTTTCTTGATTACAATGGACTTGAGGCCAACTCGATGTATTCATTCTACAATTAGGTATCTTAGTGACACTGATCATTAAACTTCGGACCCGGGTTCATAATTGTGTTAAAATGCTATTGTATTGCGTCGGTGTGTACACTTAATTCCAAACTTCAAGCTATTTATTATACTTTCTCGCAAGCTCTTAATCCGATCGCGATCCCCGCATCGCTTCAAAGTGTGTCATTTCTTGCGTTTGAGCCCTGCTGCGTTCGCCTGGCGATCATCCAGTTCATTGACAACGAACCCAAGGTTGGTCAAATTATTCTCACAAAATTGTCGGCAAAACAATTCAATAAAAAATCAGAAGAGAATTCAGCTTCTGAGAAAACTTCGAAAGCACTTAAAAACAGAGAAAATGTTGCATTTCCATTAGTTCTGAGAAGCAGGAAAAAGGACACTAACATAGATGTTGCATTGGTAACACAACAGGATTAAACTCATCAGAAAAGCAGAGACCAAGTTTAGAAAAACATATATCAGATAAAAGTTCAACATGAAAGTCAATCACCATGATGTATAATAATAAGTTACCCGATAAGAAGAGAATGTTAGACACATCAAGCACACTAAATAGTTCAAATTATTAGAAAAAGCTAAAATTCATAAAAATGTATGGAGTGGACAGTTTATTATCTATTGAGGCATGAGATTAAACACTGATGAGTGAAATGATGTCACATAAGAAAGAGATAATACTGATCATAGCCATAATTTTAGATGAGCTCTGCAGTTCATTGCTCAAGGTTTTTTTAGCAACACGATTTCTATTTCGCAATGATAACAGCTCAAAGCGAAAGTGAGAAAACATATTTCAGTGCACTAACTTACGGATACGTAAAGACATTTATTGTTTCATACAAAGTCGGATGATTCCTCCAAAGAGTTGAGAAAAAGCAAAACAAGCATTAAGAGAGCATGAGAATGAAATTAATTCTCTTCCAATAAAAAGCGCTAATCTTAATCATTTATGTTCCATTTTAATGAACTCGAGTTCACTTTGATGACAAAAATGTATAAATAATATCGCATTAACTTGCTGAACTGATGTTGAAATATCAAAACAAAGAAGTTTCAACAGAAAGATCATCGATCAATTAGGTATAATAGATTTTCTTTACTGATAGGGTCAACTTGAAGTCGATGTGTGCTACAAGCTAAAGCTCATACTGTGGGTAAAGTTCATATAAGCAGAGATGTGATCAGTTTGTAGAGGAAAAGGAGCAGAGCAGGCCATGGCTATTCTAAGGCATTTCGGCTGGTCTCCTCAGAAGAACACCAAACAATACATACAGAGCAAAATGCGAAACGATGGAAAATAAGTCAAAACGTCTGAACCAGGGCTGGGAGGACCGGCACGGTCCGGACCGCACGGTTCGGAACGAGCGATCAAGTTTCAAGTCAGCCAGCAGTTTCAATAGTAAATCAGTCTTGTGAACAGCGGAAATTGAACAGCCGACCATAGGCGATCAGTGAGGCTACAATATTCATGTCTATTGTCTACGTCACCGTCATCACGTACCTATTGCACTCTTCCTTTATCTGTGATCTATAGTCTCTCTAGTCTACGCTTCACGATCATTTCTTTTCCCCTTGACCTTGCGATATTGACAACGTCACAACGTGATCTCAATGAATAGTGATGAATCGATACTTCACGTTAAAAGAGAACAAGCGTTGTCGAAATCTAAACATCTTGTCAGTCATCAACATGTCGTGGAACGCGGGCTACAAAACCGCCGATGTGTTGAAGTATTTTGAAATCATTATTCAGGGAACAGATAGACAAGCGAAATGCAAATTATGCCACAAAATCTTCTCGTACAGTGGCACGACATCGACGTTGAACAGACATCTGAAGTCGACACACCAGACGCAAAGAATTGGTTTAACATTAACAAGTACAACGACTAAGAGAGATGCCAGTGGACGAGCTGTTTCGAAAACGGCGCCTTCAACAACGGCAGAATATCAACATCATCATCAAGAAAGGCGGAATTATCAGCATCATCATCAGTAACGGTGGCAGGATCCTCTTCTACAGATGCATCATGTAGATCAAACAATTTGGACAATTATTTCATAGGTGCTCGACCATGCTCAGCAGAACGAGCCTTGAATATTACGGAGCTACTCACTGACATGGTAACGACGGATCTTCTCCCTAACAGCATTGCTGAAGGCAAAGGTTTTCAAAAGTTCTTACAATATATTGAACCAAATTACCTCCATAACTATATTATTATGCCCATTTCACCTCTGAGGACCGAGCGTCGAGACCATTCCCACAAAATGAGTCACTTCTTTTAACTTATTGATGGTCGCTCGGACCGCACGGTCCGGATCGGACCGTGCGGTCCGCGGACCGTGCGTCGGACCGGACCGCGCCCAGCCCTGGTCTGAACGGCAAAATAAACTCAAACGCGAATTCCCTTCGTTAACATAACAAAAGCTGAGTACTTCTCTGAGGAGACCAACCGAAAGGTCTTCTCATATTCATTTAACTCTACGAACTAATTGGCAGACAGCATTGGTTGACAGCTCCGATAGGGGTGCTGCCGGAAAAACATCTCTGAAGGGGACCCATACTCGCCAGCAACCGGAATCCCACAAACTCGGAAAATCACATTCCTAATTACAGTGACATGTTCGAGCATCGACCACACGATCAGAAAGTCACTATGTCAATCCCTTAAGCACTGTATCAAGAAGACCACAATCCTAATTAGATCTCACACTAAGTCGGAAACCATGAAAAACTGAGGCTTGATGCAATCAACGTGTGTGTTTAATTCTTTGGATTGGATCCCACTTTATCAATAGTCTCGTTGAGAATCATGCTAAGTGATATTCAAGTTTTACTCAACAATGAGAAATAGAAGGAAAAATTACTTTTTTTAAAAAATTAAGTTTTACATCATTCTCCCATCACATTCAGGAAATTAAATTGGATGAAATGGTTTGTTTTGCCACGAATTGTTGTTGCTTCATCGGCATCACATACGTGATATTGATGATATAATTACGTAGGTAACAGCAGACACGGACAGGGAAACAATGTAGAACTATACCAGTGGATGGCCCGTGAAATCTATCTATCAGTGATAAAAGAAAAGTGCACCATAGAATGAACAATGAGCAGTGAAAGAATTCCGCTTAGTTTTTAAGTTGGAAGACTGAGCGACAATTGACACTGCATACCTCTTTACCTTGTGATTTATCCTAACATCTGTCCAATCTCGATACTTTTAGCTCGAAAATAAGTCAAAGATGCTGAACCGTTTGATAATTTGTGGGCCTCGTGGAGACTGTTTCCGAAAAAAAGAAAATATGTGGATATTTTTTATAACTCCATCCCCAAAATGGGACCATATTCTATCAAAAATCCAGACTTGTCAATAACAGGATAATCTCAAGCTTCCTTGTGACTAGGGAACTGTAATTTGGTGGAGTCCTTCAATGATCTCTGCGACTTTTCTCTCAGATCTCACTGAAAAGCAAACAGTGACGGATATAAAGGAATTATGTGTCATCTGTGTAAATCCTCTTCATGGCATTGTCTCGGTCAGTGAATGACAGAATCATCGTTGAAGATAAGGAGGATAAGATTCTCAAGTCACTTTGACAACTTTATGACGGCTTCATAATCCGCACTCAAGACAGATGATGATCCGAGAATTAATCTGTCACAGCTGCTAACAGCTCCGAGAATCAACTCCAGATCCGTTCTCTAAATTTGTTACAGAATACATGAAAATAGAAGATCACATGTCTTTCCAGCAGCAAATCCATGCAATCACCCTAAGAGGTCGGAGGCTAGAGTACTCTATCAGTCTAGAGAGAACATGATGGCATTCACAAATGATGACAACATGGTAGACTCTGACAGCAGTTTAGTTCGTTGAATTTGTATCTTTCATAACACTTGATATTCATGCCACGTGGCGAAAAAACAAATTACAGAGAGAAATCTAATTGTTATCGATGACATGCATGCAAGTTATACATGTATGGAACAAGATGAAGACCTCGCCTTTGCGCAGGAAGATTGATATCTTAATATTGATTCATTTATAAGGCTCTGTGCCGCTCAACAAAAGATCAAAAGGCGCCATTTCGAGCATCTTTGATTTTTAAAAGATATAAAGTCAGTGTAATATGAATTGTCCTAAAACTTCTTTCTATATCAAGTTTCTTACCAAAGAACGCAATGAATTATTTTTCAATCAAATATTGTTTCCTGATAAATTGAACATACGCGAGTCATGCAACCCATGGATTGTGAGCTGTCAGTCTCAAGATCTTCATCATTCTATCAGAAAATATCAGATCATAAATCGTAGAAGCCAATTTCTTTTTCTGCTTATCTTCTACGTTCGAAAGTTAGGTCGCTATAGCGTGCACCGAATAATATGCTTCGAAATTTTAGTCTAACAGGTGAAGGAATTACAAAATAATAAACTGTATAAGTTTGTTATGTTTTGAGAAAAGAGAAGTGTCCATCTGAATCTCTGATTTTTTCCTGGAAGATTGATGTTATGCAGTCTTCAATTATCGGAGCTTTGCTACAAACATTTGGAGTTTGTCAATTATTACAAAAATGTCGAATTAAGAGGCTACAATTTTTTTTGAAAGAAAATGATAAGGCTTTTACACACGACCACAGAGCATGAATTACGCTCCCATGCTTTATTTACTTCATCTTCACATTCTTTTGCAGATATTTTGGATCACCTCTTTTTTAGCTTGTTGTTAATTTTGTCATATAAACGTAAATGGTTGATAAATCATTAATTTTCGAAATCTGTTGACCATCAATTTGAATGAAATATCGCCCTACAAGTGATAATTCAGCAACGTTTATGTAGTGCTTACTTTCTTTGTTCCATTGCTATATTTCGCTCTGGCACTTATTCAGGAAAAATATTCCATGACATTTGTAATACTATGATAAAAACCAATGATGTTCTTGCAGAATTAATATAGGACTACTACTGTCAACTGCGGGTATTGGTAATAATTAACATTTTCTCTTCACGAAATGAGTTCTCAGATAAGCAAAATGAATATGTACCAAATTCACAAATAATTCCGATTTGAACTCAGCCTGTTTTTTATTCATCCCTGCCCCCGCCCACAGAACCATTCTAGAAAGCAAGGAATGGGGCAGCATTCACACACACAGCTCTCACCAGCTGAGGATTAGTAGGATCTAGTGATAACAGTGGAACATCCCGAGGCGGACAAACTCGAACCCTGAACCCTCACTTTCGTACCGAAGCGTGGCCCTTAATCACAGAGCTATCCTACCACCTGATGTCAATAGAGATACAGATGATGTCCTTTCTATACAGAGAACATGTCACTAAATATATGCGTGTATGGTTATCACCAGGGCAATTTTTTTGACTTGTCAAAAAAAGTCAAAATTTATGATTGTAAGAATTTAGCTAAAAGAAGGACAGTTTTGATCGCGATTGCGACCGTCCCTTTATCTAACACCGGTTGGTTTGCCTTTTCTAGCACCTGACACCTGCTGTCATGATGCACTTTAACTTTGTGCGGCTGTTCTATAACTTTCTTGTCGTTGGAGACTCTGCATCCCCTACTTGGTTAGGGAAGAAATTATCCTAATAACAGGTTTCATCCCATTCGACGTAAAGTAGTGGACATGGATCTTGCTTATCGTAAAGGACCAATCTGTTATCGTCACTCCAACGACAAATAAGATTTAAAAAGCTTATTTAAATAAAATATTATAAAGCGCGTGCTCAAGAACTGTGACGTTGATGACATCATCAAATCGAAGCAAGAGAACGTGTCTCCAGCCGTGTACGCTGAACTTCAGTGCTGCCAGCCAACGTCTGCTGCAGTTGAGCGGTCATTCTCTATGCTGGGTAAGCTTCTGCGCAAGGAAAGACTTTTCTTGCCTGAAAATGTGTGCAAATATTTGTCTTTGTACTACAATAAACTGTAATGGAATAGAATTCTAGATTGGAAAATTTTTCGTTTTTTTAGGTCAAAATTTGTCAAATTTTATCGTTTTTAAAGTAAAAAATTGCTGTTTTTTAGGTTAAAAAATGCCCTAGTTATCACACATCAGATCATTTTACGTAACTGCAATATTATTGTGTGATCTAAACTTTCAATTTGTTTGTGATATTCCCTTCAATAAAAATTGCGACGTCGACACTCAGTCAGAATTTCATTTAATTTCAAGTTAGTCTGCAAGAAAATGATGTTTATTTTATGCTTACTTTTCGCTGCATTCAAAAATTATAGACGAGACACTTGTCCCGAATTGTTGCAAATTACCAATTTCGCCTCTCGCAAGTCGAACAGAGTCGATACAATCTATGAAATAATTATTTGTTCAAAGATGAAAGTCGACAATAATTTTCAACCTCCATAAATCAGATACTGAAAGCTTAGACACAGCAACGCCCATTCACAGACTGAATGTCATATTGAAATTTGATGATGACAAAATTGCACACAAATTACAGTTATTTTCTGTAACAATACTAGTTGATTTATCCTTTCCACTACAGAATTCGTTTTTGAATGCTGACTACATAGATGCGATTCTATTCTGATTTCCTGTTCATATGATTCCTATTTGGAGTTAACATTTGCAAAGAATTTCAAAAAAGCTGAAAAAAATAACTACATGTATGTACAGATTTTAGCAAACCTCATCCTCCTTTTCTAATTTCCCAATTATATTCAAGAATTCGCAGTATTTAGATAGAGAGTAGACTATTGTGCTTGAACCTGCCTTCTCAAGTCATCAACAATGCATGACTTTAAATGATCGAATTGAATCAGTGAATTTAAAGTAGAATAAAGCTTGCTAGAAAACATCGATAAAGAATTCCAAAAATTGTGAAATTATGACATATGAATGTTTCATTTCATTTCAAATCAAAATTCATTTGAAGATTGTATGCTCACATGCTGTTTTATCAATGATTATTTTGTGTCAGTATCTCAAAATGTTCACACAAGCATAAGGGACACAAATTCATTTTCTTTGAATCGTTCTTCATAATCTTATTCTACTTAATAAATCAATAATAGTAGCACGCACGATATTAGAAGTTTTTGACAGAGCTTCAGCAGAAGTCTTCGCGATCGATAGAAGCGATCCTGTAACGTAAATAAAAACTAAATAACAGAAGTTTAAACGGTGTCGATCAATATGCAAAAAATCAATGTTAACATCCTCATTTGGTTTACACTGACGATTTAAGCTACCTACGACACACACAATTCAAGCTTTTCCATTTTTCCATTCTAATAATGTTTTTTTCACCAAATGCCGCTAATTCTTATAAATCATATTCTTCTCACTTCTTGGAAGCTCATGTCGCTCGTGTGCATTGATCGGCAATAATCTCTCCTCGAGAATCCTCATTATGAAGGTGTAGGACGCGTTGAGTATTTCTCACCTGTTGGAGAACCGAGCAAGTCTGAAAGTTTGTGTTTTACTAAATAAAGATGAGCACAGCGGAAATAAGACCTTCACAAGTTGTCTGCTGTAAAATCATCACAATTTGAATTCCACAATTAAGATTCATCAATATCGAGATAACCATGTGAAACGTCCTTGTTGGTAACATTGCTATAAGCATCACCGACCTCTTGATGAGCTCATAAATGCCTCATAACTGTCACAGATGTCGTGCATCGAAGTGAGACAGTTCGATGCGCTTGGCAGTGGCTTCAGTCGCTGCTTACTGTGCATGATCATGTGACACTGATTATCTTATATCTGGGACGAGATATTGGAAATGCAATTCATATTAAGCATTAGCCTCCTTGTACTTTGGAAAATACAACAAAGATAATAAAATTGGATAATTTCATTGTGAAGCTAACCTGTTTCTTCGCATCTTCATCTTCCACGTGATTTCTTTGTTCTTCAACATTCACTTGACTCTCCAACCTGCGTATAGATCTCCGAATGTGTGTAATTCGTTTATCCAATGACTCGTTGTCTTTCAATCCGATATCCTTGAAGCATTTCTGTAAAGAAAAAATGTATAAAGATGTTGGTGCTTTGAGAAATAACGTCTACAAAGTAAAATTGTTCACAACAAGACGATTATAGCTAGAGCTGGGCTAATATCTTGAATTTAAAAGTCAAATATTCCGTGGTGAAAAACTCGAATTTTGCACTAACAATTAAACAATGACAGTCACTGTTTATTTCAAGTTCTTGCATTGAAGTCATTCAATGCATGACTGTCTGCAACAAAGGTCTACGGCACGCCCACTTTATTTCATTTCTCAATAAATTCGACGAACTGAAGAGACAGCTGACTATTGGCAAGATTGCCAAGGATGGGGCCTGCACGGGGTGCAATCCGCCTCCCCCCTGAGGAGCAAAGCCCATCCCTCATCACCTGCCTCGAAAGCGGCCCGGGGAGCCGCCTGTTCCCGCGTGGTGGCTGACTCTCCTCATCCTCCTGGCGGGAGACACTGAACGCAACCCCTGTCCCACCCCCACATACACCTGCACCACATGTAACAAACCCACAATAAGAAGATAAACATCCATACGGTGCAACATCACGAACGATCACTGGCCTCACCTCAAATGCACAAGCATCACAATCACTCAATACACCACACACTGGATTTGTGCCTAACTCAGACCGAATGCAACCATCGCGAACAATCAAAACAACCCCACCCTCCCCTCATCCCTACTCCCACTACCCTCCCTCACCCAGCACCTCCAGACAACAACTTACCATAGGTGCCACAAGCACTCAAACTAACTCTCACTATCATGCACTTCAACATCAACGGCATTCAACACAAAATCTGTGAACTCACACAGATCATCCTAGACAACAAAGCCGACATCACATGCATAAAAGAAAGGAAACTCTGTATTCTGACTTTGTCACACTTCATAGTATTACCGTTGTGCTTGTTATTACTAAATATGCTGGCGAATGATATATTTGCAGTTCGTATGCTTGGATATTCAATGCTTCGACATGAATCTGCATGTGTGAAATAATAAGGTTTAAATTCCATTTTCAAGAAAAACATCAACACAGCAACAATAACCTGACGATTCATTCTACAGTGATCATTGTCAGTCGATAGTGTATATGTAGCTGACAACTAGATACTTGCAGTAAAAGAATGTAAATACCTTGATGTAATTCTTTAGTTCCGTTTTATTTTTTGGCCGGAAAGTTGAACTGCTTCCATTTTCAACGACTTCCCTTAAATTGACGAGTTTCTCTAATACCGAAGTCTCCTTCTTCAACTACAAATAAAAGTGCGCTGATTGCGGAAACTGTTGAAAGACATCAGCGAAGTTCAGAAGTGAACTTGCAAATTTCAAATAAAATGATTTCGACGAAAATGAAAGACAGGGCACAAACTTTTACTTTTTCCATTTGACGTTTTCGTCTGGCATCTTTCAGTTTTACAATTTGTTGCTCACGTTTACGCCGAATTTGCTCCTCTGAGAGCTTCATTTCAATCTGAAAGGCAAAACGTTCGATTTTAAAATGATTTCAATCATCATACTGTCCTGCTGGTCTTACCTTAGCATACGGGAGATTCAAGATGACAGTATTAGCTGCTTTATATTCAGGAGATCGCCACTGCTCAATTTCTTTGTATTCGAGAGGAACAGAACACAATTCTCGAACACATTTCTGAAAACATTTTCATGGTGTAAAAAAGTAGGAATAATAATGTTCCATCAGGAGAAACATTTTCAGGAGGCTTCGTCCTAAATTTCCATGTCTGCAGAGAATGAGAAACTACCGAATCACATGTTCTGCTGACGATCGATAATGATGTAAAATCGCTATTACACCCGGCTCTGTTTAATTTATTAATAATATAAAACATGCTTGGACACAAGAAGACAAAACCGCAAGAACATTAACAAAACTCGCGATCTTCAAAACCTAAGGGTCGCTACCGAATTTCTACACATATATTACTTGCTATACAAATTTCTCTTCCTTGAACCCAAAACATTTGAACTCCCTCCTCATTTCTAAATTCTTTGACGCCTACCTATAAAATAGCGCTTTACTCATGAAGCTTTGCGGGAAATGTCATTTCTTAGCAGATCCTCAGGTACAAAACCGAAGACCCAACCCAACCGCTGGGTCAAAAAGGCAAAACATGGTGTGCCACTGTTGAAAGTTAGCACGTTTTCCACGGAAGTGCATGAAGCCGAGACGTGACTTTTCTAAGCATCACACTTGCAGTGGACATGGATATCCCTCTATGTCCTCAGCATCCATAGAAAGAACTATTTTGTCAAGCCAGCATGAAGTTGTTAAAGACGTGGAAAAACATGTCACCTGCCGTGATGAGCTTATCTACATTTGATATAAGTTAAGAACAACAATTTGATTGCTAAATGTAGAATTGCTGCATACCACTTCGCCACAGACAGTGAAGAGATGACAAAGGCGATGAATTTTGATCGTGACAATGATCCATGTGAAGGAGAAGTTGAATCTGACGATGAATAACTTCAACCTGTTTATGTTAATGCGTGTAGTTTTGTGTGAACGGAGAAACTACGTGTGGTTCCGTACACTTCACCTCAGATTGGAACACATACTTGTATATTCTAAAATTGTATATCAAATCTCTTGCGTGGAGACACTGGACTTTACTAACTTAGGAAAAAAACAATGCGTCGATATTTTATGCTATGTGCGTTCGTCATTTTTCATTTATAGCCCAAGAAAAATCATTAAATACTTTTATCTTTTTAATCTACTTTTAGTTGTAAGAGCATCAGTATAATTCCATTGTATGTATATTTTCATATAAATTATATAACTAATCTGCGGTTTGTACACTTTCACTATATTCGTGGATTTCCATATGGATATGAAATTTCCTACCCACGGCAATCTTGATAAACATTCATTGCAAAAATCAAAATTGAGTGTGTATCGAAAGTCGTATTGCATAAATAGTGCAATATCAAGTTTCCTAGAAAGCCAAAATCTCATCACTTTCATTAAGACAGTCAACTTTACTTGATCTAAATTAATTCCTCCATTTTTAAGTTCTAATTTACTTCAAATTTAATAGTTTTAAATATAACGTCTTCATAGGGAACTTCTATGCTGCATTGTGTGCAATATTTCAAATTTCGTCGTGAGAAATTTGGGACTACAACAATAAAACTCTTACATCTCGTATCTTACAAAATCGCAAAGGCAAATTGAAGCCCATATAAAAAACATAATATTGATCAACCTAATCCCAATTGAATTATTGAGCTAACACATCTCTCATCGATCGCCTCAACAAAATGGTAGACTTTCCTGCACTTTTCGTGAATTTCGCTTTCTAAAGCGATGCATTTTGCAGCCGCAACTGAACGTACTTAAATAAAGGCCTACTTCTTGAAGATAAAAGGCACCAGTTTGTCAAAAGCTCCAAATGGATAACATTGTATTCCATCAATTACTCAGGTGAATTCATATGTACACTTAATTCAATTATCATAGCATGCTGGTCTCCGTGACACAGTGGTCAAGTGCTTGGCCTAGCTATCACTTGTTCCAGGGATCGAGTCCCGAAAGTGTCATTGGAAGTCGGCAGGAAAGGCATCCGGACTAAAAGATCACAACGCTCCAGGTAAAAGTTTAACTATGTCAGCACCGTCCGAGCCCTCAGTTTGGGGAGTAAAGACGTTTAACTATGATTCTTTTATTTTATCATAACAAATCTAATCCGCAATGTTACCTCAGCCATGTTCAGATTGAATCTAGTAGCATGACACGGATATTTCAGCTGCATGAGACGTTGCATGTAACAATCCAAGTTATATCCTCCAACATTGATGCGCATACAATGATCACTTGCCAAACGTCCATCAAGAACAGGAATCAAGGAGATTGTTTGATAGCCCAATGATAGAATCAAACCATCCGGAATACTATCTGCAACAAAAACAGGAGAATAATGTAAAAATGATGCATCTGAATCTTTGCTCATGATTACAAGGCACGCTGACACGTAAACTAAGTTATGTGTAGTTGTAATGTCATTTGTTTCCGTGGTTGCTTTGTTTGTAACTATGACACCGATAGCAAAATGTTACTTTTCTTCGAATGTATAACATGCATCTCCGAAAAAACCTGTTTTGATTCATTCCGGTTCGATGAGGATAAGGTAGCCCTTGCACACTGACCAATCCTACCAAATTAGGCTTAGCGAAGCATATCTATGCAAAGTATGATGATTTTGCGTCGCTCTGTCTTGCACACAGCAAGTTTCCTTTGTGAATAGTATTTGAGTTATGTCGCTCTTTTATGCTTTCAATTGTTTTGTTATCATACTTTTCATCCCCAAGTTCATTTTTTCACATTTCCTTCTTTATTTACCTCTTTAAATCTTCAAATTTAATGATGTTACGAGTTGTGCCATATTTAAGCTAAAAATGTACAGTATCTATTTCAAATGTATAGATTTCATGTTGCAATAGACATGGGAGGCGTTTAATGCAAATTCACAAGATAATGAAGAGTAAACTCAAAATGCGTTGATGGAATATACCTGAAAAAGTTGCATGAGTAAAGCGACATGATGATATCTTTCTTTCATTACCTTTAATTAAGGCATAGACCAAAACTTCTGGTTGTAATAAACATATTTCAGTATTAGTCAATCTCTTGATAAAGCTTCAAGAACATAACTCGACAAATTTTTCTTCTTCACTCCAGAAATGTTACATGACTTCAATAATCATGAATAAAACACATGTATTCTACAATAATCTATAGAAACAAATATACATGCAAGGAAAACTCTTCTTTAAATTCGATGTTTGTTTACGCTGACTGCATCATTCTTAGATGGCGCACTATCGGTTGAACCAACCGACAAAAGTTTCGACAAACACACTCTCACCCACATGCATATTTTATCACGCGAATCGCATGACGGCAGATTACAGGTCCTAACTGAATTCAACAAAACGCTGCTCGGTGTTTGTTAATTTCAACGTATATTATTAATCGTCAATGTGAATAAGACTCTGTGAAGTTATCAAGATAAATGGCAGCCAAACAATAGGGAAATTCAAATGCGACCCAAATGTTCAGCCAAGTTTACAACTGGGATTTACGCGTTGATGACTAAATATACATTTAATGGCTTTGATACATTGTAACTGTCTTCCCGCTGAACTCGACCTCTGTTATCAAAGGGCAATAAAATTTCAATTCATTTGACAAAGCGATTAAGACAACAGTTTAACAAGTGAACTTTAGAAGATAGCTCCTATAATCGCCATTTCCATTCAATTAGTGTGCAAGGCCAACAACTATTCTAAATAAAAATTGCGAATTTAGGGGATTACAAGGTCTCTTTCAGACATCTATCAGTCTATTCATCATCTATTCATCAGTCTATCAGAGCCTATTCATCACATAATGACAGATGACTTATAAAACATCTTGAGTCAACATTTCTTTAACAAAATAGGAATATTCTTCAATAGCTTCGATGTTATTAGCCACGCGACATCCATCGCATTATTGATGTGTATGATTGAGCAGCAGAATTTCATGATGCTCATTTTAAAATGTAGATTTTCTAACTTCATATTTGATTATTTTAGACAGAATCTGTTAGTGTCTGCTTCATACATTTCATTGGTTTAGTTTGGAGCATAGGTAGGGGTCGAACCCAATTGCTTTCTTCATTATGACTCCTTATGTAGCTGTTTAGAGTTCTGAGGCACGTAATTTTGATGCTACATCTAATTTGCATTTGTTTGCGGTTATACGTAGCCGCTAAATATATCTTCAGGTTAATCTCCCACAAATTCAAGGCTGCTTGTCATTTGGATAACTGCATGTGCATCCCCACATAATTATCAATTACCATGTGAACGTGAATTTAATCTACAGTTTCAGTATACTTTTGTAAAACATCACGCCAGACATAACAAAATAAGGAGGGCTAAAAGAATACACGGATTGCCTCTACTTACTGGTAAAGAAAGGCAAAGATAATTTGACATATTCATTTGCATTCTTATCATGCTACTTGCTGACGTCTCGTGATGTTCGCTTCGTTCTGTTGTTCCGTAATTATTTACATCCGCAAGTGAGATGAATATCCCAACATGCTCTCCTTGTGAAACACGTGTGTAAAGAGGAACATGTTAAACAACATCCACAAAAATGAGATTGCTCCGATAGGGGCTCTCCAATAACTATTCATGAGAAAAAAATGAAGAATTTGTATGAACAACCAACTTGGGATGGCAACAGGAATTTCCGCAAAAACTGTTAAACAAAATCACATCCCTGCAATCAAGTTTGATATGTAATCCAAATAGACAAATCTGAAGATGCAATATTTTGTTCAAGTTGGTGGACGCCAATGAAGAATGCGTGAGTGGCAAAGAGAATGGATGCACAGCAGTCTCACATGCAGAAGTGGAAGTATCAGCCTTATTAATTACAGCAACGAAAAAATTCCTCCTAAAACATCGTACAGAAAGGAATTTGCGCTCGCAAGCCTTCGTTTACTTCGATTGATGTACGAAAATCGATGAAAATGAATGATTCCAGATTTTATTTCTAAAAATGGAAAAAGTTGTCGAATAGAGCTTCTGTTTTCCACAAGACTTGTGTAACCAATAAAAAGATTTGACAGCAGGAAGTTTGTAAGTCGCGAGAATCGTGAAGAAATGTGAAAATGACCAAAACGCAGAGATAAAAATCTCATGGAAACTTAATATTTTAGAGTTAGTGATGAAATATCACTGTGATGGCAGCAAAGCACACGCTAAAAACACACACACGTCTAATACAGTACCGTGCACGATTAATCGAATATGAAATGATAATTTAACGTCGCTACTCCCCCTTATTGGGGGCTTGGACGGTGCTGACATAGACTTTAATCTGGAGCGTTGTGATCTTTTAGTCCGGATGCTGCCCTTCTTGACGACTTCCAATGACACTTTTGGGGCTCTACCTCTGAACCTAAGGATCGCTAGGCCAAGCACTTAACCACTGTGCCACGGAGATCATGAACTATGACCATGAACGAAATGAACGACCATGACATCAAGCAATTACAGTTTATTTATTCGACCTTATTATCAATTTTCTGTGAAAAATATGTGATCTTCAAATAAAAAATAATTTAATCCATGAATGATTTTCAATTCGATTCATCTGTATAATGTGCGGGATTGTTATTATATATCTACATGATATGCATGAACAAAAATTCGTTGAAAAAGCAAGGCACTACTTGGTGTAATAAAATGGAAAATGTTTATGACAGTGATGCACAAATTAATACTAATTATGACAAGGTATTTTTTATCCTCACTGGAAATCATAACCATACCCAACACTGATAGGTAGTTTTATCATGTCAAAATCCTCTATCATTGTCATTAACCTCGGATTGAGTCCACAAATGCAAGATGAGATTTTCTAAAGATGTCTTCAGTTTTACAAATCCAGGCACTAATCAGGTAACACGTTTCGCTGCGAGTTAACCCACCGCCAGGTTACAAAGCAATTCAAAAACTTCAACAGTAGCAATTAAATATCACATGAGTAGCAAATGAAAATTTTGATTTTAAGCAATAAGATCATTTGATGATGTAGTGTAGGATATCTGGGATTGTTTCATTTTCTTCCACTGTGGCGGTCTGATTGTGCCGAAAATCACTTCTTTCTCATAATAATCATCAACGTTCTCAGCGGATGTATCGGGCGTGTGACAAGCGCCAAATGCTGATTATTTTTTTCAATTTGTGTCTCCGTATTAAAGAGAATACGATCCTCAGCGAACATTTAGACAATCACAGATCGTGTATCTCAAACAAGCCGCTGAGGGGTTAGATATTAGTGTGAAAAGACTACTTGACTTCGCCGCTGCGAATCATCATCTGCAAAACATTTCCATTGTATCAATTTTTCCAATTTTCCATGACTTCATTCTTTGCGAGATGAGGAACTTTGCATGAAACTTCTGCGTGGAACAGTAATAAATGACTTCGCCTTCCAATGCCGATGTTGGTGCGGTCAATTCCACTCAATAATAAGAGTGTATTTCAGCAGGAAAATTTTTCAGACTGAGGAAGAAATAACATGTAAGGCAATGTCAAAGATCGACTGATATTTTCAAAATAACAGCACAACTGCTGTAAGGGTCATTTCTTACTTTTCCTGTCTCATACAAAGCACAGCTTCATATTAACAAGTTAGAGAGAGCGGACTCCATACAATGGAAGCTCTAACCAAGAAGGGGCAAGTGCCCTCTAGAGAGAGCGTTGATGGCGCCTCAAACGGACAGAGTCGAACCCTGGACATTTTCCGTCTACGCGTAGAAGAGCGGCCATTAACCAACTGACGGCTATCGTGTCAGACTGATGTCTCTGTTTGAAATATAATTGTTGTTAGAGAACAAGTTGATGACCTTACTCGCTGGCAAGAAATGAGAACGCTATGATGCAATGAATGTGTTCCATCAAACGTTGTGAACGCCGATCAATGCGCGAACTGAGAGGCATGCTCCATCTGCATGACCTGGAATCAGTCCTACGCGAAAATCACTTGCGCTCGTTTGGTCACCTGCAACGGATGCCGGACTGGGGATGGTCAATGGGAGCACCAAGTTACGAAGTGACTGGACCGAACATCAGAGGTGGACAGAGGAAGAGATGGTGGCACGATGTCAAGAGAGACCTTGAGCTCCTGCATCTGGACCCTAAATTGACCCTAAAATCAACTAGAATGGAGAAGGCGTATCCATCCCGACAACCGACACAACCCCAGTGTGTAACCCTCAAACATGAGAAGGAGGAATAATCTCCTTTAAAGCCATCGCTCGGGATAATAAGATGAATGAAAATATCTGAAATTTTTCTTCGACAGTTTATTCAAGAAAAAGATAAAAAAAGAAAATTGCAAAACCCAAATTTTCGGCGTAGCCTACAGCAGGGGTGTCAAGCAAGTCTTTCAACGCACAAAATGAACATTTATTTGTAGGCCTTGAACAGAAATCTCTGCAACTTCCAATTTACGTCGGTCACTGGCATATAAATTAATATTATCTACTTCTATGGTCATTGGTAAGCTTGAGATTTCTATGAATGATGCTCCATTTTATGCTTGCAGCATTGACCAAGTCGTGACATATTAAGTGCTGAAATGCAGCAGAATTATCTTTTAAGAGTTCTTTAACACGAGAATGTATTGTACGTGCCGATTCACCGATATGTATCATGAGGAAGAAGAGACAATAAGCGAGGAGTAAGAGTAAGTATAAATAAAGCAAGTATTTTCTCTTTCGAAACTTTAGTAGAAATGGTCATCGAATTTCCCGCTTCAGATCCACACAAGTAGAAATGAGTGTCTGATTGTGGGAATGTTCAAGCCCAGATTCTAAATAGCACAGTCTATAGACCAATGAAAAGCATCAAAAGATAGTATACTCAACGTGCATACATGACAATTCAAGTCAAAATTGGGTAGGCCTGTATCCAAAATTGGATACTTCCTAGGGTCTACATTCATCTATTACGTATAAACGTAAATGAACGAAACTAAGAATGTAAACCATTGCTGGTAAAAAATCGTGGCATTGAAGAGTGGAGGCCTGAGTACTGCAGATTCGTAGAACTCAAATGCAACACGTGCTGATATTCAAATTCAAAAGCACCGAAGCTCCTCATTTGTCTGCACCGTCCAGAACTCAGGAAGTGGGAAGGCTTCATTCATCACCCATTCTCTCACAACTAATTTTACACATTCTTGTTATATGCACAGAACACCGAGGCCGAGCGCCATCATTCATCCTTAGACAATCATCCTCACAACAAACAACATTTGTGAGATTTTTGCAGAGGGAAATATTCTTCCAATATGTCAATAGCAAATGGAACTACTGTACGCTAAGGAAGACAAACGGCTGAAATGAGCGGAGGGATCAATGACCAGAATTGATGTGAGTCATGTGACCTTTCAATCTGAATTCGACATGAAGTATGAGAAGGAATATGGAGGAGAAAAATATGTAGGTGAGAGACAAAAGTATTCACTAGCTATGGAGAACAGTGGTGTGGAAATGATACATAATTATTCTATCCGTTCCGCTTCCCGTGATAGGTTATAAATTACTAAAATTTGGCGTGCTAAGAACTTTGATGAGACTTGGTCATTGACTATTTTATTGTGATCATATCCTGCAGCATTGGACACATGAAGTGCTATTACACCCCTAGCGGAGAATGCATTGTCTCACGGATGTGTGATCTGAATGACTTCCAAACTGCGCACGAGGATGAGTAGGCTATATCCTGTGATGCAAAATTACCGAGTCCTTCCTAATTTATAGAAGAAATGCACAGAGTGTTTCAAAAGGGGTCATCCGATTTCATTGGATTGTATCTATCTATTGAATTTGCCCAGAACCCCGAAATAAGTTTCAGAATGCTTGTAAGATAACGAGTTTTATCCATCACGTTATAAAGGGGAAAATATTATGTTCTCCGTCAGATACACTTTATTAAAGACGTGTGACGTTTCGCCAATATGGCTGGATCACGCACTGTAAAAACGTACTTGATCAAGACATATTGGCGAAACGTCGTACGTCTTTAATAAACTGTATTCGCCGGAGAACATAGTATCTTTTTCCTCAAAGTCTATCCCGGATACGAGGTGTCACTCGCATTTATTGTCCTGGTACTTTCGCGTGTATTGTGCTAGGCTAATATACGATATTAACTTAGATATCACACTCTTATCGAATATGTGTGCAATGTCTATGTGAGTACAATACATACTAAGTAGCTTTGAAAGCCTGACTACTAAACGGAAAAGTACAGACATGAGACATTTAAATGCACCAGTGAAAATACTCCAGTCAAGTTTGATGAAAATGCAAAGAACTGCGACATCAGGCTGGAAACATGTTTCCATTGCCCATCTTCGCTGTATTTATTTCATATATATCTTGGATTTTGCAGAAATCTCTAAATTCTAGAGAAGCGGTGCCTAAACAATATTTTGCCTTCTTGCGTTAATTCAGGTAAAATCACAACAACACAATCAATTAACTATGGACATTCCGAAAAACATGCAAGAGTATATATAATAGACAATAATTGAGTTTGAAAAGAATATCAGACTGCATCTCAGAGAGTTCTCATCAAATGAATCCTCAGAGAACCATATATCCGAACATGCAGCATTCTGCCGACCATCGACATTTTTATCAGAGAGTTATGGTCTGGGGATTCATTGTTCCTTCTGCTGAGTCAAAGAACTCTTCAATTTACGCTGCCTGCATATCTTGCAGTGATAATTTACGTAATTTCCCCGATGCCTGGTTTTCTGAAGTAAATTGTAATGCTTCATGCTATTGAACGGAATCAGTAATGCGTTTTTGACTGCAGAGCGGTTTGAGGAAGAAGGTAATCTAGTACTGTAACGGTCATCCTACATTAAATAAGAGTACTCAATTTTGTTACTCAATCGTGCACCTGTCCTAACGTAATAGTACAGCATTCTGTTTCTGTTCATCATTGAAATTCTGATTATCATAATCAAGTTCATTGACATGTTAACGATAATTGACACATCACAGGTCCCAAAAATACATCACAGCACTTCTACAATTTTCAAAACTCAGCGACGACCGAGACGAAATGTTCTTATCAGATGCTCACCTTCAATGTGACAAGTTTGTTGATAAAAACTTGCCAATCCATCAACCGTGTATGTCAGCTTTGGAACTCCGTAACATTCAAATAATAACTCCGACATCTCTGAAAACAAAGGTTACATAAATGAAGAGAAGTTTCTAAAAATGCATTTCATTATTACATCAGCACGGAAAGTTACTTCTTGATAGATTTGTAAGTGCGGAGTTTCAGCACGCTTGAAGCTCACTCAGTGAAATATATGTACATTCTCTTAAACTCGATATCATGCATTCCTCTCCTTGAGTTCGGAGCTGTCACCCAATTGATAATACAGATGTAATTAGCGCATCAGTCACTGCTGTGTTGGCATGGCATACCGAACATGGATGTCATTCTGCACATCTCACATGCAGGCAGCCGGTTGATGTTAATTGATGATTCAGATGTTGTTATCATTATGTATGCACACTAGTCACTACGATGCGATTTTAATGCAGTGCACAAGAATGAATTCATTCGTCATTCTTCTTAGATACCAATACTCAAAAAACTGAAAAAAACGAAAATATCTTGGAAAAATAAGCAATTCAGAGTCATGCATGATAAGCATTTCAAAACACTAAACTGCTTATAGAGTTTTCCGTCGATGAAATTTGATGCAGTCACCAAACAGAATCACTGGGTAGCGCCAAAAACACAAAAGCAATAAAGATTGCGCAAGAAAGTAATTGATTTTATATCTTTTGCCTAAAACTTAAAGATAAGAAATGTTTATTTTTTAATAGCATGATATAAAACATTGAACGTGAAAAATTGAGGTTACTGATGTACATCGCATATATAGCGTTATTTTAATAGAAGTGAAGTAACACCATCTTGGCCTTATCCATTCCGAGAGGCGCGATTCAACCACCTGCTGCATCTATCAATGTAGTCTTCTGAAACCAAGTCGCTCGACTTGTTCTTTTGTGACTTTCAGGTTTAGAGCATTTTTAGCTTTTGCATCAAAAATCGTTAAATTTCTATGCCTTTTCCCGATCACGACTGAAGTTACTTTAAATTTCAGGATATCATTTCAGAACTCTTGGAATGGCTATTTTTGAAGGAAAATCTTTTATATTTCATGCACAAATTATACTTATCAATGTCTTTTTGCACTCACAAGTTACTTCTTAGCATTGATTGCTTTTTAACAAACTTGGCATCGTACATAGTAATCATTAAGGAGACTTATAGCCAAAAATTCAGCAGAGTTTCACAAGCTTTTATGAAATACGTTAAAATTAGTGATCATAAATAAAAAGTGTAAACCTTGAATGTGTCGTATCCAGCCTGAATTCCACGTGATTCGGAGCTGCATTTTGGAAGTTAAGGAGGGGGGAGGTTATCGAGCCCGGCGTGAATTGGGTTAACAGCAGCAAGAAGTCATATTTATTTATCAGAGGGGAATCTACTACAACAGAGCAGCGATTTAGAATACCCGATTTCATAGGATAATCATGATGTATTTTCTTCTGGTTTTTGTTTCCGGATGCTGAATGTCACCGTCAAAGGTAAATGATAGAACGAAACACAAACATCATAAGAATATCATAAACAGTTATTCTCCTATTAATTGTGTTCATTAATCTCAATATCTACGAAGCAAACATCACGTCAAATGCAACCACAAATTCGCTCTGTTGATTAATTGACAGCTATAAACACGATTTACCATGGATTTGTAAACAATGAAAAATATCTGCTGCTGGTCGCAGCTTATTTTACCCATCCGTTCTGTAAATCTTCATCAATTTACTGGCATTGAATGAAGCAGACGCTAAATTGCTACTTGACAATCATTCGGAAGTTAACGAAATTCACACGATAACGACCGAACGTTGAAGATGAAATTAATGATAGCAGCAGTTTCAATCAAACGTTATCATCACAAATCTTAAAGGGACTTATTCAATAATTCCGTGAATGCAATTTAACTGCATCATATTTGCAGCAGGGTAATTTTCACTGCACAGACCAAGTCATTAAATATTCAATGACCGTTGAATGAGTGCTATGAAAGTTCAATCTCCTGAAAACCATGTAAAGAATGCGACAGATTACGAGCAGTATATGGGAAAATAAAATTATATAATCATTTGATGACTCGATTTATCTATCGTCATAATTGCAAGCGATAATACCATCGCTATATCCTATCATTTACTAGAATATGATAGTAGCATGTTTCAATGCTACAAAATAAAGAAAACTGCTGTTGAGAGAAGTTACGTTGCACTTGTTACATTTTTGTAAAATCTTGTTTTAGTTATTGTGCAGAAATTCAGGAAATATTCGCTTTATTCAATGGACTTAGGAAAAGTGTGTGAGACACCAAGAGAATTCCATTATCGCACTGAAATATTACTAGGCATGAAGTTGGATAACAAGACAGAGTTCCAGTCTTTTTACATCTTAGCAGCCTTGATTTTGTTCACATGCTAATTATTTTGCATCTGATTACCGCCTTTGTGTTAGATTTCAAGCTACTGAAAGCCGAAACTGGCACGAAAACAGATAAGGACAAAAACTGTTAAAAATCACATTCCTGAGTGCATGACTGAATATTATTTATCTACCCTTATCTACCCTATCTGTCGTCTCCGTGGCAAACCTTGCAATCACTTGGTCGTGAGGTCAAACTCCGAGAAATTACCACTGAAAAGCATAATCAGGGATGAGAACGCCGTGTCACAAAAATCCGGAGGATCTCTTCTAGGGGGCCCATTTTCAGTTTTGATATGATAACAAGTAATCAAAGAATCAATTTTAAATAGCTATGAATCTTTATGCGCCTACACACGATAGACCCTATAGCTCCGACTAAAAATACATTGATTGTACTAAGGCCGAAGATAATAATTAATTGTAGCTCAACCATATAGAGGCAAAGTACCGGGGACAAAATCTCCAGTCCTTTGGGTGTGTAACTAGTAGAATTCAACCTTTTTAAAGCGCCTAGAATGTATAAAACATTTTCTCGGCAATTACATCACGCAGGAATTACAACTTTTCGGAGCTCAATGTTATTTCAAAATGACATGATAAGAGGGAGGTTTTGTGAATTAAAATTTCTTGACGCGTATGATGAGTTTCACAATGTACGAGTAATAATATATCCCGTACACAGTAGAAATGGAATTGTTTACTTCAAAATGTACGGTGTCGGAGAGGGGACCTGCTAAAGAGTCAAAAACGTAGCAAGGAAATATAAATCATGTAGCGGGTAAACAACATAATAAGTAACCCAATGATCACTAGAGGGGCCCATTGATCGTCAGAGGGGGCATACCGATCGTCAGAAGGGACCCACTCATTGTCAGAAGGGGAAATATGGATAATATCAATTGTAATAACTTGTGATCAGAGGGGTCTTATATGCAACGCATCATGAAGATGCTGTCTTAAGAAGGGATCAAGCGTTGCTTCATGAAGATGTCATTCCATCTTCGGGGCCCACGTACCTTGCCCCCTACCCCTACATTTTCATTGCATTTTCTGGTGAATCTCAGAAATGACCCAGATAGCTGTAAAAAAAATCCGGAATTCCAGATAAATGCGGAAGATTTTCTTCCCTGATAATTCTTTATTCTTAGATTTTCTTCGAATTTAAGGCGCTTTTCATATTCATGAACTGTAAAAGTCTGTGGTGAAATTCGTGCAGCACGTGATTAAGATCCTAATGTTGAATAAATTTGGTGTTTGGAGTGGTTTGGCGGTCAATTCTATACATCAATGACAAGAACTTTCCCGAGAATAATATTGTAAGTCGGCAGGAATATTCGGACAGAAATTTCACAATCCTCCATCAAAAAAATTTGACTGTGTCAAGACCACGCAGACAGAGCGGTGACCTTAAAGCTTCACGCGGATAATTGACAAATTTGATATCGAGACTTTAATAATTCGTTTACAAATCTTACCAAATGTCAACGATTATGATGAATCGACGTCATATGATATTCTAGGGTTGACTTCGTTGCTTGAACTTGATATGTTAATAACTCTTCAAACAGTCAATACCAGTTCCAATGATACATATTTGAACCTTCAAAAAATCTGTCGAAGTATAATAGGTGCTTACTTCACCTAGCGCACCCTATATTGACTGATATAAAGATAGATGCCGGCCAAATTGTTAGACAAACAACTAGAATAATACTGGTTACGTTAACAGAATGTGCGTGCATTCTTGTACATCACAGCATAATCCCGCCATAATCTACTGCATACATTTAAATTCCCTGTCAAATGCTTTTACGAACAATATTACTCCTGGCATAACGGACAATGATTCTGGTGCCTTTAGTGTACGTTATGAGATTGTACTGGAATTGAGAACTTTTAATCCCTGGAAATTCACCTTATGACAAAGAATCACTCATCTTTCGAAATGAACTGATCGATGGATTCATTTTTTACTTATCTCTGCCCCCACCCAAGGCACGAAGCCATGGGGATGCGTACGAAGCTAGGAGTGTACACCTCCATACACTCTCAACTCACACCATGATAGGATTAGCAACCTCTAGTGAGAGCGCAATAACTCTGAGGCGGACAGACTCGAACCGTGGACCTTCTGTACTCACGAGCCGACGCGCAGCTTAACCAACGGAGCTATCCCACCGTCACCGATACTAAGTACACTACAGTCAAAGCTCATTCATTAAGACCATAAATGCCAGACTTTCAATGTCTCAGTTATTAAAAGTCTTAATTAAAACGCAGCTCATGCAAAAGATACAAAAATGGCACGGCTGCATGATCCTAACTAGCCGAAATCCTAATTATTCATGTCCGAATTACCGAGCTTCGACTGTACATTGTATATTATACTTTACTTCCTATAATGAGTTATTGAAGCTGTTCGGTTATCAGTATAATGCACTGATTGTAATAGCCGCATCCGTGAAATTCGCAACCATACCAAAGTTACACCTTAATTCTATTTATAGATTGTGTATACTACGAGTACAATAAGTAGTCAATTATCAGGGAATTATAATATATTTCTATAAACACGCAGAGCATCGAGTTCATGTATTTACTAAAAAGCTCAACTACGAAGGACCGTGCAATTCTTTATCTTTGACAGTGTGAGTATGCAGATGGTTTTACATAAGCACCATAGTTTCGGGTGGTATACGAAATGTCGAAATCATCGAAGATGTCAATATTCCCATTAAATAAATGAACCTTGTTTATACTCGGAAGCACATTAGGCACAGAGCCTTTCTTCCATGTGGCCGAGTTCCATTTATCCCACTCTCATTCTTTTTGTGCTGAGTGCTTAGCAAGAATGCAGAGTGTGCCTATTTTGAAAGTCTTAGGTTTGACCCGACCAAGGTTTGAACCATGGTCTCCCGGACGCAGAGCGAACACTACCACAAGGCCACAGCGCCATTACTTGTACAATTGTCAAGTTTAGAAAATTCATCCCATAGAAATGGAAGGGGATCAGTTATCCCGATTGCAACAGTCGCATGTAAGACAGGACATTATGCGGAAAATGTCCTGTTGCGGAGACGAGCTGTCGTGACTTGTCATCAACGGATGCGTCTTCTAAGAAAGCAACAATCCGACGATGATCGCTGATATTTACTCATCACAAACAATGAATGACGCTACAAAGCCATGGAAATTTTCTTAAGAGAATAAGTGAGAGCACCATTTCACCAGGGTAGCACCACGTAGTACTCCTTGGTTGGATTTGATGATGCTGTCTGGAGGTTCGTAGTCTTACCATCCATTTTTATGGTGTTGATTTTTTTTGATATTTCAATGTGACGAAAAATGAGAAGAAAACTAAAACTTACGTTGTCTGCATATTAGAGGATTGCTTAGAGGCTCCGTTATAACAATAGGGTGATTGACGTAGTCATGAGTAATACCAAGGCGACTGAATATGTGATCAAACACGTGCTCCTGGATTTCATATTGAGTAACAATGTTTCTATCAAATGCACTCCGGATGCTGTTGCGAACTGTTTCCAAATCAGGAATGTCATTTCCGACTAATACCGAATTCTGAAAATGCGAAACATTTTCATTACTCACCTAGATAGTCAATGAAAATAGATACGTTTACATTAGAGAATGTGCAGTGGCCATGAGTATTAACCCGCACCTGAACCAGAATAAATATTTCTCACCGGACCCCAACAGCTTACACTGATTAATCAAGCCGAGTAGGCTTTATATATCAGGTGTCCCAAAAAAGTGCCAGAAACTAAACAATATAACTTGGTCATTTTCCATCCGATTAAGCTGATTTTTTGCATACAATTGTCTTTTTCAAAGTCTGAATATTGAGTACGCCTGAAGAAAAGCGAGTATAAGTTCGAATGTCATGTATTTACAATGGTCAAGTTCAAGGTAGCGGATATATTGGCATGCAATTTCCATCATTTGGCTTTGTTAATCCAGAAGTTCAAATCAACATATTGGCCGCAGAATTAACCTGTAGGATCCTATCAATACAGACCAATTTTCCACACCTCTGCTGTTATTCTCTGTATACTTTCAGTATTTCAGAGCTTGCATGAAAAATTTCATTGCAACGCACTGAGATTCAGACGTCGCCCCATTTGGAGGATTTCATTTCATAATGCGTATACTTCTGCGTACCTTATTATTTATCATCTATTGTCTATTTTTTAGCTGCAAGATCAACATCATCGCGAGAGTCACATACAGAAGACAACTATCAACCTACAACCGCAATCAGACCATCTAATGGTCGTGCTAAATGGAGCAAGAACCGGGAACATATCTAATTACCGTCGTGTGGTCGTCGGCGCTTTGGACCGAGTTCAACTCTCAGTTCTATGGGCGGCGATCGTCACTGATGCTGGGTAGGGGGCAGCCTACAGCCCTTAGACCACGATACTTCTATGATATTTCTGATCTGGCATTATCTATGATTTCCATAAAGCGGTTACGTCGTGGCAGACATTAAAAACCCAAGATAAAATACCATTATCCAAAAAAGTCACTTGGTTCCATTGTGACTGATGGAGGCTACGAGTTGACAGGGACGACGTTGGAAAGGATTGTGGCAAGGCCTATAGCAACCAGTCAAGGACTTGCGCACAGCGCAAAATACTGGTGAAGCTCCATCCACATCGTGCTTGGATTTGCTTGATTTTTGGAACATTTTATTGAAGTAGTCGGATACAACTGCAAGAATGCCTGCAAAATTTGACAATGAGTCCAAATCTTTAGTCAGGTCAAGCTCACTCTTGCTATTGGCAAGATTCAACCTAATACTACCTGTCTTATTATCATTAACATTTTTCTAATCTTATATTCGTCTTTTGCATAGATTACATGTAAATTTGTGATGTCCACTTTAGCCTGACGATAGTTTATCGCAGCTTAAGCATAGATTCATCTTTAATCTTTAACACCAAATAGTATCGGCTCTATACAAAAATCGACAATGACAATTAGCGGAAATATTTTTCAAACTGACGCATTTCTGGCCTTAAGTGGAGGTCCTGATATCACATTTTTCAAGCGTTTCCAAAAAGGAGTGGTTGATGATTCCCTTCGAGGGACAAATGAAACAATAGCTACAAGACTAGAGACAACCTGTCATCAGCCTTGGCGGATTCAAAACGATATCCAAGTGAAGTCTACTTGCAGCTACTTTGCTACTACTACTAGTAGTAGAAGACTACTCATTGGAGGAAGTACGGCAACAACTATCATTTCGAACTGCATGTGTCATTCACCATGTCAGATGGATATCTGAAGGCATTTTATAATTCACAGTGCAATAATCTCTATGATTATTGCTTCCATAATGAAGTTTATGCTTTCGAAAGAGTGCATAAACTTCAAGGAGTACAATAAATAGTCTTTATTTTTCACCGTGCGTATAATGTAGATATCCTGTCACTTTATTTTGCCTGTAAAGCAGATTACTGCACGGGTGTGCAGTAATATTTTCATTATTGCACTGGTTGAATTATAGATTTCTATGGATCTGGTACACTTCTTCGACACAGACACTTCTTCGACAAGTTGATATCTATGTTTTCGGACATTTGTTCGACAGAAAACTTCTTCGACACGGACACTTCTTCGACAAGACATTTGTTCGACACGGACACTTCTTCGACAAGACATTTGTTCGACACGAACACTTCTTCGACAAGTTCTGCATGAATAATGCTTTATCTAGCATGAATAGTTCTGCATGAATAGAATTTTAGGTACTGGCTATCTTTCGTCTTTATGGTAATATCTTAAATTACAAATACGCTTCTAGTTCAATCTATGCGATGCAAGAATTATATTTTTTAGAAAGGAAAAAATTAATTTAAGACAAAAAGTATAAAAAAATGCAAATTCTCAAAAAATACACAACCTGAAAAAGAAAAAGACTATAATTGCTTAATAACGAACAAACGTCGTGTCGAAGAAGTGTCCGTGTCGAACAAACGTCGTGTCGAAGAAGTGTCCGTGTCGAACAAATGTCGTGTCGAAGAAGTGTTCGTGTCGAACAAATGTCGTGTCGAAGAAGTGTTCGAAAATTTGTCGAACAAATGTTCGTGTCGAACAAATGTTCGTGCACCATTTCTATATAGATATATGCGATTGAATTATATAAAACCCGCTTATTATTTAACTCATCAAACACCATAGAATTAGATTAGTCATGATGGTCATGATATCGGTGAAAAATATAATTACCTACACAACTCGTGCAAAGATATCCATCTTTTGCTTTCTCCTCTATCAACATTCTATGCCCTCACCCTTCGGGCTCCTGCATAGATATGTTGATCTCGAAAAAAGCAATAGATGGATATTTTGCACTAGTTGCGTAAATAACTATTATTGCACTCCTTCATTAGAATACATCAGCACATAGAAAGTTTTTCATCCTCTAAAACGGTAAATTCTACATGGAAATCTCGAGAAATACCGCTGATATCTACAATTACATAACAAATAGAGGAAGATTTTTGACAGCTATGAAATTCTGATTGTATTTCACTCTCGATGGCTTTGGAGGTCATAGAAATGATTGAAATGAGTTTGAAATGCATTATTGCCCGGCATTGGAGGGTATATAATGCACCATTATACGCCCGCCAATTTCACATAGAATTCTCACCGTACCAGATAGCCATGAACCGTCGTCCGTCACTCCAGTTTGAGAATCCATTAATGAATGAATTGGTAAATGGATATTTTAAATCATTTTTAGATAGAAATCTGAATTTCAAATCTGCTCACATTTGCAAGTATTCATAGACATTCAAACTTTTCATGAATCATCATCTATTGAGAGAGCAAACTTTCATAGACTTCAATAAAAGTTGATCAAAGATTTCTTCATCCTCCCATTATCTGTGACTAACAACGATCAAGAATTGCAATATTCATAGACTTCTCAAGAGTTACATACTATAGCATTATATCATGGATTTTGCGGGTGGAAATATCAGACAGTCTTGGCTGCTAACGCAGCCTCGCCTATGTCTGATATTACTGCCCTAAAAATCCATGATATAATGCTACATTGTTATAGATTCTGACGATCCTGTGAAGCTCACAGTAAAGTAACTTGCGCAACTCATACAAAGATACCCATCTTAATTGCATTATTCTCGATCAACGAAATGTGCCCTCGGCCTTCGGGCTCGAGCATAGACATGTTGATCTCGAAAAATGCCATAAAGATGGATGCTTTGCACTTGTAGCGTAAATGACTACTCTGTCTGAAGATTTTCCTTCACAAAAAGGTCATAGTTTCTAAATTCATAGTTGCGCAGTACATGCAGCAGAATAGCAATTCTTCATTATAGCATTTATCAACGTGAAAAGAGAATGATATGCATGCCACTTCTCAACGCCAAGCCAAAAACTTGAGCGTGATCAACGACGAAATGAAATATGGTGTTGCCCTAGCGGAGGCGAATAATACAACCCTAACAAAATATGAGGAGCAGAAGCATTTTATCTTTCGTCTTGCACCTGTGCATCAAATGAACGCTCCGACAACATCCAAAACTAGCTAAGTGAAAAAATGTGAAAATTGGGGCGACCGCTATATCTCCGACTAGGCTAAATTTTGTACGTGACTTAAAATCCTTTCAGATCATATTATTATCCCAGTAGAACTACAAAAATAGAACTTTTTAATTTTTGGAGCACCCTAAAATCTACAAGAAATCACATTATTCTCATGATTGAAGTGTCATCAGTCTCCTCTTCGGACAAGTATTCACTCCATGTGGTCTTATGAGACACACCAGAGAATCAATCAGCTTGACAAACCAAGGAAGCTTCAGTGTCTCAGTTTCACTACACCTGTAATGTATGATTAAAGTTAATCATACATAACTAAAATTTTACACAATTATTTCATTTCATATCAAATGAGTTGAATAATTGTCACTTGCTTTTTTCAGTCTGTGTTTGTAAACCAGATTCTTGAACTGCATGTGAGGTTTAGCATCAATAGAATAACCAGCTCTACACATAAAGGATCCTGAAATGAATGATGATTGATGAAACAAGCTGTCTTCAAAAAATATTTCACACTTACCGTTGTCTATAATAATAGGTACCTCTGACAAATTTGCTGCTACTTTATAAGTAGAATCCGGTGGCGGGTTGGATATTGTCAAATCCAAGTCCATTTCTATCCTCAAGTTTCAATGTACCATTTATACCATCTGAAAATGTTATATAACAATACACCTGACTCATGAATAATTACTTCCATGTACTACTTTATTCAGTATAGCTATATTTTGTACAGTAGGCTTAATATTAGTTTATTTTATGCAGTTAACTGAGATTCCTAGAGGATGATGATTTTCATTTAAATACTCTTATTATATAACTGTGGTGATCACTGAGGTTCACTTACAGACCGTTCCATTAATCGCTACACAACTGAAAACTTGGAATTTTCTTTCGTTATTCTTTTCTAGTGCAATTGTATGATCGATTAACAGTTGCAACTTGCAATGTACTTTAGTTTTGTCGGTCCGCTGGGCTGGTTGCCCAATGTAGAAAGCGACACACACTTATGTCACATATCTAGTTAATCGATATTATCTACAAATAAATGCAGTGAAGACTGCTCGATATCTTCGCATTAAGTAAGTTGTCGACTGTATAATAGTAATCGGTCATCCTGTCAATCAGCTCATTTGTCTGGAAAACGATGACACCACATACGGAATCACACAATAGAATCTTGTCGCGAAGCCGACTGGAGACATAATGAGGTGTGACATGTGTGTACATCGAATCGGAATGTCTCGATGAACTTAAAACAAACAAAAGAAGGATTGGCATATTGGTCAGTACTGATTATATTAAGTTTGTAAGAGAAAGCATGGACCCATTTTTCATAGGCCTACAACTTATACATTCTTGGAGCTGATAACATAAGCTTGCATCTATAAACCCATGTGCGAAAATTCTAGATTACGTAGAAAAAATTTAAAAGGTTGTTGTGTTAAAGCGGTTACATAGCTTTATCTCACTTAAAAGAATGTGAAATTAAGCCAACTGCAACTTGAATGAAAATGCTCTAAATTTTGACAAAATCAAAAAAATATTACTTCGTCTCAAAGGTCATGCAATGTTTTTGATAATCCAAAATTTGCATTTTGTTTAGTTTCTTTTGCGGATATCAGCAAATAAAATGAAGAAATTAAATCATTCTAAGATCTACTGACCACAACTGAGGCGACATAATAGAAACAGTCTACCAAATTAACAAATAAAATGCAACTTTTCACATACTATTTAGCTTATTGACATTGACCTTCTCTTTCAATGAGTAAGATGCGTTTTATGTTTTTAAGCAAAAATTTTCTGATGAATCTTATTCGTGGTTTTTCGTTTTGTATATTCAGTGTATTCACTCAATCTCTACCTCCATTCATAGAATAACTGATGGATAGATAATGCTGTCAAATTTCATTAAAAATTCAGTCGTCTTCATGATGGAATCCTGCGTCAAAGAATTCCTTCAATTCTCTTTTGTGGGGTCTACTGACTACAACTGACCGCGCATGAAATTCAGATATGTGCCAGAATAATCTATGGAACATGATATCTAAGATGGCACAAAGTTTGTTAAAATTAAGGCAGAACTTCAATAAGAAAATTACGCTTGAAAATGGGTCTACACTTTTGCGGAACTATTGATGAAACGCTCAGTATACATGTATATTGTCAATGGAGCTTTGAAAACGTAAAAATGTTAATCTACGTCCATTTTTCTTACTTTTGTCCTGATTACGATTGGTCTCGAGCATGTTTTGATTTTGTAAAATCTTGTCTCAAAAACATTACTCGACATTGCATGAAAAGTGCATATTTCCTGAAGACTTACTTTCTTCCATCGATTAACAATGAATAAGAGTGATCCACAGAATGCGTTATCGGTTGTTATAATCATTCTGAACTATATGAAGACTAGTAGCTCGTCATTTCGTGGAAAAAGATTGGCCAATCTAATAGTTGTCATTATTTCACTGCGAATAAACCACATGATAACTTTTGAAACAAGTTTGTATAATAATACCTGAAATGATTCTCAAAAATAATGAACGCCTATTGAACCTCCCAAAAGGAATGAAATATCGCTTCTAGTTAAATTCTTTATTATCTGGGAAATTTTTGTTTCGTTGACTGCGTTGATTCGTCGTGTTATTAATGTTATACAATAATAAACTATTCACCATGCAGCCATAAATACAAAAAGAAAAACATGGAGAATATATGTAGGCGCTTACATTTCGGATTTTCTTAAAAATCTAGCATAATACCGGAAACATCCGTAGTGCACATCCTCTCTTATACTTCATTTTCATAGATTTTCACCATTTTGAATACTTCCTAATAGATAACAATCATCAGATAAATAACAATGCTAGAATTATCAGATATGTCAAAAAAATCTGAGAGATGAAAATTTAATTAGGCCAATAAGCTACATCGTGGATTGCAATAAATCATCACAATTCGCAAATATGGTTCATTACATGCTACAAACGAACTATCAGTGTGTTTTGATGCAATTTGATTAAGTGAGAAATGCTGAGTGGAATTGTAGCAAAAGCACGCCAACAAAGTAATATACTTATTTCTCCAGTGGTGACAATCAGACGAGTCGCAATCATGCATTCAATATCAGCATCATTAACATATTTTACAGCATTTCATTGATACAACCCATGCAGATATTTAGTATACGATCTGCCCTTATTTAGCATACCATTAGTCGAATCATGATCCTTCAGACTGGTCGAGACTAGAGTCACTTAGACTAGAGTCAGCAGTTACTTGTATCTTCTATCTGATCATTAAGACAACCTAATAACGAAGCTGCCCTATCCCTGATTTGTTGCTACAGTGCATGTATTTCCTCATGCCTAGGGTCGAACACGGTTAAGTAGAGAAAACAAAATACATCTCATTGGCATAAACTACATGGGCCTAAGTCTAATGAATTTTCTTGCTTCATCTTAACATAGGCCTACTAATCTACGAACCTATTGTGAGATACAGCAAAGAGAGAGAGAGTAATACTCGTAATTTCATATTATCTGAATACGTCATGACGTTGCTGCAATACATACATGGAATAATTGAAAAACACAAAATTCAATCAAAAGCAACATTTAATCTGAAATTGCACGATATGTTATTCATACGATATTCGGTCATTCACTTATTCAGACAACATGAATTCAACTTCCTGTTTAAGTTTTTGACCCTTTTCACCGGCACGATCGCAGTACGAAATAGAAGCCATCTTATTTCCAAGGGACATCATATGTCTAGCATATTCAAGAAATATCGCATTGGATAATGAAACAATTTTATTCATGTCTATAAGATTCCACTGCTCACACACTTCAAGGAATCTTGTTGCTAACTGAAACTGCCTCATTCCGTAAAGAGTCTCGAGTACTTTCTGATGTTCACCCAGTGATAAAAGAATCAAAACACTTTGAGACTTCTGATTTACCTGCGGCGTAGCAAGGTGAGTACTCCATCTCAGAAAAACTTCTGCTGTTTCTTGTTCAGATAGAGTGCATTTAGCTAACCAAACGGCAGTATTCCATTCTCCAAAAGATTCCAAGTATCGACAAGCATCAGCGTATTTCTCTATCATGCATAACAACTGAACACCATCCCATAAATTATTATTCGCAATCAGATCAGTGGCTACTAACTTCAATGTGCTTTCAGAAGATCGAGAATTTAGTTGATTACTGGTGTTAGATACTAAACAAGCTTTGTGCATGTCGAGGAGATAATTTTCGGAAGTCGGTGGAGTTTCCAATAAGAGTTTGACAGCTCTATCACTATGTCCGATCATGAGAAGGGCAGTAGCACATCTCTGTGTTTGCCAATATGTACACCGCTTTTTCTCCAATACCTTGAGTCTTGCATTTTGGAAAGCTTTGTAAATATTTCTATCTGCCAATATATCATACGGACAATCAAGTTGAATGCCACTGACATCATCCTTGTTGATGATGCATCGGACAATGCTCCAAAATTTAGTTTCGTATTCGTTTCCAAACAGCTGTGCAACCATATAATTCCTTTCGACGGAATTCGACAGTTTGAACAAAGGATTCAGCATGCGCATGTTTCCTAAAAGTTTCGTCACACTACTCTCTACTTTTTCAAAACCTTCGCCAAGTTTTGGACAAGATTTCGTATCACTAACCCCTGCAAGGTCTCCTTGCAAGATGTAATGCAGCGTTGATGACACTTTCGCAGGAAGTAGACTGAAACAAGTTATTGGATCACAAAAATTTTCATCCTCAACGATGGAGCATGCATTCTTTAGGTCAGTATCGAATACACGGAGACAACCATCAGCTGTACACATAATAGGTCTCATGGACGACACCCAATCCGCGTCGATAAGGTGAGGAACTGTTGGTGACAATGTTTTATTAGCCAACTGTTTCACTGTCTTAGCATCCCAAATATCTAGTGTGTCATGATAAAGAACCAGCATTTTGAAATTAGTAGAGCCCGGAGCGAATTTCATTTTTCGCACTGGACCTTTTTGCGAAGGAATTCCACGTGGAGATTTTTCTCGCAAATTCCAGAAAATTATATTGCTTTCAACGTCACCGATAACTAAGCGATCATTCTTCCAAATAACTGCAGAGACTTTACTCAACCCAGTATCTCTAGAAACTTTTGTCGCTTCGGTAATGAAGGTACCCTCAACCGAATAGAGATATATCAAACCATCAGCATCAGTTGCGACCATACTTTCTTTTTTATGAGTCCTTGTGGTTTGTTCTTTTTCATTTGTTTGTGACAAGGATTTTTCAGATGACACCTCTTCTTCCGTTGGTTGATTTTTCTTTTGAGCTTTTTGAGGAAGCCACTCCATTGTAACAATCCTTGGAGATGATGCTGGCAACTCTTTGATAGGTGTAAGAGACTTTATGTCCCATATCTCAACAGGTTTGTCACGAAATCCAATGGCTAAATACTGTTTTTGGTAGCTTACACGTATAAATTCGATGGGAGTTTCACTTTCAGAAAGATTACGGAATGGAGTAATCTGGCCTGAAATTAGATCCAAATGAACAATGTCGTTTCTAACTTTCGGTGACTGACCAGCAACTGCTGAACCTGGGATCAAAAATCCATTTGCAATAAGACCAAACATGCCTGACCATTCTAAACCGAGAATTGGACAAGTTAATAAAGAGTATTCTTTCCATAACTGGCCTGTTTCCATGTCCCATATTTGAACGGTGCCTCGATTATTTGCTACAGCGATGAGAGGGCGATATTCATTGATATTCGACTTAGTTAGAGGCGGACACATTCTTATTAAGGTCGGAACCACTGCATTTCCTGACCATAAACCAGATATTATCAGTTTAAACTGACAAGAATCTCCGATATATTCATCCATATTATCATCAAACGACATATCTGGACACAGTATGTCTCCTAATGAGAAATTCATTGATGAATCCTTCATTCTCAATTTAGATTTTTTATTACATTTATAGATCTGAGTTGTCCAAGCCTGAATATGGGAGTCACTTGTCACCAATGCCAGGGTTTTCTCTGTGGCAGGATTCACAGCCATGCCAATCAATTTTATTTGTCTTGATAATCTCATCGATTCACCTTGACAAACACAATCATAAGTCCAAGCACCCACATCATTATTGAAATATCCGTATCGTATGGTAAACGCCGCGTTTTCATGTAAACAATAAATCACATTTCTTTGCCTACATGAATATATATGAACGAAACATGAACTATTTTTTTCTGTTGAAAAACTGGACACGGTTTGATACATAAGTAAATCGATTATCAGAACTTCTCGCGGATAAACAACTATCAAGTGATTTCTTAGAAATCCATGAAACGTTATTTGTATGCAATCAGGCGAAGCAACGGATGATATGGCATCAGCACTGGTGCTTCTCGAAATGTCGGTTGCCTTATCTTTGTCAGATAATCCACTTAACAGAAATTCCCCTGTCATCAACTTTGTAGTTGCTTTCAGTATCTGTGAAGAGCGAGATTTTTTTGTAGGAGCTTCCGCACTTGACGCAGCACTGTTTGGATTTGAGATGTGGAAGCGTTTTCCATTAGTTACAGGCATTTTTGAAACATAAAAATCCTTAATCATCAATAAACTATTTCGCCCTCTAAACACAACGTTTGAGCTGTCAAATGGGTCCATAGTGAAGGAAAGAAGCATATCATTGTAAGATTTCGACCAGAGCTTGATTCCTGTAACACCGTTCCAAAGTATTAAATCACCCGGAGAATGCAATGCAAGCAGGAGCTCAGTAACAGAGTTTTCGTAATGCACCCACTGAATATCTTTAACCAGTGATTTTCCTCCATCACCAAACTCTGATGTCATGCAACATTCATTAATGTCCCAAATTGCTATTTTGCCTTGAGTATCAGCCGCAGCAAGTTTACAGGTTCGATGTTTTAAAGAATCATACTGATGATCATCTTGGGACCATCTTACTTTCATCACATTAGATTTGTGGATCTCAAAAGCTTGAAGTAGTTGGACAGTTACCAAATCAAGAACCATCACCATATTGTGATTACCACAAGCAAGCAGTCCGTGCCATCCTATGTCGGCACTGCCAAAATTGTCAGTATGAAAAGAACCGGGAATGGTCCTCAAACTAGGATAATAGCGAGGCAAAGCCTCATTAAGAATTGAGGGTATCATTGATTATCAAGTCAATAATCACGAAGAGGGTTTTAGAAGTACCATGGAAATCAAATTCAGCTTTTTGGTACTCAATTTGCTATTATATGGCTAAGGTGATATAAATGAACTTTTCATACAGCTGGTGTACTCAATTTTTAAAAAAATTTAAACAAGATTTTAATTATCTGTCACTCACAGCAAGCAAGGACCAGGGAATGACTTTTTGCTCCATTCAAGTTAATGAGACTAGGATGAAGAAAAGCGGTCTGTTGACGGTAATTTCACCCGATCATATAGCTTATATAGACAGCATATAGATAATCAGCTTGATTTCTTCTTAGTTAGGATGCCTTTCAGCAAATATTATTTCCTTTTGATATCCAACTTGTTTCATACGACTTATTTAGGAGAGTCATCTCGGGAGTAAAAAAATTGGCAATTTTTGACTTTTTTCAAAACTGCTCAAATATTTTTTTTGGACCACGGGAACGTAATCTCCGCAGAAAAACTGAATTTTTTGATATAAAAATTTTCACTGTCTACAGATACTTTTTTGAGTCGACACTCTACCTATATATCCTTACTCTATGACTGCATGTGAATTGTGATTCATTGTGAGACCCATGTGACAGCCTCTTTTTCTGAACAGCCTCATAAGCATGCAATCCTTAGCTGATTGTTTGTCAATGCGACTCCTGTTTTCCCAAGATTTTAAACGTCAAATGACAATGAAAATGTGATGTTAATTTTTCACATGACGCTTGATCGCCTTAGCGAGCTGACCATAGAGAACATTCACTCTCAAGGAAGTTCTCGCCAACGCAAGACTCTGTTGTGTTAATAGCCTGTCAATTTTAGGACTGCTAAAATGTTTTTTGTACTCCTCATATTCTATCCCTTGAGAGTGGTTTAGTTTTACGGATTTCGCATTTCAATGGCATGAGCTTCGTGCACGATGGTTCATCTTTCTGCATATTCCCTCGTATATTACACGACTGGCTGGTGTAGAAAATAACCACTGTTGAAATCGCCGCCATAAACAATCGCCCGAATCATAGGTAGAGTGACTCCGCATTTATTAAATCCCCAATGTGTGTGCCATAGAGTAGTGATATATAGGTAGAGTGTCGACCAAAGATGTTTAATATTATAAATTTATATAATATATATTCAATAATATCATATAATTATTAATATTATATTTGCAATACATAGATCCATGCTGTAGTTTCAGCCTGGCGAATAACGCGAAGAGCGTTGTGGCTGAGCCTTATTGATAGCCAATTCCTCAGTGTAATATTCGGATTCTCACTGAATTTGTTTAGTCATGAATTCTAGAGAGGGAGCTGAGTGATCATCAACACCCCATCAGTCTTCATCTGAATATTTTTTATTCCAAATTGATACTGCATTAAATTGCTGTATTGCCGCTCTCATCTTTAGCAATTTTTTTCAGAGAAACTACTGAACGGATATTCTTGAAACTTGTCATATAATATCAGTGAATTATGCTTTAGCCTACATCATGTGCCATTTCCAAGGCTCTTTGTCGCATTGCACACCGTACAGCCGACAAAACAGCAATTTCGCCCCATTGCCGTAATGCTTTTTTGCCACGATAAGGACCGTACTAAAATGGGTTCAAATTTAGGCATCTATTTCTCATCTAGCCCTTTTAAACAATTAAATATCTTTTGTGTCGACTCATAAAAGTATCTGTATACAGTAAAAGATTTTATATCAAAAGATTCAGTTTTTCTGCGGAGATTACGTTCCCGTGGTCCAAAAAAATTATTTGAGCAGTTTTGAAAAAAGTCAAAATTTGCCAATTTATATACTACCGAGATGACTCTCCTAAATAAGTGATATGAAACAAATTGGATATCAAAAAGGAATGACTTTTTGCTCATAAGCATCCAAACTAGATCGAAATCAAGCTGATTATCAAGGGAATTTCATGATCCTTATTATTATCGAAGTCTTCATAAAGAGTCACGATATTATTTGTGCTTTCTTGGCTGAAATTTCAAGTGCTTGATTCAATTTTCACCGGCACGATTTTATGATTCACTAGATTCATGTTTCACTTCTTGAATCTGAATAGTGATGTGGACCCATTTACACCTTTCAAAGTTAATTGAAATCATTGTATTTGATTCTGTTATTTTGCTGTACCAGTGGCAGGTTACTATTCATATAATCACGCTTGAGAAGATTCTCTTGAGTTTCAGCATGAAAGCAATAGCAGGTCAGTTGCTAATTTACCAAGCATTACCTTTCCAAGGCTGTCATGACACGGAGGATCTGTAAAATAATATCATTTCCATTTGCTTTATACTATCATGATCAGTCGATTCCGTTGTAATTTCTTCAAAGCTGCATAAATATGCATACCTCACATTTGGAAACAAATCCGACTGTATCTCCCTTGAGTTCATTTAGTAAAATCGAAAGTGTAGGCTATACACATTGGGGATTTAAAAAATGCGGAGTTACCACTCTACCTAACGTATTTACTCTATGGTGTGTAGTACACTTTCGATTTTATTAAATGAACTCAAGGGAGATACAGGTGGTAATATTGTCACCAAATGTGAGATATGCAAATTTTTGCAGTTTTGCAGAAATTACCACGGAATTGACTGATCATGATTGCAATGCAGAAGGAGTGATGTTATTTCACAGATTCTCATGACAGCCTTGGAGGTTTAATGTTTGTATTAGCAATTCGATGGGTTCCTAATACTTTCATGCTCAACCTCAAGAGTATTTTCTTCATATCACAGCAACATCACATAATCAAAGACAATAACTTCATTTAACTTTGAAAGATGTAAATAGTCCCCCATCACCATAGCCCATCACTATTCAGATTCTAGAAATGAAACATGAATTTAGTGAATCATGAAATCATGCCGGTAAAAATTGAATTAAAAGCTTGATATTTCTGCCAAGAAAGCACGAATAATATCGCGACCTTTTCATGAAGACTTCCATTATAATGCAATTCATGAAATTACCTTCATAATCAACTTGACTTCCGCTTAGTTAGGATGATTATTAGCAAATATTCATTCCTTTAGATATCCAGTTTGTTTCATACTACTTATATGGGGGTCATCTCGTTAGTATTTGAATTGGCAAAAGTTTGACTTTTATTAAAAGTGCTCAAATAAATTTTTGGACCACGGGAACGTAATCTCTGCAAAAAACTGAATTTTTCATATAAAAATTTTCAATGTATACAGATACTTTTTTGAGTCGACACTCCTACTCTATGGCCCGAATCAAACATCAAATTATAGAAACTTCATCGCTTTATCTTTCAGCGGCTTCTCGCCTTCCGATCCGACATTCAGCCATTGGTGAACGCGAACACGACGATTCAGCGCGTCATCATCTTCTCCAAAATTTGGCGAAGCCACGAATAGGGAAAATTTGCGCCTCTCTCTCTCTCTCTCTCTCTTTATCTGAATCTAAGAATTTATAAATAGATCTTTTCTTGCATTGTTGCAATTTATTTGCTTCTGCGTTTCTATCGGGAGAAGACGAGTATGACTATCGAGCCAAGCTCACACGCTCCACATATCACAAACACACAAATCTCTGTGATGTGCTATGAACACATCCCCCTCTCACTGTGTGATTGCTTGAAGATCCCTGCAGTTACAGCTGAGCGTTGGCGCTGGGAACGTATTTCAGAGTAGTGACTTGAAACTGTAAAGTGTATGTAAAGTTGTAAACGTAAACATGCTCTCAAAAACAAAAAAAATCTATTGAACCTCTGTTTTATGAACGCAAATAATTATTTTTGGGTATGCGGTAAAGGCCTCGCAGGCACGGAGACGACGCCACTGATTATAGCAATAAATTCAATACATGAAATCAAACCATGGAAATGATATTATTTTACAGATCTTCCGTGTCATGACAGCCTTGGAGAGGTAATGTTTGTTAAATTAGCACCTCGATGACTTGCTTTCATGATGAGCCTCAAGAGAATCGGCGTGATCATATCATAAGCCACCTGCCACTGATAGAACAAAATCACGCAATCAAAGACCAGAGTAAGTATAAATAGGTAGAGTGTCGACTCAAACAAATATCTGTATACAGTGAAGATTTTATATCAAAAGATTTATATCAAAAGTGGAGACTACGTTCCTGCTGTCCGCAAAATTACTTGAGCAGAGATTACCGAGATGACATACCCTTTATAAGTAGTATGAAACAAGTTGGATATCAAAAGGAATGAATACTTGCTAGCTAGCAACATAATTAAAAATTAGAAGAATTAGAAATTAGAAATTAAGCTGATGACAAGGAAATTTCATGAGCTACATTATAACGCAAGTCCCTGGAAGTCTTCATGGAAAAGTTGAGATTTTATTGAAAGCTTCTTGGCTGAAAAGTCATGTTTTTAATTTGATTTTCAGCGCCATGATTTTATGATTCACATCAAGGCGTCTTTTCTTGAATCTGAAGAATAGTAACACTGACCCATTAAAAAATATCATTTTAAAGATCATTTTATTTTGATGCTTTGCTGTTTCAGTGGCACGTAGTTTGTAATAAGAAAATAGTCTTATTATAGTAAGGTATATGGGTAGAGTGTTGACTCAAAAAAGTATCTGTATACAGTAAAAATTTTTATATCAAAAGATTCAGTTTTTTGCGGAGATTACGTTCCCGAAGTCAAAAAAATTATTTGAGCAGTTTTAAAAAAAGTCAGAATATGCCAATGTATATAATACCGAGATGATTAAAAAAAAATACGTAGTATGAAATAAATTGGATATCAAAAGGAATGAATATTTGCTCATAATCATCCTAACTAAGCGGAAATCAAGTTGAATATCAAGGGAATTTCATGATCTGTAGAAAGAAAGTCTTCATGAAAAAAACGAAACCTTGTTCTTCTTTCTTGGCTGAAATTTCAAGTTCTTTAATTCAATTTTCACCGGCATGATTTCATGATTCACTAAATTCATGTTTCACTTCTTGAATCTGAATAGGGATGTGGACCCATTTACATGTTTCAAAGTTAATTGAAATCATTGCCTTTGATTATGTGATTTTGCTCTACCACTTGCAAGTTGCTCATAAATGATCACGCTTAAGAAGATTCTCTTGAGGTTGAGCATGAAAGCAATAGCGCAGGTCATCGAGGTTCTAATTTAACAAACGCTGCCTCTCCAAGGCTGTCATGACACGGAGGATCTGCATTTATCATGATCAGTCAATCCGTGTTAATTTCTTCAAAACTGCATAAATGTGCATGTCCCACATTTGGAAACAATTCCAACTGTATTCACCTCGAGTTCATGTAGTAAAATCGAAGCTGTATGCACATTGGGGATTTAATAAATGCTGAGTTACTACTCTACCTAATGTACCTACTCAATACCATTTTCGAATACTTTGGAGGCTGTATATTTTAGTCTCTTGTATTTCTGCCAGTCTCCTTTGCATGCTTTGCATCTTGTAATTCTTGAAAACTCTGGAAGATTGATGGAATCACGACAATTCCCACAAACTTCATAGATTTATGCAACTTTATAGATATCTATGATGCAACGTACACTAAGCATTATTTCTGGAAGCGCCATGGCAGTCATTTTGACTGAAAATCAGTCTTGCATTACATTTCGACTTTTACGTTGAGTTTATTCGCAGTTTTTTAGGCTAGTTTTTAATGCCAATAAAATGACGAGTCATCATTTAGGAGCTTGGTGAGGTTCTTGGCTCACCAATCAGTAGTGTGTCTACGTGTCGTCCAACAAAGTAGGCCTACATCTATAGCACAGTAATCTGCAGCAGTTGAAGTCTAACGATGACTACAGTAGACATCGACGAATATCTGCGGAAACTGTTTTACATATGATAACGCAGTTGAGGAATCTTCCGCGGATGAAGAAGTGACTGTGGACAAATTCATAATCTATTGGTGATATTGAAGATGATGATCAACAGTCTGATTAGACAGAATGTGTTAGAAGTGAATGAATTGCCCTCATATACTGGTAAAGTAAAATTACTTTATGGCAGTAAGCAAATCACGAGCGAAGAGGACCGATTTCGTCAAGGAATATCTTCAACGTCTTCAAAGCTGAACTTGGACTTTCCTTTCGCTGCAAGCGATCTCTTCTGTCTGACTTTTATCTTCTATTTGATAGTTACATCGTCATTCATTCGTGTACTATTGCAGAAGCTAGCCGACATCAGAAACGTGGTTCGGAATGGACATTTCTTAAGGAAGAAATGTTGGTTGTGATAGAAATTTTGCACATTCGGGCTGTAACATGAAGCTCCATGGAGCTCTAGGCTCGCACAGAATGGCCACTGCACGTATTTTACAATTGTTGTGTTCAATTCATGGCTTATTTAGGTAATCGCTTGTGGAAAATTAATCTCAAGGCGTGATTATCTTCCTATCTTGCACGAACAGTTGTGTCAAATTCCTAAACCTTATATAGCTAATGCAGCCCACCACCGATCCAGAATCAGTTGCGAGAACACTGCTAAAGCAAAAGGAGTGCCAATGTTTTGCGAAGGTGCAAATATTTGTGGAACTTGTAGGAACTGAAGTTGTTGTGCTCGTGTTGCAACAAAAATCACTTTTGTCACTTGGAAAAGCAGTGTCAAATGATGTTTTCAGAAATTTTTGAGGACGAACCGTTTTCAGTACTGAATGAAAGGGTTGCATTCATATCATATCCTGCAGTCAATTTGACTGCATCTGGCTGTAATTGGCGGTTAGTGTTAAATCAGTGTGATTCTGTATGACGGCAACGACCCAGCCGAATCGCGAATCGCTTTATCAAACATTCCGATTCGATTATCCGAACAGATTTTTCTCAAGTTCACCACAGTGTAGGGCTACTGAAGTATTTACGCCACGCATAAACTAGCTTTTTGCAACAAGATTTCTTAATCAGCGGACGGATTGTAGCATCCGTCTTTTTTGAAACAAAGTTTCTGTCACATAATGTTCAATGAATTTAAGCGCATCTTGACATCACTGACATTGGTGCTATTGATTCTGAAGATGTGAAATGTTTTGCTATCGATTCTGAGTGGGCGTGGTGACATGATTTTGATAGGTTTATAAACCAATCAAAATCATCAAGGATGTAGGACAGTTATCCTTTCTATACTACTTAAAAAAGAGTTAAGGTTCACGTGTAAAAAAGCGTTAAATGCATTCAGACAACGCCACTTGTGAACGGAGTCTTTGTGCATTTAGAAAGATTAAGCAATAATATTTTGTATACTTCAAGTAGTTAAAGCTCGGTTATCCACTTATGTTAATATATGGTTGCGTTCCTTAATTCATTCATGACACTTGACATAATTGTGTGTTTATTGACATTTATTTATTTATTCATATGTTTCATTTTTTCTGAAAATAGTTGGTTTCTGAAAGTGACCCTTAACTTTTTTTGAGTAGTAGATCGTCTACTGAAAAAGCACAATTTGCTTAACGGGATTGTTTTCAGGTACTGAACACCGATTTCAATGATGGAAATCAAATTGAAATATAACTAAAACACAATTTGATTGTATACATCACACTTACAAATTATGTGGTTATCATGCAGACGCTATCAAGATGCTCGTACATAAATTATGACAAATGTAGCCGAATATCATAAAATACGTGATTGAAGTAGATATTATGTAACTTCAGTGATTCTGCATTTCACTTGGGATTCCCTTGGGATTCCCTTGGGACTTTCAGAAAAATTCAGAAATCATCTCCATAGATGCAGTATATGCATCTGTTTTCTATAGGCATTTATTTGCTTAATTTCTCCAAACGTCATATGATATGTCTATCCTTTAATCACATAACTTACTTATAAAAATGTCGTAAAGTGTAAGTCGTGCTTTGGACACAGACGTTCTGAGTGATGGAGATTTCGTTCAGTCTTCACAGAATACAAAATGTCCATTTTCTGACATGCAAGCTAAGATTGCTCATAACAGACTCACTATATTAATTAGATTATCTCCATTGAGTCGACATTGGTGGGACGAGTAATGGAAAACAAGTTACAAGCAATGAAGTTCAAAACATAAGACGTTCAATCACAGTGAACATGACGAACCAAACTTTATGCAGTCAAGCACTGAATTCATCCACAAAGTTGGAAGGAGATATTCTAACAAAACGGGTAATGGCTTTCCTTGGCTGGGATGTGGAGCCAATGACAAGCATCAGATTGGTGACTGCCGCTGTGGTTATGACAATGGTAATTTGTCGTAATTGATTGGGAATTTCGCCACTTTCATTGTCATGATCAAATTCAGAGGAATCCGGAAAACCACACGAGTCTTATTTATTGTAATGACCACATGTGATTTCATTGGACTCCCTCTTGATAGGATTCCGTTATGGTATAATTTGCGATTTATCAAGCCTTTTACGGCAATTTCAGTGTACTAATGCGTCGTTCACTTTCTTATTGCTGATTTCTGTCTGTATACGAGTTGGTGCTCCATCATTTCTATTGCATTTGAGGGATTTGTGTTAATGGTTTTACCACAAAAAATGGGACACGTAAATCAGAACAATTTTTTGATCATTATTCGATAATTGCGATCATTGTTCTAAATGGGCCGAATTTGCAAGCTGGTGGCGCCTGAGTTTCTCTATCCGTACTTCAATAGCTTGACATTTTTTTCATTTTTACTTTTGTCTTGCAAATGATCCTACGAACCATTACTTTATATCGTTTGTTACTGAAGAAACGAAATGCTGTGAAGCCTGGAACTGACAACGGTAGCAATCAAGCAAAAGAATCTCTTGGTCCAGTAAAAATTATGTCTTCGGTCGGATTTTTCCAAGGATTCTTTGGTATGTTCACAGTGATTCTCAGGATCTCAGGATCTCGATCAGTTGCTGTATCAGATGAAATGTTTCTATGCAGTTTTTATGTCATCTTTATGATAACGGGTTTGATGTACTCAACCAACTTCCTCATGTATTACATCAGCTGTCAAGGGTTAGGAACACCTGTTTTTTTAATTTTAACGAGCTTCTCCCCCAAAAAAGTTGAACTCTATGAGTAGCACGAACACTAGATGTACAGTTACAAAAAATAAGTGTGGTCATCTGATGCCATGCCTCTTTTTAGTTTGCCATCAGCGTCGGACTCGACATAAATCGCACGAAAATGCTGTACGTTTTTCGCGCGATTAATCAGCCTATTTTGAAAGTGTGTTATGTTTGTAAGTTTGATCAATGATGTCGGTTGCTTTGTCTGCCGCCACAGCATTGCGTAATGGAGTCTAACTGTACATGTAGGAGTCCATGAATGTACGTAATTCATGAGGTCTTAAGGAGCTTTAGGTATGTGTTGTCTATATTATATCACCAAGTTGTTCTATTGACTAAACCATGTAAAAAGATTTGGATCAATGAAGCCATATTGTGAACATTTTCTGGTTGATCATTCTCCCTGCCATCATGTGTATTGTTGAGACTACTTGATCAGATTTTCCAGTAAAACTGCCAAAAAAGTAATTTATTTGATCCATAAACGCATATTATATTTTTCTATAATCTTGCCCAAGTATATTCTCAGAAAAGCAGTGTTTAAATGCAGGAGGCCTATAACTTTTGTGATATGTAGCATGTGATTGATTTCTACTGTTTGCTAATTAATTTCTGCTTTTAATGTTCTTAAATGAAATCAGAATTACTGTCACTGTTCCACGACATGATATTTCGAGAGATGCAAGGCTTCTTTCTATTAATCTACTAATGCGGAATGTGCTTTCAAGAGCACATTTCAAAGGTCAAATTAACTAAAATCACTCGCATTTTTTATTGAGTCCATCAAAAAAACGGCTGTGAGCACATGCGATCTCTTGGAGCCGATAGATAAGAACAAATTGACTTTGTTACATTAACTCACTTATGAGCAGTGTGTCTTAAATGAAACTATTTTATACTAACACTAGTACATCATTTGAGTTTTGAGAAATGGGAAGTTTGAAGTTCACTGATCCAGTCGCACTAATTTGCTAATTACTAAGCTAACATCAAATTTACTTATAATGTAAGCTTGTCAAAATGCCCTTCTTACACCAGAGCGATAGTCATAGTTGCAGCACTTTCATTCTTCGATAGTCATATAATAAGATACAATAAAATAGCATTTTCCAATTCGAAAAGCTTTCATGATTCGCCGTCGTCAGGCAAGAAACCGAGAGAATGACACAAGAGAATCAAAAATTTACAAGGCCTACTGAATGACATGCCTCACTTGCATAACTTGGGACGGTAGGGTAGGTCACTTCAGCATCCACTGCTCACTACCCTAAAAAATCATCATAAATGATCATCATAAATGCATAAATACTCCCTTATTTCATTTCAGAAGCATCAAAGGAAGAACATTTTTTCAAATATAAGTATAATGCTTGTCAAATTTGACCGATTTTGGTATTTCTAAGTATTAAAATTTGTCGGTCTCTCTAGTGTCTTAAAAGATTCGGATTCTTTTCTGAAGGTGTCTCATGCAAGTTTTATTATAACTACTAATTACGTGGAAGATGACATCAATCGGACAGAAAAATTAAGGAGTAAGAATTTAGGACCAATAACTTCGTTAGTTGTGCTTTCATGCCACATAAAGTCATCAACTCGGCATGCGTCCTCATGCTATTCAATGTCATTCTTTTGTTGGCAAGGCTTTTCACCCTTTTTAGGTTTTCATTGCTCTCAGTCAGTTAAGTTGCACATCTGGAAGTGTTGGCCATTTTACAATTTAGAATCCACGTGAAAGTTCATTTACACGAGTATAACTTATGTTTTCTACGGTGATTGACAGTGTCAGCAGCATCGAGTATATAGTAAGTAGAGTGTCGACTCAAAAAAGTATCTGTAAACAGTGAAAATCTTTATATGAAAAGATTCAGGTTTTTGCGGAGACTACGTTCCTGCGGTCCAAAAAATTATTTGAGCAGTTTTTAAAAAGCTTAATATTTTCAAATTATTCCTGTGTTTATGTGCTACCGAGATGAAGCCCCTTTATCAGTAGTATGAAACAAAATGGACATCAAAAGGAATAAACATTTGCTAACAAGCATCTTAATTAAGCGGAAATTAAGCTTATTATCAAAGGAAATTCATGAGCTGCATTATAATGCAAGTCTTCATAAAAACGTCGACATCTTCTTGTGCTTTCTTAGCTGAAATTTCAAGTTTTAGTTCCATCTTCATTGGTATAATTGATTTCATGATTCACTCAAATCTGAATAGTAATGCGGACCCATTTACATATTTTAAGTTAATTGTGATCATTGTCAGTGGTTATTTTATTTTGCTCTTTCAGTGGCTGATTTACCTATAGCTTGTCGATATGATCACGCTCAAGAAAGTGATCTTATTGATAAGGCTATGTATTAAAGTGATCCCATCAGATTGCTAATTTAACAATGCCTCTCCGCATAGGTTGACATGACACGGAGGATTTGTAAGATGCTATTCCTTCTGTTTTGCCATCACAATCAGTCAAATCCAAAATTTCTAGAAAAGTGTAAAAATTTGCATATCTCACGCATATCTCTGATGCTGGGACTCATTCGAGTTCATTTAATAAAATCGAAACTGTATACACAAAGTGGATTTACTCTATGGTCAGCAGTACTACATTTGTGAGTTGTGTCCACCAGTTTTCCTCTCAAGCTGTACTTTGTTGCATTTGCTGAATAAAGACGAGGAAACCGCTGGTGAATCCCCTCTCAATCACATTCTTTTGACTTTAGGCTTTAATGGTTTGGATAAAGTTTTCAGTCAATGAATTTGGCGACTGTCTTTGTATTCAGATATTCTTACTCTCCCTAATTTCTATCAAATTATAATGATTTCGCTTGAATACAGAGGGTTGCGGTTATGATAATAAACATTACCACAACCCTTTGTATTCAAGCGAAATAATTTCGATAACCGCCTCCTCGCGTGGACAGTGAAACTACCGAATGATTTTAAATTCGCCATATGTTCCTAATTAACTCTGCAGATTTCTAACTTGAAATAAGAATGCGCCGATATAATTTTGTCCAATCAGCATCACAACATGAAAACCGATTCCATTGAATCAAAAAGGCCATTGAGTTCAATAGTGGCTGACGAGATTGATAAAAACTTGGACAACCTGATTGAGAATAATCGTCGCGGAAATAGAATCCACAAAATCAAATATTTGTGAGAGCATTCTGCGACTTGCCTTTGACTGCTTTGACCTACTCACTTCTTATCATCCTGCTTATCTTGGCTTCTCCTGCCTCTCGAGTTATCGCATTTCCTGCATTTGGGAAATAATCCATTCATTCAGGCAATGGAATTATGATTCAACAGCCAGTAAGGACAATATAGGCTAATAGTTGAATAAGATTTAATTTCAGCCAAATCGATCAGAAACGTCTATCTTTCATGAATGCGACCATGAATTAATATCATCGATGTAACTGAGTACTCACAGACTTCATACGAATATCTGATTCTCAAGGAAATGCTAGTAGAAACCACTGTAATTGTGAGAAAACATCATTGTGTGTTTTTTGTAAATGAAGAAGAAATGGAACCCAATTTCATTGAAAAGAGCCCGTCAAGGCACTTAATATAGGCGTAAAGGGAGTCTGGGAAGAAATAAATTGTCGCCATGAAATCGACTTAGCTACTATGTAGAATCGCTTAAATCGGTCAATCCGCATGCACAATCAATTTTCCAAGTACTGTGTGTATACCGTGTTTTCCCTTTCTGGCCTGTATAAACACTAGAAGCGAGCATTAGGGTGTGCAACCTATTTATCGTTCTATTTACGTTAATGTATGTCGAGTGCATTTCTAAATTATAGCATGTAATATAATTGATTACAATATAACGCAGTGCATTCTTCCCGCAATGTAATTCTTTCCTGCATTTGGGAAATAATCCATTCATTCAGGCAATGGAATCATGATTCAACAGCCAGTAAGGACAATATAGGCTAATAGTTGAATAAGATTTAATTTCAGCCAAATCGATCAGAAACGTCTATCTTTCATGAATGTGACCATGAATTATTATCATCGATGTAACTGAGTAAACACAGACTTCATACGAATACCTGATTCTCAAGAAAATGCGAGTAGAAACCATTGTAATTGTGAGAACATCTGCTGATTTCATGTAAATGAAATGAAAAGCCAAATTTTATACCCATTGCTTGAAAAGAGCCCCCAGGTCACTTAATAATCTCTTAAAGGGAGTCTGGGAAGACCCCAGTTTTTGAGACGAATGAAGAAACATTGATTTGATTTTTACTGACAGTGTATCGCTTGCTTGTTGGCGTTTTATAAACACAAAGCATATAAATATAAACATGGATTTTCACCCACATAAATGAACAATGCTAAAAAATTAGCTTTGATGCACCTGTTAGTTATTGTCAAGGTTATTGCTATGAACTTGATTAAGTTCCCATGCAGAATTGCTTAAATCGGTCAATATACACAGTCAATTTTGCCAATGCATTGCATCCTTGCTATATAATATTCACATATGGAAAGCATGGGATTTATGTAGTGGAGCATGAAATTTCGTCTTGCGGATGAATAAAGCAAGGAAGTTATCTGTCTAGCATCGTTTACATTTCAGCTTCTGAAACTCAGATATAGCATATTTGCCAGATGCACTCTTTAGCATCTGCATTATGTGCTTCATTTTCGATGCCATTGTTACATGTAGGTTTCTTATATATGCGCCCGTTTATTAGATATTAATTGATCTCAAAACACTCCCGTAATTTTTTCTATAACCAATGGTCATGTTCTTCCGTTGAATTTTTTCAACTTGTTATACTTGATTTATGTTTGTGGTCGTTGTATAAACATAAGCAACGAACAATTGTTGTATAATCTACATGTATGTCTCGTACTATTTCAAGTGATTTACGTTATGTTCATTCATAATGAGCATCTTTCTCAATTATAGAATGTATGAAAAACTTTTCCCTAATTTCCATTGACACAGTTCCTTCCGCAATAACGGGTCTATTTTATAGTTGCAACAAGCGGTTTTTCACTGGGGACCTCATCAATCTTATTCGGGAATCCCGAAAGTAAGGATCGGGTCAGGTTCGGATACTTTTGAAGTTGGAAAATCTCTAGGCTCAAAATAATCATGCTAGCTTAATTCAATATTGAAATAATATTGATATTTCACTGTTGTGTAAAACTATGAATATATCCTTTTACTTTCTATTCAGTTAGCAAAGCAGAAAATAAATAGATAATCTAGCAACTGCAATCTAAAATGTGGTATGAGTGTAAATTATTTCACAGAAATTTATAATAACTTCATTGAATTTCTTTTTAAAAATGTTCATATAAATTCGATTTTGTCATCATTTCTAGAATTTCTAAAACGTCAGTTATGAAATTCTCCCTTCCTGTTGCTCACAATTCCTGAATACTGTGGTCCATGGCCTATGGTGTTTATATGAGTCGTTATTTGAACGTGGAATACAACTCTGCAATGGTTTCTGAAATACTATCGCCTTCAGGTCATGCGAGTAATAGCAAACCATCATGGAGGGTGGTTTTCGGATCCAATCTGGTGAGGTTGGGTTCTGTCACCTTTCCGGGTTCTGAGGATTCTTAATATCTCTAATGCTGGCTGTTCAATGATCAAATGATGTCATTTGGATGCTAGTGGTTAACTCAGAAATGCTCTACTCTCAATAAATACATCATTGACAGTGATATGACCAATAAGCAAATTGAAAATGAGGAATAATCTCACGCACTTTCATAGTTGCCGACAATCGTCGAACCACAGTGGCATGTGTGAAAAACTCCACTTCGACCCTCATTATTTCTACAAGCTTGATTTTGTCAAAGGCGCAGATGTTGAAAAACACCAGTTATAGAAATAATCATGTATTTATTCACAGGTTTCTCTTGAGCTCTGATGTATCCATAAAATGCAATAATCCGGCTCAATCCTGTCAAGGGACTCGACGATCAAGGTCGTTGAGGCCAATTTATCACAGAATACTATAATGTCTCACAAGAGAAATTTAGTTATCTAGATTCTAGAGGTTGAAGAACTGCGCGGATCCTTTACTCTGTTCTTAGACTAGCGACTCTCTATGGATTCGAGGACCACTTAACCAACATTAATTCTCATTCAGTGAAGATGTCATGTGTGCACCAGTTTCAACGGTGTCGACTTGAAGATTCATGAAACTCGACGATGTCTTGTAGCATCTATTATGCATCTTTTCTGAACTATTGATGCATTTTTGTCCTTATCACCCTTGTTTCTGTCTTGTGTATCGAATTCATATGAAAATGCACTTGATAAAGATACTCGAATGTTTACAAAACCTTGGGTCTCATAAAAGTCAATGAATGCAACAAAGTAATAGACGACAATAGTAATTTTGAACAAGTCTCAGAGAAAAATCACATGAATTATTTGTTTCAAGAGTCGACCTATCATCGCATTGAAGACATCGGTAGTGTCTCATTCCCTGCGTAACACATACATGTAGGCCTACATAAAAATTCATGGTTTTACAATCAATTGTTTGTTCGAATGACATCTCCGCAATTTATACTTCCACAGATGTCCAAGTTCAGCAATGACAAACCAAGTCTCAAAATTCAGAATGTGAAGCGGGTATAGAAGAAGGATTAAATACAGTGAACAAAATAAAATTTTTGTTTATGTGTCTGTTTCAACAAAATAATGTCAATGATCCTGAAGTTGACTTGCTAGCAGAAATATTTTCCGGTTTTTTGACTTTTACAATGAATTTGTGTTACGAACGATTTTGAACTGTCAATGCATATAAGGAACAAAGTTGCCGCTGCTGTGATTTCAACTAATCGAAAGATGAGTTGCTACAGGACAAATGCCAAAATAACATTCCATGCCCCTCAGAACTGCTCTCGGGGAGGATAGTCGTTCAATAGTTTTCTAACTAATAATGTAACTAACAGTTGTTAATCATTTGTACTCATGTTCATCTTTAAGGAAAATGGGAACATGTGGATGCGTAAATAACATTCTACTTCAAATTCTAAAATGCAAAGAATTCATTCTAATGAAGCAACAGAGCATTGCAATCAATTGCTTCCAGAGAAATTATGTCTATGCAATTGGGTGTAAAATGACAAATGTATTGTTCAGGTGTCATTTTCAGAATTCTATTTTCAGAACTTCAGAATTTAAGTCACCAATTTAACTGCAATTTCTAAGTAAGTAAGATGTTGTCATGGTGAGAATTCTAATTTCTCACTTGCTAAAAGTATGGCTGGCATAAAAGTGGCAGATCATGTAAATAAATTTATTTAGTCATGCACATTCTCTCAGGTAAAAAAACAATTGTCAGTTAATATCAAATGGAAACGCCATGGAAATCTAACATAAAGGAGAAAGTTCCACAGAATAAGAGGCTCGACCAAAACCAGAATTTATTTGAGTTAACATACTGTATGATCATCACTTATATGAGTTAGCGATGAAAAAACTTTTTCTACAACAAGCATCATCAACAAAAGCAATCAATTCCTTTATTGAAGATAGTGTTTTATAGTATTGAAAACTGTGCCCTACTTGCGAGGGATAGGTACATGGATAGGTACATGTAAAATTTAGTGTTATCAATAGGTACATGGATAGGTACATGTATAATTTAGTTATCAATAGGTACATGGATAGGTACATGTATAATTCAGTGTTATGAATAGGAACTTGTATGAGATCTGTTTTACTGGATAGGTACATGTGTTTGGTACAATCGGTTGAGTACACTGGGTTTCGGAACGTCTATGATCGAACTTGTGTGGTTTGGTTCTGAGCACTTTGGTACGTACCGATAGACGTCCGTTGTTTGATTTTGAATGGGTTTGCTCAATTGCGACTATTGTGACAATTATTTTAAATGTAGCACTATTTAGATGTGAAACTTTACTGTGCAGCTATGATTTAGTTGCTCCCCAATAAGAAAACCAATTCCAGAACTATGTTTAAAATGAAAAGACAAGAGATTTACAATGTAAGTTTAATTTAAGCGTGAAAAATAAATGACGGGTACAGATCACGTCCCTCAGGCGACTCCATGATCTTCAGGAAGTCATCACACCATTCATGAAATGTCTGATTGTTACTAAAGTCATGGTCACACTCGTGTACCGGACACTTCACCGGTAGTCCACTCCGCCTTTGAAGTGCTGACACAGTCAAGGTCTTCCACAGGGCCACTTTGCAGCCGCAACAGAGATGCATGGTCATGTCCAAATGACCTCCCATAATGACTTGGCTGTCATTTTGAAAATAAAATAATGGCTTTGAGGACATGCTTCTTGTTATGGAACGTTGAGGATAAGTACTTAACAGTTTGGAACAATGACATCCTTTATATAGTTATATATTCTTTAGAGAAGTTCGGTACCTCTCTGATTGGCTGTTAGGATTTCCTTTGTTTAAAAAGTATATAAGTCCGAGGTTTGTACCAATTCTTATCAATGGTTCTAATCCTCACGTTTACAAGTTACAATTATTTTAAATCTACAAGTCATAATGGATCGCAAACAGAAAGCCGCAGTTGAGAACGGTATTGCTGATCGTACCACTTCGCCAGTGGAACGTACCAATACACCTCCCCAATCTCCGATGGAGCGATCGACAACACCAAACGAGCCGGTGGTGTTCACCCAAGCCCCTGCATCGCCCGACTACTCGAGTGATGATGGTGAGGATAGTGACGTATCAATCGAGACGATGCGTCACATGAATAAGAAGTCCATGCGAACGCCACTTTACGGAAGGGTCACTGTCAAAGTGAAGAACGCGCCGAAAAAATACCACACGAAACGGGTCTTCATGCGAATGGAGCCGAACGAGCGGAACCTCACAACCGCTCTCGAATTTTCGGTCATCGACCTTGACACACCACGTCGCTGTCCCTGTGCGCCCAAAAAGACCAGGATCCATGTGCAAGTGGACTTGAAAAAACTTGTACCCTTTCCTTACCTTGATGATATTTAGTGTGTTTTTTTTCTTAATCTCTTCATTTAATATTCATTTGTATATATGAACAAACTTGTTTTATCATTTCACAAATCGGTCTTCAATTAAGGTCTGAATGGGAAAGGGGAATAACTATCTACAATCAATGATGTTCAATAACTGAATTGAAACAAAAAATCAAATATGAAGACTTCAACTTGAAATAAATAGGAACATATAACTTTTAAAGAAACAGTTATGTTGTTAATTTTAAAATGCTTGTAGCAGTCCAGGATGATATCATACATGTATCATACACGACACCATAAGAATGAGAATGAAAAGACCTTTCGAATGATATACGGTATGTACCTATTCGATGGGAAAATCCTAGTTGTATGCAACTGTATGCAAGCAGACAAATGTTAGATTTTTAAATTCACTAAGTTTTTAGCCTATTCTTTAAAGGCATGTAGCTCTCTAGTTATATGTCATACATGTGTCATACAATACACCATTAGAATCAGGATGAAAAGAGCATTCGAATGATATATTGTATGTACCCATTTGATGAAAAAATTCTAGTTGTATGCATCTGTATGCAACTTGAAAAAATTCCAAGTTTTTTTACAAAAATGACTAAGTTTACAAATTTTCAAAGTTAAAGTTTTACAACTAAAAATGACCATAATATATAAACATCTACACTTGACCTTGACCTTAGACCTGACCTTGACCTTTGACCTTCATACACTTCATACACGGCGGGGGGGGGCCTCAAAATTTCTCGTGCGCTCCGCGCACTCGAAAATTTATTTACCCATGGGTACCGGGTGCCATAGATACTCATCTTGCATCCCTAACCCTAAACCTAACCCTAACCCTAACCCTAAACCTAACCCTAACCCTAACCCTTAACCCTAACCTAGTATTTTAATTTGATTATTTGAATTTTGGCGCGAAATTCAAATTTTCGAAAAAGTCTTTAAATCTGATTATTGGAATTTTGTCGCGAAATTTGAATTTTCGAAATTTAGCGCTTAATTCAAATTTTAATGTTCTATTCAAACCACACGTTTTATATCTTCAAATATGAATCATTATATGACTATTAATAATAACATGTATATCAAATAATATATCAGTCCATCAGTTCATATTACTTTGAATTCACTCTACTGTTTACATGTAGAAATCTTTCAACACATATGATGGCACTTCCATTTCTAAGGTTAAAAATAAACCAGCTGTTCCATTTATTGTTTGAGTTATCAATTTTGTTTGACCGTACCAATTCCAGGATGTGATGTCATAAGGTCTTTGTTCATAGTTGCTTTGTCAATTTCATATATAAAGAAGTTGCACACAACGAATTTTCACTCATTTTCAAATAATTCAGTGTCCATAGCAGACGTCGTTCTTCGTTCCTCCGTTCTCCGGTTCTTATTACAATTCTCAAGTGAGTTTCTTTGTCATGTTGTGCTACTTTATAGGATATTCGGGAGTAGGAACATTATTAAGTTTTTATAACCAAATAGCTTTAGATATAGAAGCTTGGGTTTTAGGATAGGAACCCTTTATGTTATATTATTAACCATGTTTTTTTTAATTTTTCATCCTATATTAAGTCATTGAGCGAGAGACATGAATATATCAGTTTAAATGTAAGTGTATTTGAATCAACAAGATTTTCACAGTTTGTAAATAAATAAAAAGATACCTAAATAAAGCCTTCATCCATTTTAAATATTCAGTCTGTCATCTGCTAACAGATGTATGAAATTCAAGCTTGTTTAATTAAACAAATTGAGGATTGGTTGAAATTTTCGAAATTTCACTTTCATTCTATTATATTAGTTTCGAAATTAAATAATAGTAAATCAGCTGTTTCCAAATTTCAACTCTTCTTATGAGCTAACCCTTTTCGAATAAATATCTAATTTTCGACTTTCGGTTTCAATTTCAACTTCAAATTTTATTTCTTTCTCAGATTTCTCCAATATGAAAGTAGCACTTAATAGAGCTTTGTTGATGGTATATAAATGCGTTCTCGTTTACCAAGAGATAAAATTATAATCAATTTTTTTCCTGTTTAGAAATGGTCCGACATGAAAGTATTGCGTGACAACGGTTGATCTTCCATTATTGTGAAACATGCCGACTACCTGTTCGAGATGCCAACAAGAGTGGTCACAAAGACTGCACATTCAAACAGGATTTCACATACCTCTATTGTTTAACCTGCAAGACATACGAGAGGAGCAACGACAAGGTAAACAGCGACTCAGCAAAGGCCTTCATTGCCAAACATACTCCCTGTGCCCAACAGAATGGCCGGAAAGGCATCAACCTTACCTCCAAGGCAGAGAAAAAGAAATTGGAGAGGCTTTTTAACAAGGAAAGGCCGACTGAAGGCGTGCTCTCACAGGTGGACGAGCCTGAGGCAAAGAAAGCCCCCAAGTCCCGAGCACCTAAGAAAGTCCCCAAGTCTCGAGAATTTATTGATGAGACTTTGAGTGATTTTGAGGTAAGTGCAGTCAATTCTAAATGCTAACTTGAACGGACAACTGACTCACAGTTGACAAAAAGTACTGCTTCCTTTAGATTAAAATAAATTTGTTGTTAACACATTTCAGGACATGGTGATGCCCCCACCGAAGAAAGTCAAGGTGTTGGTGCAGAAGAAACTGGTCGTTCAAGATGTGAGATTCTATTTACTCAGGTTAGTAATCGTGTGCATAAATTAAATCAATATTTTATAAATATTTCAGTGTGAGGTGCCCCGACCGCTGAAAGTCAGTTTCGAAGACAATAATGCGGTGGAAAAGACACCAATACCTGGAAAAAACTTTACATGTATATAGTCTATGTCTAAATTAATTCTCATTAATATCTATTTAGTTATAAAAACATTATCACATTTTCGCTGCAGGCTGTACGATCTTTGTTCCTTAAAAGACATCAGCGGAGCTTTCTGTCTACGCCGGCGACCACCACATCTATAGAGGATAACGAGGAGAGGCCCTACTCCATCCATGAATCATCGGGCGATTCCTCGTCATCTGATGACGACGTCTCCACCACGTCGTCTCCAACATCCTCATCCGATGACGATAATTCGGTTGCAAATGTAAGCTTAATGCTTAGATGACTGTATCAGCAGAGAACTTTTCCATTGTAATTTAGAAACCCACTTGAGTAAAAATTTATTAATCTGCAATAGATCAATTTATCTTCTAGAATGATTCGATGGTTCTTTCGGAGGATGAAGGTGGATCTAATCGAGGGACAATCGAGCTGAAGGTATGTGAAATTCACATTTGGAGTTAATAAATGTCAACAAGATAATTTTAATTTATGTAATTGAATTTACATAGTGTTAATTTTAATTTTGATAAATGTTAACAATTGCAAATAGTTCATAAACAATTGTTTCTTTTCGTTTACAGGACTCCGTGATGCATGCATCACAGGAGGTCTCCTTCAGCAACATCCGGGCATCCCCGAGCTGGAGTGTCCGCCTGCCGCCGTCCCCAATGATCTGCTTGGCTCCATCATCCCCTGCACGTCTTCCCTTGCCGGTATCTCCTCCGAACCCATTACCGACGCCAGGTGCAGCTCCTTCCTCCCCGGTACTACTTCCCACAACACCTCCCCCAGTTGCAGCTCTACCAACGTCGGATGTGACGGCTCCTCTCCCAGTGCGGGATTATAACGTCGACTTGGACGCAACCTCGACAGAAGAGGATATGCAGACCAAGTTGCGTCTCTGCCAGGAGCGCCTACAGCAGGCAGAGGAGCGGGAGAAGAAAATGAAGGAGGAGAATAGAGGCTTAATTGAATATGTGAGGAACCCAACACAATCCAATCTCCTGTTGGCCTCCCAGGTTTCAAACAGCCGTGTTCATGAAAAGGAGACTTTAATTCACATTGAGTGCATGAACAATGCAATAAGAAAAGTGAGACTGACTCACATGAACGATTACAGCGTCTGCGTAAAAGGATGCAATCATTTGAAGCTGAATCACAGCGGAATTGTAAAGTGTGCCAAACCTTAACTTTCAACTTTTATCTTTCTTCATTTAGGAAAAAGAAATTATCAAACATGTTATGTTTTCTCTTTGCATCAGATCGGAACATATGGTATTGGCTGGTGATGACGCTGACGTCATTAGATGGTAGATGTATATAAGGGCTTGCTAATTTCAATCCTCATCAATAATCATGGTTTTCTGTACCAAGTGTGGAAAAGTGTTCACTCTCATAGGCAATTTGCAACGACATGAAAAATTTTGTAAGTTAGGAAAAACGTATCAATGTAGCAAGTGTCCATATAAGACGAATAGGATGGATAATCTTAAGAGGCATAAACTTGTATGCAATAATAAACCGAATGATAGTATAACAGAGTCAAATTCAAATAATCACAATAGATCTACTTCTAAGCCAACAACCAGCGCTTCAACTAACATACAAAACTTTATGCAATACTGCTCTCGGTGTGGCAAAACGTACAACTCTATAAGTAGATTTCGACAGCATATGAATGTACATAACACAAATAGTGAGATGAATATGCATAATAACTATGGAACTGTTAGTCTCAGCGAAAGCGCACTCAATGGCCATGCACGTGTGTATGATATCACGCCAACAACACCTACTGTGGACATAACATCATTCTTAGAAAGCATGCGTTCCATGTTAGGGAATTTAGTGTCTGACTTACTAAGGAGCTATCAATTGCGCGGTCGTCTGATTGCACAAATTCGTTATGTCCGTTCTAATCCTCAAGAAGAAGAAACTTTTCTCGCACACTTTACCTCATCATCCTCAAACTATATCTATGACTATGATGCTTGGTTTCAGGATCATCTAAATAGTCTAATAAATCATATTGAAGCCTTCACAAAAAAGGGTAGCAATTGGATTATAGATGATGTACAAAATATAGAGTTCAATGTAATAACAAGTCCAATACTGTCAGGTGGACAATCATTTCCTCTACCAAAGAAGTTAAAAAACTCTAAAGCTGTCATTAATGTTAATTCAAATGCAAATGATTGCTTCCTATATGCAGTTTTATCAATATTGCATTATAATGAAGTACCTTATTCAAGGAATGAAGTAAAATCATATAGTGAGTGGACATCTGAGCTAAATATGGAAGGCATTTCCACACCAGTATCAATCAAAGATATTCCAAAATTTGAGAAAAATAATGATATTAAAATTAACATTCACTTTTATGAAAATGGACTCAAAGGTGTTCGTTGCAATAGTAACTTTACTGGTAGGCAAACGGTTAATATTTTGCTAATTCTACACAATGGAGCAGCACACTATTGTGGAATTCCAAAGCTGTCAAGATTGTATAGGAGAACTTTAAAAAGACATAAATACTTCTGCGAAAGTTGCACTCAGTCATTCACATATAAAACAACACTAGAACGACACTTCCAGTTTTGTATTCGAGGAAAAGCACAAATAGAAAAAATGCCATCGGATCTAAGAGTACTAACAAGTAGCATGGAATATCAACTAAGCCCTCCTTTAGTAATTTATGCAGATATAGAGTGCTACATTGATAATAAAATACATAAACCTGCGGCCATTGGAGCTTATCATGTCTGGCATAATGCCCTTCAATCAAAATTTGAAAACAAGTATTAGCTCTTTGAGGGAGAAAATTGCATTATTGGTTTCTTGCATCACTTAGAAACTTTAGCCCAAGACTTATATGACAACCAATGTGCAACAACTAGGCAGCCAATGTCACTGTCAGCGGATGAAAAAGCACGCCATGAGAATGCAGAATGTTGCAACAAATGTAAATCGAAATTCAGCGATGAAGTCATAAAAGTACGTGATCATGATCATATCACCGGACGATATAGGCAAACATTATGTAGGAAATGCAATCTCCGGTTAAGACTTAACAGACGGGAGCTCCCCATATTTTTCCACAATTTTAAAAATTATGATAGTCACATCGTTTGCTATAAAGCGATTGGAAGAATGAAATCTTGGAAATTAGATGTTGTAGCAGCAACTGCTGAAAAATATATAACTTTATCCGCCAGTGTCCCTGTAAATGAATACAAAGGGAAGACAGTATACTTTAAACTAAAATTCTTAGACTCATATCAATTTCTAAGTGCATCCTTGAGTGAATTAGCCAAGGGCTTGCAAACGTATGAGCATGTAGAGACATTAAGGGTAGAATTTCCACAATTAAGTGATAATGTTTTATATCAGAAGGGAGTGTTTCCATATTCATACTTCAAAAACTTAAACACGTTGACGGAAGACTGTCTACCACCACAATTTGAATTCTATAATGATCTTACTCGTGAGCACTGTTCCGATAGTGAATATGAACACGCTAACAAGGCATGGATTGAATTTAATTGTAGCACATTTGATGATTACATGCTGGCATATCTGAAGTTAGATGTTTTATTGTTGGCAGACATATTTGAAGTGTTTAGAGCATTGAGTCAACGTCAGGATGAAGTCGACCCTGTACATTTTGTCAGTCTCCCACATCTTAGCTTTACCTCAGCACTAAATTTCTCTCCCAATGATCCCCCACACTACATACAAGATGAAAATATGTACAATCTATTTGAACGAGGAATTAGAGGGGGTATGACTTTCACCAACATTCACCGAGCGCGTGCACGCATTGAAGAATTAGGAAATAATACACATGAAAGTCGACATTTGACCTACTTAGATGTTAATAACCTTTACGGTTCTTCACTCAGTAGAAATCTACCCCACTCAAATTTCAAATGGTTGAATGAAAGGGAATTAGATAATTTTTTAAATGAAGAAAATGTTCAAAATATAGATGATGATGGTGAAATCGGCTACATTTTTGATTTAGATTTAGAGTATCCTGCAGCCATTCATGATGACACTGCTGATTTCCCATTAGCTCCAGAAATGCAGATGATTAAAAAGAGAATGTTTTCACACTATATGAAAAATCTATATGAAAAAGTAAGACCAAATACACATTTTTCTTCTATCAAGAAACTTCTGGTCCATCAATTTGATAGGGAAAATTATGTAGTCCACTACTCAATTTTAAAATTTTACTTGACCATGGGCATGAGAATCAAGAAGATTCATAGTGCCATAAAATTCACACAAAAGCCTTGGTTAAAAACATACATTGATATGAACTCTCAAAAGAGGGCTCAATCAAACACTGACTTCGAAAAGTCATTCTACAAATTGAAAAATAATTCTTTATATGGTAAAACAATGGAAAATGTAAGGAGAAGGAAAAAATTTAAACTAGTCAACAATGAGAAACAACTACTGAAATTGTGAAATCATCCTCTCTATGTTCAACATAAAATATTTGATGAAGATCTGGTTGGTATGGAAATGTACAAACCTTCAATAGTTTTAAATAAATTAATATATGTTGGTCAAGCAGTACTTGACTATAGTAAGTTGGAAATGTATCAATTATATTACAATGATCTAAAAGGGTGTCCACTGATAAATAGAACGCGGCTTTGTGGAGGTGATACCGACAGTTTCTTCCTATGTTTATACACATCACCATCTGTCCGTCTGGAAGATATACTTCTATACTTCGGTGAAAAGTTTGACTCTTCAAACTATGACAGTCATCACCGACTATACTCAACTACAAACAAAGCTAGATTAGGTTGTTTTAAGGATGAGTGTGCTGGAAAGTTGCTTGAGGAAATGATCCTACTAAAACCGAAAATGTATTCAATGAAATATCTAGACACTACGAATCATAGCATCAAACGTGCAAAAGGAATTCAGAGAGCAGCAGTTAAAAAATTGAAACATGATGACTATAGGAGTGTCTATTATAGTGAGAATGATACAACTGAAGATATGACAATTATAAATTCAAAAAATCACATAGTTAGCACGAAATCCTTTAGGAAGCGAGGTCTTTCACTTTGGGAGGATAAGCGCTGTTGGCTGGATAAAAATTTATCATTACCATATGGACACTACAGCCTAGGTCTTCCCCCACCGTCGAAGAGAAGGAGATGCCTTCCTGTCACAGGTGTTGTAGAATAAGTCTAAATAAAAACAATATAATATTCCACTTGTAATAGATCTTGCGATTGCTGCATCTTCCGACATGTAGCAACACTTACTAATACATAAGTAGTCTTACTAAAATTGAAATTTCTACATCTTTCCGATATGTAGAAATGATTACTAATAAATAGGTAGTCCTAATGTGAATGAATATGTGAAGAATTTGTACTCAACATCATTCCGATATGTTGAGCTAATAAAATAACAAACTTTAGGCAAACATTAAACCTAAATTTGAAACATAGCTTTCGGAACATGCCTCATTACATTAGAACATGGAAACTTAGTGACGTTCAAAACGTTCACATAACAAATTCTAAAAGAATAGCATTTCGTCATTCAATAGCAAATAGTGATCGAAAACATCGTGGCGTTTGCATTAGTATTGACTCATTGCCTTCACTGAAAGACTTTGCGGATCTCATTGACAACCATAAGACTCGGATCAAGATTCCTCTCGATGACAAGGTATGGATAAAGTGTGATTCATCAGTCAAACTATACGTCTGTTCACCAAAACGTGAAGATGTTGAATATCGATTTTTTCGTTTCAGTGACGTCACATGGGAAACCTTTACAAGGGAGATACTACCACAGATAACGTCATTCATTAAAGATGGAGGACATCAAACGGTTGGAAGTTGTAAATCGGATGTTAACTACAAAAGCAAAGTCAAAACTCAATCTACAAGAGATCGAGAGGAATATACCCAACCGAAAACAATGGTTACTGATAAAACGCAAATTGAAGCCGACAACGAGCTTACATCTTGGAAGACCCTCAATGTTAACATGGAGGATTCAGAGGAAGGATAGATCTCTCACTATCCTATTCTTTCCAAATGGAACAATCCAATGTATTGGAAGGGTCATGGAGGGTGATCTCTCATATCTACACTTAACTTTGGAACATTTACTTGGTGATTCATTATCTGATTGGAAAGTGAAGACAATGACCGTGTTATGTGAATTACACTATCACTATGATTTCTGTAAAGTTACATCATCACATAATCTAACTTATGAAGTGGAGTTATTTCCAGCAGCTCAATTGACTAACTGGCATCCATATCATGTTCATGTGTTCCATAATGGAAAGATTGTGATAACCGGCATTAAAGACATAAGTGATGTGCCTCCCATCATATGTGATTTGAAAAAATGTTTCATGAAAACCAAATTGTAGATTTTGTATATATGTGAATAGATAATGAAATATAAACATATTTTTTGTTTTCCTTATAAACCCTTGTTTTGGAAAAAAAGAGAGCAAGTTAATGATACAACATAAAACTTTATTTCAAAACTGATTCGACATATTTAGTAAGAATTACATCATTTTTATCACAGTTTTTTGAAAATAGTTCTAAAGCACTTTTACAGTTATTTTTCAATGGTCTCTCATTGACAAAATAGAGTACATAGCCACCGCACATTAGAGATGTATTACTTTGAAGTGGGAACGATGTCACTTTCCTAACAGTCCAGGAGAACCTGTTCATCCATAATGCGATATAATGTAAACGAGGTTGATTAAGAGAGTCAAAATATTCGGCCACTTTATAACGATTGATGTATACAGCAATCCAATGTTTTCCGGGAAGATTGTTGGTATCCGTATTGATGATAAGCGAACAAGGATAGAAAGGAATTGAATCAGGTAAATTATCTCTAGAAAAGACATTGAGAAATATTGTCTTGGAGTAGGGATGAGCTTTCCTCATTTTCCTCAAGATTTCTATGTTGCTTAAGTTACTCATCTCTGATAGCTGACAGTCACGTCTCTCATTCTTGTTATCTCAACTTTGCTATCATAGATAGCATAAATGAGACAAGTAATTGTTTTCTTCAAAGGTGACTCAAATGATACCTCCAGTCGTAGATTTCCAGGCTTTGTAACTCCTACGCTTTCACCACCTAGATCTGCATCTGCTGTGAGGTTGTACATAATGAAGAAGTAGCCATTCTTGTACATATTCATTGTAATTCCATTTGAATCATCTGTATTAAACATGTTGAGGGCGGTGAAAGTAGAACCATATTCACGTGCGAATTTACCATCTTTAAAATTAGGCTCATATGCTTTGCAAGATACAAATTTCCCATCCTGATAGAGTGCTAGTTTGCTAACATTAAAGTGTTGGAAATTGAATGGATTCTTTTCAAAAGTACCAATGAATGCCTCATTTTCCACAAATGTGATATACACCGCCTTTGGCATTGCAGTGGGAAAAATATTTGGGTAGGCATGTGAGGATGATCCCGCACCAATTGTGAAGTTTGTCAACACACTGTGATTAACTGGATATATTGCATTGTTTTTCCTCAATCCTGTCGCATGCTCGTTGACTGACGGGTTCATTGTTACTCGCCTTACATTGAGCACGGCATTACTTATGTTGACTTGATAGTTTGTAGCTCCAAAAGCCATTAACGCGAACTCAGGATTTGCACGAATAAATTTTATTTGCATTTTAACCTGTGATAGCAGATATCTAGATTGACGAAGGAAATCAAGATAGACGGGTCCTTTCAAGTATAATTCCTTTGAATCCGCTGTTAAATCCATTCGTCTTTTCGACCCTGTATTTGAGACATCATCAAATTTCCCTTGCTGATCATCATACCACCCAGAAACTTGCAAGTGTGACTGTTTAGCTTACTTTAAAATTGAATCATTGTATGTATATATGCTCCATATGGATATGCTTGATCCCCTCCTTCAATCTGTTTGTCATTCAATATTAGATACACATCTGAGAACAGACTGGCAATAGGAAGATTTGCTAATCCCACTTTACCCTTGGATGAATCGATATTTGTACCATCAGTCTTCTTAATTTGTATACACAACTCTAAATCAATGGATTGACAGTCAATATAATCTTGAGGATTGGCAGGTATATCAAACTGAATAGGCTGCTGGTTACCATCGATATTTGTTGTGGGGACTATGTCTACAATTGTTGAGGAGATGATGTCTGTCTGATGAGGGGGAGAATCGAAGGTACTCTGCATCGTATTAGCTCTACAAATATGTTGTCTTCCTTCGTTTTGACTTGTTTCCAGTCGCAGTGGAATTTCGTTTGCGCTTTCTTGCTTTCACACGACGTCTAGATTTAGAACGTGCTGCTCTAGTCGGCTTTTTACTTTTCCTGCGTCTTTGCTTAGTAACTCGACCGGATCCAACTTGTCTTGACTTCCTACGCTTCTTCCGAACTGTACGTCTCGTCTTTGTTAAATCATCTAATGCGTCTATGGCAGATTGCTGCGCGCGCATTTTCATAGATTCACCGATATCTTCACCTTGAAGCGCATCAGCTGCAACATTTGCACCAAAATCTAAAGCCCTGCTTCCAACACGCTTCATGATTGGTACGCCATACTTTTTGAGTGTTGGAAGAACCATACGTCTTAGTGCACCAAATATGCCTCCTCCAACTTGTCGTCTACCTCCAACAAACACGGGATAACCGCTCTGATATGATGGTCTACTGTAAATGTCTGTCATTATGACTATTGAATAACTATGGAAGGCATAATAGCGTAAAGCCTTATTCTCGTGACCTAATATGTAGGGTCAAAACAGTAACACCACCACAGAACGGTACTACTTCTCCTGCGTCATCATGAATTGATATGTCAATTCTATTGATGAAATTTCGGCTGATTGGTAGATACATTGTGTTAAAAAATTCTCGATTGATTAGTTGCTTCCTTACGGATGAGAGAGGAAATGTGCGCAGAAGTGGGGCCTCAATGTCGCCAACCCTTGTATATTCAATAATGTTACAATAGACGTATAAGTTACTTATGTCACGCTCTAGTGATGGGGCTGTATCACCTATTGATGTGCCTTCATAAATAGTTGATTTTGAGAATCCCAATGTGGTCGTTAACACGCTATCCAGCTTGATAAGAGAGTTCTTCCCTACCTTTACAATCATGCGTTTCTTATGTGGGTCATAAGAAAAGTGATATTCATCTGCATCAAGGTAATCTACACCAAACTCATTTAACTTTGTACACAATTCAGATGGCGTTTTCAAGCTTTCAATGTTCAAATTAACTCTTTTTACAAGTTCACTGGAAGTAGACAATTCATCACCCAATATGTCTTCGCTGTATACGTGGATATCCCATGAAGCATTTGTTGATGCTTTGAGTTTAGAAGAGGACAATTGAACCTTGAATATATTATTTAATTCTGTCAACCAAGGTGCGCTTTCAAGGCCCTTAAACATCCCAATCATTTCAGATCCGAATTCAATAACAGCGGACTCAGACTTTTCCAATGGTGTCTTTTTAGTAAAAACAATAAATTCTGCCTTCGTTTCAACAGTAAATAAAGTTACTTTCTCTTTCTTATATTCACAAGTCATTAACGTTTCTGGCACTGATCCTTGAAACTTTCTTGCAAAGTCTTCAACACTTCTAATGACCTCAAATTTATTTTTTACTCGGATGCTCCTCTTTTGTAATGCATACAATGGCACAATTCTACATTGAAAATCAGTGACTTTCCTCTCCGAATTCCACCCACGTCCATTGTACCAATACCTTGATGAGAAAGTTGTTCTGGAATACCCAAAAGTATGACTCAAATCCTTACCTAATACAAGAAGAACATGCTTCCCTTCCTTCATCAATTTTGTTGACCCCTTTATGACTGGTTTGTAGAATTTATTCAAAGTCAGCTTGAAGAGATCATTTATTCGTTCAAATATTCTACCGATTTCCTTTTCTGTATCTTGCAAGCTCATTGTGGGAACCTTAGAATCAAAAGTTGACGTTGCAAATGCCTTTTGAATTTTAATCATGTTTTGGACAGATGGTAAAGATGTTGAAAAAGGATGTAAAGTTAGATGATGAAAAGCCCATGTACCATGTAGACTATTTTGAAATATGCGAAAGCAATCATCCTTCTCTCGCACTTCTTTATGTAATTCAAAATAGTTGTTCTTTAGCAAACTGATATCGTTGTAATAAGTAATTTCAGTTAGAGCAACTTCATGGGGTCCATGCAGAGTAATTGGATTAGCGAATTCAACAGAGTAGAGAGATGGTTTGTTACTTGGGAATATCTTGGGGTTGCTATTGCTTGGAAGAATGATATTGAAGTTAGTAGACATGTTAAACTCATATATGGAAGAAGTCACATGCTATATTAGCTTAAAAGTTACGAGTGTCTCCCACCTCCACATTTTGTAGATCCTGGTGCGTTATCCAGCTATTGAATGAATCAGGATATCCTTTCCATTTAACTAGATATTTCCTTTGATTGCCATGACCTTTCCTCCTAATTATTTTGTCAATCATATACACCTCTTCACTTCTGTCTACTACTTGCAATTCATAAGAGTAAAATTTTCCTTCAATTGGATTGCCATGGTAATCTATTAATTTATACATGGTGGGTCTAAATTTTGTATTTACTTCATCCACAAAAAACTCTTCTTCTGTCCAATTAGGTAGATACCCCTTCTCAAATGTAGACTTAACCTTTGAAATCCGAACTCTATCACCAACATTAATTTTCTTTTCATTGGAAATGTTTTTCGCTTTCTTATCATACAATCGAAGCCATACATCCATCGCATTATCTGGGGTAACATCAACTGGTTTAATCTTAATGATTCGATGGTAGCTTTCATTGTAATTCTTAACAAATTTCTGCAGCTCACCTACCCAAACATGTGTATTTTTTGCAGTGAAATAGCGCCATATTTTTGTCTTCAGTGTGAGATTGAACCTCTCAACCATGGCAGCTTTATAAGCACTTTTGACACTAAACAATTCCACATTATGACTTTTAAGGAGACTTCGAACATGAGAGTTTTCGAATTCCTTCCCTTGATCGGTCTGTATTCTTTGCGGAACACACCCCTCATCGAAAATGCTCTGAAAAGCCGCTTCAACTTCTGGTCCTCGTTTAGATTTCAGCGCACGTGCCCAAGCATAGCGAGATAAAATATCTATTACGGTTAAGATGTATTTATAGCCATCATTGTACTGTGATATCTGTTGCATGTCAGCCAAGTCCGCTTGCCATTGACTATCTATATTGTTAACAACATATTTTCTTGTTGGAAACCGCTTTCTCGCATTTTTGTGAAGAGTGTAAGTCGGTTGAATCCTCAACCACTTCTTGACTTTCTCTATTCCCACACCTGCTGCATGAGCTAGAACCTCCGGACGACTGAAACTTGCGGGATGATTTAAGTCGTAATAAATCTTCCTCAGCTTTACGGCTGTACTCATCGTCTTTGTTCTGATTTGCACGCGTATTACTCGCACAGCAACTGCTAACACAATTGATATCAACCTCTATGCCCTCTTCTGCTTTACCTTCGAGCGCAGATTTCAAACAACAGCAAAATTTTTGTAACGACATCATATGAGAGAGGCAAGGCTTAATTCATATTTGCTTAATATTTACTATACTCCTTCGCAACACGCATTGAGCGCCTAGTAGCTCTTTTTGGTTGCAGATCATCGGGATCATGAAGCTCTCGCTTGACCGCCACCGTGGGTGTTTTACTCTTTGATCCATCTTGTAAGTGACCCTTATCCAATTCATTCACAGTCGGTCCTCCAATAATATTGTGAGGTACATTTTGATCAGATAAAATTTTCTGAAAATATGACCAACCTTGTGGTGCACCTAGTTTTCGCCTTACATCTCTGACAGCATATTGCAGAAGGTCATCTATGTGACTATTTCTAATAACATCACCAATTGTTTCATCTATTATCTCTCCTCTCTCATTGAACTTCACATGTGGATCAATGAAGTCAAATAATCGCTCAGCGCGCACACGATATGGTCGAGGTGTTGACAATGTTATAAATCGTCGCAACTTGTCACGAATCTGTCGCCTCTCGTCAATGTTTTCAGCTGCTAACTGCATTCGTCGATAGGGATCCTTAATCTTCTGAATTTCCATATCCTTTTGTGTTAGTTCCTTAAGTTGATTCGTAATAGGTTGATCTATATTTTTGACTTCCTGTGCACTTTGTAATGTAGTCAATTGTACATACTCCTCTTGAGGAATGACTACCATCTTTGAATACGACATGTTTGAAAATAATAAGGCAACAAAGTACATTGCTTAAAACTAACTGTGAACCGAGAAAACTGTCATTGGTTCAGCGGAATTAGGTATGATATTTGTTCGAAATCGAAGTCGTTGCGGACATTCCTGGGTTAGATCAATAAATAGATAACCATGTGGTTTCTTTGTTACATCTTCATATATTTTTGAAAGTACTTTAGGTTGTTGTGGTAATATCTGTCTACTGAGATGATGTATCTGACTGCTATCTCTTGGATTTTTAAATATTGCCAAATAATGTGTATTCAAACTTCTAGTTCTTTGCTCTTTCCCTCCATCGAAGATGTTTTGGGTGATGTAGATAATAAAAGCTTCCCTATGATGTGGAGTTTGAATGAACATTTCAGTTACATCCTTTGAAGATTTGCTTTCACGTAATAGATCATCTAATACTAGCAAGTCACCTGCTTTGATAACCTCAGTTGATGGCAACCCCTGCTTCACCTCATAACCTTTCTGGCGAAGTGTAGAATGTATTTGTGGTTGAAATATTCCATAATACCATTTGACTCTCTTAATTTCCTTGTTAAACATTTCATTTCTATATTGTAGCAATTCAGTTACAAATGTAGTTTTACCGGACTGACTTGGTCCAGCGACACACATTGTGCGATCAGTGAATAGGCGAAAATCTGTCATCTTATAATTCCATTAACATTAAACTCATCATCCCGCTAATTTTGCTTAGAACAACAAAACAGACACATGTTCCAGATCACGTTTATTTACATTCAGAATAGAAACTTTCAAGTTACATTTACAAATTAAAACATTTACAAATTAAAACATTTGTGTTTCCTCATCACAATTAGGATTATAGAAAGTTTTCAAGTCAGCATCTTGGCGCTTCAACTTCAATTTAGGATTCCCATCTTTAGATTTCCGCCCTCGCCTTTTGCTCTCTTCCTTCCCATCACTTGAAGCAGTCTTATCAATGTTAATTAAACATTTATCAATTGGTAGTGGTTCATAGACTAGTTGAAGAACCTTCATTTGTAAAGATGCGACTTTACCAGTCGAACCATGTGAGCCAATATAAAGTCCGGTAACGTGCACTAAGCCCATATAGCGGCCCCGTTTCAGATCCTCACATTCCATCGCGTTTGCAAAGAGATCGAATGCTTGAAAATGATCCGATAGTTTTAAAAACAGTGTATCGAATTCCGGCAATTCCTTATAACCAACTTCTTCCTCTAATGCCTTTCTCCAATGAGTGGGAGCACTTTCAAGCAGCTCAACACAGTCTTTCGCGAAAGAGTCAATAGTTTTAAGAATCACCTGTTGCCATTTTGGAAAAGTCACTCGCATTTGTCTCATATTGCTATACCCTGATGTAGACATACCATTACTGTGGAAGAATGGAACTTGAAGATAAAAGCCATCATCACCATAATTCAAGGTTTGAAAGTAGAATGTATTTCCAATCCCTTGCACCTTTCGTGTCGGACGAAGCTTCAAGAGATCTTGCTCAAAAGCGTCACCTTCCTCTCTGATTGTATACATTTTCTGAGTCATGTTTCAACAAGTACTAATTCGGAGCTTTCAACCAGCGCAAATGAATTGTCACTTGAAAGTGGTAAAATATCATTAAAGCGTCTTCCTTATATACACCTATATATGACTCATCAATCAAAGTGATGACGTGTCACTTTATGATTCGCTAACCTTATATTAACATTGCAGCAGTTGCTGCAATCCTTCCAAGCGGACTATTGATTACACCATTAATACTGTTTTCAATATCATTTAACATACTTAGAAACCCACCACCACCGCGCTGAATTAAGTTTCGCCTTTTCTTATCACTACTCCTTGGATTTGAAAACTTTTTTATGCTATTCAAAGAGCCAGCATTCAACAGAGGCTTGCAAATAGGTAGACATTTGTGTATTGCAAAAGCTAAATCACGAATGAAATCATCACTTGAATTTTGAATCAATTTACACTTCTTCTTATTATCATGTATCCTGTTTAACTTTCGCAACGCCTTTTTAAACTGACTTGAAGGTTTGAAGGACCGTTTCGATTGACGAGAAGATGCCTTCCGTTTTACAGACATTTTTATTCTAATATGGAAATAGATAATACAATTACAATTTTTGCTTAGTACTTACAACATTATATACAAAAGTTTACAAGCATTCACACAGAGTTTGTTGCTGGTACTTATAAAATTACATAAAACACTTAACAAGTTGTAGAGGGAAACTGATATACACTCACATCGGCTAGAGTCTGATTTGTAGCAGTTATGAGCTGCTCAATGTCCTTCATTAGATGTTTTGAAATTCGACAGCACATACAGCAGGGCTTTGAATGGAAAGCCTTTAAAATATTGGCATAGTATGCCCGCAAACTGATTACCTCAGAATGTCCTTGAGCAGCCACATTGATGCTTACTGATGGCGGTCCACTGAACAAGTCCAGTTTGCACTTCTCACCCTTCTCGTCATAGTAGCTGGAGGTGATAATGTCATGGAGACATGTGTTGAGTTTCCGTTGGATACTGCTGCACCAACAGCGAGAGTATTCCGGTACAATCTCCGTTTGAGCTAGTGGGCGAAATACTTCATTGAGCCAAAATCTTGCAACTCGTGTAAGAGCGTTGTTCACGACTCTCATTAACATTCTCTGCACCACAACGTCCTCTCCGCAGCGGAAATACTTCACTATTTCCTCCATCAGATCCACCAAATCCGCTTTATAGCCAGTTATATTCACGGCAGAATAAAATATATTGCCGGTGAAGAGTTGACTTCGGTAAATTATTGAAATGGGAATGTTGGTAGTGAACGACATGCTGATTGACATTGTATTAGCCTCAAATTATGCTTGAAATAGAACGGTACAATGTCCTCCTTATATAGAAAAGTCAAACAAAGACACAATAGTGACCAATCACAGACCTGCATGATGACTCATCATGCACGATATACAGTGACTGTTGAAGATATTTCTTCATCACAAAGGGGACAAGATGAAGTTTCAAAGGTTACATAATATGTAGAACACATAACGCTATGAGAACATGGCAAAAAGAGAAGGGATCGTTCCTGTTTAAAACATTTAACGCAGTTCCGTTCACATAATAATTTAAATGTCTCTTCTTCTAATTTCCTTCTGAAGTCACTTTTATTGGCAGAACTTTTTATTAAAATACTGTCAGATGTCTCCTTCTTTCCATATCGTTCCAATTTGATCCTCCTAATTTCACTATCATTGCAGTGTAGCATGGAGAAATCCTCTATCCACCTACGATCCAAATTGTGATTCATAGCATCCTCATCTAGATCCATTAGTCGATCAACTAAATCACCAGCGTTGACATTTTCACTGAGATTTGTTACAGTTTCTATAGCTTTGAACGAATATCCAAGGTCTCTTGCGACAACCCACGACGTTGGGATACTAGTCATCATTATGTATGTCATCAAACAACTATCTCATATTTATAGCTTAGTTTGTCTACTTAAAAGGAAAATCAATGTGTCATCTTGATTACAATGGTTTCAATAGTCACAATAGTCGCAATTGAGCAAACCCATTCAAAATCGAACAACGGACGTCTATCGGTACGTACCCAAGTGCTCAGAACCAAACCACACAAGTTCGATCATAGACGTTCCGAAACCCAGTGTACTCAACCGATTGTACCAAACACATGTACCTATCCAGTAAAACAGATCTCATACAAGTTCCTATTCATAACACTGAATTATACATGTACCTATCCATGTACCTATTGATAACTAAATTATACATGTACCTATCCATGTACCTATTGATAACACTAAATTTTATATGTACCTATCCATGTACCTATCCCTCGCAAGTAGGGCACAGTTTTCACTACTTTTTATTTTTAACATATTCATGGTTACCACAGTCACACAGTCAAGCTTGCAACATTTCAATGATTTTGCGCAAAGACATTTATTATCGCTAAATGGAGTTCTCAAACTCTCTGGAATCTATCTGCTTTCCGGATGGATCGTGTGTGTACACAATGCAGGAATCTACATGAAGGCTACGAGCAAATTTACAGGTTTTGCGATGGGAAATGGATGGTGCGATGGAAATGAAAGACTAAGCCAGTTCCTGTAGGTGGTCCTACAACAAACTACAAGGTCAAGTAGAGTTTGGAGCCCTGTTTGAATGCACCTTGGAACAATGGATAGTCCATGACCGGTTGAAACCCTGCAATGGTACTGTGAAGACCATGATAACCTTGATGACTGTTGAGCAGCAGAACAAAGACAAAGTGAGGCCACCAGTAATGGACTTTTGCAAACTGAACAACTTTGTAGAGAGTTTTACTGGAGATAGCGATGTCTGTGATGAGAACATTCATTCGGGGCGTGCGTTAGGCAGAGATGCGATTCTCTTAGACCTCCATAAAGCTCACCTTCAGCTGAAAGTTGACGAGTCTTTGTTGCCATACGCCCATACCAAGTAGCTCATTATAAAGGGCAAGAACATTGTTTGACGCGCCTTGGTTTTGGTTTGAATTGTCCACCTAGAACCAACGCACGTTCTTCGACCCATTCTGAGTATGGGTGATGAGATATCACGAACTAACGACCACTAAATCGACGACATCAATGTGGACAGTGACATCGTCTCGACTGGGAGATTAAAGGCGCACATTGAACGATTCGGTTTGCGAGGAAAGACTGTCGAAGCACTGAATAGTTCGCATGTCCTTGGTCTGCAGAAGTTTGATTCTTCGTCGGGTCTGAAATGGAGAAGAGGTTACGACGTGGGCGAGGTGTCTGAAGGAGAGGAGTTGACGCGGTCTGACTAATTTTCCGTCTGCGGCAAGTTTGCAGGTCATTATCCTGTGTGTGGCTGGTTGGGTGCTTATTGCAGGTGCAAAAAACGTCTGCGTGAGGAGACAAGGTCGGTTTGTCAGCGATGAGATTCTTGACAGAAGTTGTGGATCACGTGAAGGGCCGGGACCCCTTAGAAAATGGCTGAGAAAAGTTGAAGATGGTGCGTACATTAACTTGGCGAATTTAGAGGCAGTAGTGTGGGAAGTCAACATGACATTAAAATGGGGTTTCAAGGTACGTCTCGTCTACACGGACTCCTCCACTGTCTTTGGATGGATGACGAGTGTTCTCACTATCAACTAGAATCTGTTTATTATCAGAGGTTTATTAAAGGTTGGTGTGCTCACCAGAGTGGATGCCAAGCGGTTGGTTAAGGCAGAGAACGAGTTCACTTACTTCAGAGCTTTTGAATCAGTGAAGGCGGTCCATGAAAAGCATAATTTTGAGGCGCAAAAGACTACAGGCATACTTGCAGGGAAGCGGGGTTGGATACAGATTTGGACGAAGCGAGTGATGAGAGCGGTCGTGGTGGTGACGGTAACGTGGCAGTAGCGCAGGGAGGACGACCAAGAAGAGCGACTCGGAGACCCATGATTTCTGGCGATGACTTGGCTAGATGATTTTCACTCATCTTTTTGAACTTGCGCTCAGAAGGATGTGTGTGGTGATATTTTTGTTTGAATTGATTACTACTGGTGGATCACCGGCCTATCTTTTTTTCCGAAACGATAGCAGCAAAAACTCCCCGAGTAGTTTTAGGTCGAAGTAATATTCAAAAGTAAAAATTCCAAAAGTAAACTGACTGATCTTCGGCGTCCAGCGCCTTCGTTGGTCGATCTTACAATAATAAATGGTAATATACAATGGTAATACACTCTCCAAATACCTGCGATGCGATTATTCTCATAAATAATGTATAGTTATTTTTACTAAAATTTTACTATACCAGACTTTCGACAAACGTTTACAGCTGTTGCATGTTTCAATAATTAAGCATTCTTGCAATCTGGCAAATTTGAACAAAAATATGCATTATAGTCAGGCAGCCAGAGCTACGAATCTGCGTGTCTGCTGAGCTCTAGTTAGTTCATCTTCTTGTCAGATAGGACAGAAGAAAAACACACGTTAATTCAATGGGACTCAGACTGACGTTTTTGGGTAAGTTGAAATTTTCTACGTTTCTCTAATGAAATGGAAAGTGCTAAATCCATAACCATAATTTTTGACATGAAATGTCTGCAGGTTTCTTGTAGTACTCGTGTACCGTACGCTAATTATTTATGAAGCCAAATGTCAGGAAACACCAGCATTTTAATAATTATCTCCACATCAAGCCATTTATACTATGTATAGGCCTACCATGTATTCGCTGACTTTGTTCAAGCTTCCAAGCCAAAAAATTGAGCCAAAAGTTGGAATAAGTTTTCATTTTTTTTGTACATTAAGAATTAAATTGTATTGGTGATTATGAAATTTATTTGATGTCAAGTTAATTTCCTCTTCAGCTAAACGTAAACAGTTTTGGGAATCTTACTGCCTTCATCGGAAATCCTGATGATGATCGATTTCTCAGAACATAAACTCCAACTGCAAGGAACTATGTGTAGGAAGACTGCAATTACAGTTTATTGAACAGTTTTCTGGCAGCTTTATGCACTATTCATTGTCAGCGTCATGAATATAAAACAATTGTTTTTTCTTCATCAAATTTTCACCAGGATGATCATCAGACGTTATAAGCATGATTGACTATAATGACACTCTATGAGTTTCCTGTCCCTTGTATAAGGCACTGGGCATTTTCACATCGTATCAGACTTAGTGCGTTCACTATTTGTGAACCACATGTAGCCGATGTGTAGATCCTTGTATCGAAGTTAAACAAAGTATCCATATTAGATACAGGTATATTCCATAGAATTTGGGAATATTCCATTTATGGCATAATGAATTTCGCAATAACAAACATCTTTGACTTTGCTCAAAATCATTGAAATGGGCGAGCTTTACAATATGAATGAATGTGTTGAAAGTGAAACAATATTTTCAATGAAATAATCAATTTTTGTGACATGTTGCTTGTTGTAGAAGAAGTTTTTCCCATCGTTAACCCACATAAACTCCGGGTTGATGGGACTTACAAAGCAGACTTTCTCTTTTACGTTGACTTCCATGACATGACGTTTCCATTTGATATTAACTGAGAATTGTTTTTTTTACCTGAGAGAATGTGCATGACTAAGGATATTTATTTGATCTGTCACTCTTATGCCAGACACAGTTTTAGTAAGTGATAAGTTGTAATTGTCACCATGACAACATCTTACTTAATTATAAAATGCTGTTAAATTGGTTATTAAATGCTGAATTTCTGAAAGAAGCATATTCTGAAAATGACACCTGAACAATGCATTTGTCATCTTACACCCAACGGCATAAACAAAATTTCTCTGTAGGTATGAAGTAATCGATTGCAGTAATCTGCTATTTGGTTGCAATGAGCTCCTACATACATTCTGAAATTTGAAGGAAAATGCTTTTTGCATCCACATGTTTCCCATCTTCCTTAAAATGAATATAAATGATTGCCAACTGTTGGTGAACTATTTTACCGCCATCCTCCCGAAGAAAATTTCCCATGGGTATGGAAAGTTATTTCAGCATTTGTCCTGTAACAATCTATCTTTCAATTAGTTGAAATCATAGCAGCGGCAACTTTGTTCCTTATATGACAATTCATCATTCGCAACACTTTCGTTGTCAAAGTAAAAACATATGCTATCTATGCTAGTAAGTCTACTTCAGGAGCAGTGACAAAATTTTGTTGAAACATAATCATGCAACCCTGTCCAGAATAAAATTATTTCGAAAAAATTCATTTCCGCTAGCACCGTCGTGTAAAGCAGGTCACTTGAAAAATATAGCATACCAAATAATCTATCGAGCTAATCAAAAGTTATCGATACTCATTGATTTTTCATCGATTTTTCATCGATTTTTATTATCTTTGCGAAATAAAATTGATTTGTTGCATTTAAATAAATGCAATCCAATTGCATTTATGCTAGCTTGCTAATGACGCTAAACAGAACACAAAAATCAGTTCTACTGAGAAATTTATCTAGCATTTTAAGGACTCTAAGGAGAAAACAAAAGTCAAGTTTACTGAGAAATCTATCAAGCTAATCAAAAGTTATTGACATTTATAGTTATTTTTGTTGGGTTTTTAATCTTTTTCATGGCAATTTTATATTCAAGTCACTGCATTAAAAATACAATAAGTTGTTTTAATACCAATCCGCCTTGGTTGAGCTGTTCATGGAGTTTGGGAATGTATCCGTTTTTCATTCTCCATTTTTTTGTTGTTTTTCTTATCATCAACTTTACCCGTGCTCCGGTACCAGCGGATTGGTGTGGCGTCACATATCTTTGCAGAAGATTTTTGTATCAGTGTGTGATCTTCACTTTATCGAATGCAATTCACTCGAATGCGACACACATTGATAAGTGTAGCGAACAGTCTTTGGCTGACAACAATGAAGGCCTTCTTTGTTATTATGTAAATACGGACCAATTAGTGGTCAATTTGCATAGTTAACGAGTGGTTAACTATCAAAGACAACATCCTTGTTGATAATAATCTTCTTACCTAGATGCATGTAGTTACTGCAAATGTGGGTGACTTTTTCGAAGACGTAAACACAGGCTTTGGCTCTTATTCAGAGCAAGCTTCCGAAAGGGTTTACACCATAGAAATTTAGAGGTTTTATTGTTGTCGATTTCTATGGTTTACACAGCTTTCCAGAATTTCTGGACTAAGCGACTTGTGAAAATATAGATAGTCCTGCGTATTCTGATGCGTTATTGAAATCGGCTGGTGAATTCAATAGCAAACATTGGCTTCTCGTTGATGAAGGGTCGGGACCCGAAACGTCAGAAACATAAATTTCTTGTATATATATTGTTTTTAACCATTGCTGAACTAAAGGGAGAGCATATATTTTAGCCTGTATATAAGCATGAAAAACCTCCCGTCGGAAGCAATTAACTAAGCAAACATTTGATTATGGTGTAGATGTTGTAGTTGCAGATGTCTGTAGTTTCTGTGTAACAACTCAAACGTTTCAGTGTTTCAATGCGGATATGACCAATTTAATAGTGATTATGACATCAACTGTTTTCTTTAAGATAAACAAATATATTGTTCAAGAAACCATTTTTGATTGAATGATTCATAATGAAGGTTTAATAATTAAAGAATATTTCATCCAAATGCAACAAAAAATCGTTGACTTATTGCTAATGCTCCAAGTGAGGCTGTATAGATGAAAGCAAGCTGCTATTTAAAATTTAAAATCAATGATTAGTAATTGTCAGATTCGCTCGCTGACTGTATTCCTCAACTGACTTGTTTCCGTTTTATGGTTACATAGAAGTTCCTCCTTGCATCAAGGTTCCTATTCAGATGGTTAGATGAATAATATTCAATTGCATTATTGCATTTTATTTGAGTAGATAAATGTCAATATCTTTTGATTATAGTTCGACAGATTTCTCAGTAAACTTGACTTTGTTTTTCTCCTTAGAGTCCTTAAAAAGCTAGTATGAATAAAATTGGATTGCATTTTGTTTTCAGGTACTTAAATTATTCATAAAAATGATTCATAAATCATAAATGATTCATAAAAATCATTCATAAAGCATTTCATAAAAATGCTAAAACAATCAATGAAAAACATCAATAAATGTCAATATCCCTTAATTAGGTCGATAGATTTCTCAGTAGAACTGATTTTTGTGTTCTGTTTAGCGTCATTAGCAAGCTAGCATAAATGCAATTGGATTGCATTTATTTAAATGCAACAAATCAATTTTATTTCGCAAAGATAATAAAAATCGATGAAAAATCAATGAGTATCGATAACTTTTGATTAGCTCGATAGATTATTTGGTATGCTATATTTTTCAAGTGACCTGCTTTACACGGCGGTGCTAGCGGATATGAATTGCATTTTTTTCGAAATAATTTTATTCTGGACCGGGGTTGCATGGTTTAATTACACTAGTAAACAATTTTTCAAAAGATTTTTGTTTGGCTAAATATTTTTCAACAATCCTGCTCAATTTAACCCTGAAAGCTACAAATCTGAAGTTTGATTTTTGATTCCATAGTTTGTTCTCAAATTGCAGGGTGTTTTAAAAGTTTTAATTGTATTTTATCTTAATGAATATGATGCGAATAGTTACGTAGGCATTTATTTCATTCATACTTCTGCAAATATTAATTCTATAAATATTGACCGTGAAAATGCGAACTTGAGGCTAGCTTATTGCTTTTATTTATTGTTATTCAATTATATGGTGTGAAGAAAGGTTCAATTGTACTCGTATATTGGTAAAAATAACTAACAGTTCCATATGCGTTTGATAAATTTGCTTTCATGTTGTGTTTTTGTATTCCATTCAGTTGGAGTTAGAGAACATCAAATTTTAAGTTCCATTCTTTATGCCAACGTTTGTTCAAAAACTTTCGAGTTTCGTTTTAATCTTAATCGCGATCATGGTATGAAATCATGTACACAATGCATCTATTGATAAATTTGAAGGCAGATTAAGATTACATGTACAGTTATGAGTAACTATGTATAGCCAAAGTCATCAACTGAAATTATATTTATCAATAGAATAACGAGAAGCAATACAACAATAAGTAATAAGATAAAAAATGAAGGTCTTGTTGAAACAGACACATAAACAAAAATTTCATTTTACTCGCTGTATTTAATCCTTCTTACGCGTTTCATATTTTGAATTTTGAGACTTGGTTTGTCATGGCTGAACTTGGACATCTGTGGAAGTTTACATATGAACTGCGGAGATGTCATTCGAACAAACAATTGATGGTAAAAACATAAATTTCCATGTTCATGCATGTGGTATACAGGGAATGAGACACTACCGATGTCTTCAATGCGATAATAGGCCGACTCTTGAAACAAATAATTCATGTGATTTTTCTCTGAGACTTGTTCAAAGTTATTATTGTCGTCTATTACTTTGCTGCTGCATTCATTGACTTTTATGAGACCCAAGGTTTTGTAAACATTCGAGTATCTTCATCAAGTGCATTTTCATATGAATTCGATACACAAGACAGAAACAAGGGTGATAAGGACAAAAGTGCATCAATAGTTCAGAAAAGATGCATAATAGATGCCACAAGACTACAGATACGTCGTCGAGTTTCATGAATCTTCAAGTCGACACCGCTGAAACTGGTGCACCCATGACTTTTTCACTGAATGAGAATTATCCAACTTGCTGACTTCGGTTAAGTGATCCTCGAATCCATAGAGATTCGCAGAGTTCTTTGATAATTCATTTTCTCCTTCGACATTTGCTATTATGCTGCTTGCATACGATTATAAATTAAATTAGCCCCAAGAACTTGAATCATCTGGTCACTTGACAGGATTGTGCAGGGTACTGCATTTTATGGAAATGGCAGAACTCATGAAAAAGCTGCGAATGAAAGCATGCATATTTCTGTAACTGGTGCTTTTTAAGATTTGCACCTTTCAAAATACGGAAGTCAGTCATAATAGTAAGTTGCTGCACGAGTGTCAATCGAGGCCCACACGCCGAGATTGACAGTGCGAGTGTAGCAAAAACTGTTACACTCTGATACGATCAAAAGCGTGCATGCAAGATGAATGGAGCACTAAACCATAGATATCTGCAAGTTCACATTCGTCGCATGAGACTGGAATATCCATTGTTACACTCTGAGTGTGCATGCACGGCAGCAGAAATAGCAGATGAAGGAATGTGACGATATTTCACTTGCATGCACACATGACGGAATTAGCAGTGCCAGCAAATCGCAAATGAATCCCACGCGCAAATGAATCGATCTCTGTGGTAATACAGGTTTTCCAGTTCGACAATGCGACTATCAGATTAAAGAATATGTAAGATGCAACAACGGTATTTCTGTTAATCAGAAGCGTTTTCAATTGAATGATATTGTTTTTAATCGGTAGTGATAATACGAGGTGTGTCAGAAAAGTATCCGGACTGTGCCTGCTGTTCAAGCAAGAAATAGAAAATCGATAATCCGGTTACGTAATTAGAGACGGGTAACCACTCTGTCCGAATGAACGCCGAATCAGCCATCTCTGCAGCCATTGTGTGCGTCTCGCAGGCGGTTGATTACAACTCATCGAAGTCATCTCGTTTTGTCACCTCTTAAGCGCGATGAATGTTTTCGACTGTACATTTCGTTATGGCATTAGATCAGCGAACGAATTTGAAATTCTTGGTCCGCCTGGGAAGTCTCCTACGGAAGCATTCAAAATGCTGCAATTAGTTTACGGGGACGAAACAATGGCCCGGTCTTCGGTTTTTGAGTGGCACAAACGATTCAGAGACGGACTCGAGGAAGTGGAGGACGCCGCCAGGAGTGGAAGACCATCGACCAGCAGAACGGAGGAGAACGTTGATCGCGTAAGACAGATGATTCGGAATGATCGTCGGCTGACTGTAAGGATGATAGCTGACACTCTAAGCATCAATCGAGATTGCGTCTGGAAGATCATCACAGAAGACTTGGGCATGCGAAAGATCTGCGCGAAGATGGTCCCGAAGCTGCTGAACGACGACCAGAAGGAGCGGCGTGTCCAAGTGTGTGAGGACATCATCGAGCGCCTCGAAACCGAACCGAACTTGCTAGCAAAGGTCATCACGGGCGATGAGTCATGGGTCTTTGAGTACGACCCAGAAACGAAGCGTCAAAGTTGCGAGTGGAAAAGTCCTGGGTCACCGAGGCCACAGAAAGCGAGACAATCAAGATCCAAAATCAAACTCTTCTTGATCGCCTTCTTCGATATTAGAGGAATTGTCCACGCTGCATTCTTACCGCAAGGTCAAACGGTCAACCAACATGTCTACAAAGAACTTTTCTGACACACCTCGTGAGTTTGTCAATGGATTTATAAGTTTAATGAGCGGCAGCCTGAAATCATAAACGGCTTTTCATATTCAATTATATTTGGTAATACAGTCATTGAAAACTTTTTACGAAAAGGTCAGTCAATACACGAAAAAGTTTTGAATTATGAAACAAAACAAGTGCCGTAATATTCATTGATGGTTTTGTAAGACATCCTCGCGATTAATTAGTCTAGGCAGCCCATCTTATTTGCAGTGATGGCACTCATGTTTTGGGAGGCGAGTTGCAGTAAGGTCAAATTCCGCTGTTGTCCAGTGTAGTTGTGTAACTGCTCACGAATCTCAGCTACTTCTCTTGAAAGCCGCTTTCCCATGGAAAACGCGTTCTCTGCGATATTGATATGATGACAGCTATGTTTTGAGGGCGTCAATGGCAAATTAGAGGGCCGCGTTAGCGGCCCGACAATTTGCCATTGACAGCCCGAAAAATGTAGATGTCAATCATTGTATGCCATGTTGCGAAATATTTCTATGGTTTCATTTCCAGGCCATGAATTTTCCGGGCCGTTAATGAATTTCTGGGCATTATCAAAGATATCAGTCTTATATACATGGTATACAATGAGAAATGGAGAGTAGGGTGGTAAGTACCTAATAGAGTGTCCCTCTCGCAAACTGACTTCACGGGCTCTATTGTGGCACGGAGCATTATCCATGACGAATACGAGGTCCAGCCCCAGTCGCAACGGACGCTTCTTCCAGCCAGGAGTTAAATCTCTCACAGGAGGTTCCGCCTTCGTAGAATTCATGATGGACGACAGCTTCATTAGAGACCGCCAAGATGAGAGTAAATTCCGCCCGCGCTGTCCATGAACAATCCTGAAAGCTCCCCGTCTGGCACGACCTCGTGCGCGACTGATCCATAAATTAAAGCCGGATTTGTCCACAAAAATAAATGTTGGCGGATGGTTTGCGTTGATCGTGTGCAGATACCAGTTTGCATACTCGGCACTTTCCACTTTGACGTCATGGCTATTGCGGTTGACTTGAACAGTCTCCATTTTTTTTAAGATGATAAGACGATTTCTCAGACATGTGCTGATAGTTTGAATTGAGACAGATGGCTTGTCCGGCATCCGCGCTTGTAGATCAGCTTTGATTTGGGCTAACGTGAATTCCGGTTGGGATTCAACAATCTCTACCACAGTATTTGCCATATCTTCGTCCATCTTTTGGTGTCGTCTTCCTCCTCTGGGACGCTCAATGACTCCTTCAAGTATATAGCGATGTACTATTGAATACGCAGTACCCCGTTTTACACCGAGAACTCGAGCGGCTTCAATATAATCATCTCCGGCTTCGTGAGCCATAATGATTCTGCGTTTAACATCAGAAGATATTCGCTGGCGCTCCATATTGATAAGTTAATTTAGCAGATGTGAAGACATCTATATAGGGCTTTGGATCAAACCGAATAGATGTCATTTATTCTTCACGTGAAATACCGCTCACTAATCTGATAGAGACACAATTGAACTATTTTGCTGCAGTTTATTTATTGTTGTCGCTCTCAATTGTGAAATGACGTAATATCTTATCTTTTAACGTTTTAGAAATTAAAGTGCCGCTCTTGATTCGGTAGTTGCCGTTGTCGTGCAGGAAAACCTGTAATAGAGAAATAGAACGGAATGGATATTGAAATATGATGCGTCCTGGACATGCGTTGAAATGACAACGCTATCTAAATGATGATGGCTTCCAGTGGTTAACAATTGGCACTCCTATCTCATGCATTATCAAACTCCCTTCCTATCTCCACTATGTTGAACTATGCGTTCTACATTTTCTAATGTAGAACGGAATTTCTATGAATCAAAATACATGTAATCCAATGGGCTACCGTGCTACATTTTTTTACCCTACAATGCACCCAAATTGCAAGTAAGCTTAGATGATATCTTGGGTATAGATAATAAGGCTACACCTCATGCAAATGCCAGTTAAATATCGGTTCACTTGAAATTCAAATGAAGGAAATGCACATAGAAGTAGATAATAGTACTTTCTATGGTATTGTTAATTTCTATGGAAATGCATGACATCAATATTGGATAGGCTATCTACTAGGACTTTGGATGCCATGGAAAGCCAACCACGTTTGTGTTCTTAGCAGATTGTCTATATCGTCACTGGTCCATAGAGTTCATTGACATTTCTTGATCGTTTGATAATAGTGATATAACTACTCCATCTGTACTACCATAGAAAGATGTAGCACTCGGCTTCGCCTCGTGCTACATTTTCTGTGGTAGTACAGATGTCGTAGTTATATCACTATAATGAATGTGAACTTGCAGATATCTGTGGTTTAACAATACAGGTGCTATTAAAATATTAACAAGAAGTACAGTCAATTTCGGTTAATTCGATATTCATTGGACTAGATGAGAATATCGAATTATCCGAGATATCGAATTATCCGATTCTACTGAAATTTGAAGTGTAATTATGGAAATCCTATTTTTGCTAAGGTTATTTTGAATTATTTTCATAAAATGACTAGATAGACCCCGTATAAACTCGCATTCACCCATAAATGTACATCCATTGTACATGTACATGTACTTGTAAAATGATATGGGTTTTTATATTTATAGGAACTTTTATTATTACCGCACACTTATTTGCTTTGTTTAGTGTACAATGTACATGTATACAAGTATGCCGTGCATATAAATTTGCATTGTTGCTTCTGATAGATGAATCTTGGCTGAGGATCCCATTGCTAAAACTATTCAAGTAGGAAAACGGAAAAATAGTTAACAAGTACAATGTATTACTTATTGTACATTTTATTTTGAAGAAGCTGTAAAACAATCAAAAATTGTTTACTGACGAAGAGCAGAAAGTTTGTCTTTCTCAATAGAAAATTTCATTTTTTGCAAGGGCGTCGTAAAATCAGAAAGCCATGGTTTGATCTGGCAAGGTTTTCCAGAAGAAACTTGTCTCGTCGACATTGAAAATATCACACGAATCGAATTTCTTCAAAATCTCCTGCAGACTACCAGTTGACCAATCGTTGACGAGATTCATATCGACACTGGCTGATTCACCGGTCACTTTCTTGGATTTTATTCCATGGCGAACTTTCCATCTCGATATCCATGACATTGAAAGTGGATCACAATCACTTCCAATTAGTTTCTGAGAAAATTCGTTTGCTTTCGCAAGTAGCATGTCACCGTTAATCAAAAAGTTTGCTGACCTCTTTTCTTTAAACCAGGTAAGAAGAGCCTCATCCACACAGTCGTATTTGCAAAGACGCAGTCTCTTTTTGTTCGTCGAATTGTCGTGCTTCATTGCTTCTGTAAATTGATCTTTGTTCTTTATTAATGTTGCCAGCATAGATTGTTTGAGGGAAAAGCGGTCACAGATTGTCTTTTGCTTCATTCCTGGATTGGCGTTCAGATATCGAAGGATCTCTTGTTTTTCAGCTAATGACTTGCAGCTGTACTTCATCTCGAGATATGAATGAAATTAATCCTGATTCAGTGAGTTTAAGATCAATGATTCTGCTTTTGAAATTCAAATGCAATCATAGAAATCAAAAGTCACCCTCTCTCTCTCCTTAAGCTCAACTATAAGCCTATCGATTGCTATGATTAATCAATCGCAACTGTCACGTGGCCGCAAAAGCGACCGATGTAAAATTGTCATAGATATTTTTGATATTACAAAAGACGCTTTCCCAGTGAGAGCCTTTCATGTTTTAAATTGAATGACCTTTTGACTGCAGTGAATTTCAGTGAAAGAAATCTGACTCAGTTTATCGAATTAGTGATGTGCATTTCTCTTATGGTGCAAAATTTCTTATCGATTCAACCGAAATATTGAATTAACTGATATCGAATAAACCGAACAAAAACTACCTTAGTGCTATGCAAAAAGGGTGGGGACTTGGCTAATCTATCGAATTAATCGAAAAATCGAATTATAAGATATCGAATTATCCGGTACTGACTGTATTCACATGACCTCTAACATACTGAACATACTGAACATTCTAATTTCCAATATCTGAATTTCCCAGTAGTCTGTGACATGATGCAGACCATGACATGATTCATAGACTCAAATTCATAAAATAGTGTAATCATATTGAAGATTGATATATTTCACTAAAGGTTGTCACACAAAATGTTTGAAAAATTGACTTTAAAAATGTATTTTCAAGATAAAAAAAGAAATAAAAAATAAATCATAAAGGGGACCCGGTGAACCGAACCCAACAAATTTTGGTGAAGCGTTTGAAAATATTCGTAAAACTGAAAGCAGCGGAAGCGCTGGTAGAGCGGCCTAGTCTTAACTGGCATGGAAGATGACAAAAGGAGGCTACTTTTTTCGTTCTTGTATCTTTGGATTTTGTCGACTAATGCCAAGATTGAAATGCCCATATCTGCAGTGACCAGGTAAAAAACGCGCGTTGCCACTATGAAAGAGAGTCGCTTTTGCGGGAAGCATTCTACTGCGTTATACTGTGATTAATCATATTACAATCCATAATATTAGAAATTAAAAATGTACTCGACATACATTAACACTACGTAAATAGAGCGAGACACAAGTTACACACCATAATGTTCGCTCCTAGTACAGGCCCATATAGGGCCAGAAATAAAAATCATGGATAACACGGTATACGCACAGTGCTTGGAAAATTTATTGTACATATTGACCGATTTAAGCGATTCTACATAGGAGCTAAATCGATTTAATTGCAACAACTTTGGTGCATCAAAGCTAATTTGTCTGCTTTTTTCGTTTATGTGGGTAGAAATGCTTGAAGTCTCCACAGATTTTAACGTAAGAGACTACATGTTTTGCGTATAGAACGCCTCATAAGCCTGGCGATATATTGTTAATGAAGTCAAAGCAACGTCGGTAAGTCGATGTTTCTTCATTTGTCCTAAAAACTGCAGTATTTTTTAAAATTTGGGGTCTTCCCAGACTCCCTTTACGCCTATATTAAGTGCCTCGACGGGCTCTTTTCAATGAAATTGGATTCTATTTCTTCTTCATTTACAAAATACACACAATGTTGTTTTCTCACAATTACAATGGCTTCTATTGTCCTTGGGAATCAGATATTCGCATGAAGTGTGTGTGTACTCAGTTACATCGATGATATTAATTCATGGTCGCATTCATGAAAGATAGACGTTTCTGATCGATTTGGCTGAAATTAAATCTTATTCAACTATTAGCCTATATTGTCCTTACTGGCTGTTGAATCATAATTCCATTGCCTGAACGAATGGATTATTTCCCAAATGCAGGAAATGCGATAACTCGAGAGGCAGGAGAAGCCAAGATAAGCAGGATGATAAGAAGTGAGTAGGTCAAAGAAGTCAAAGGCAAGTCGCAGAATGCTCTCACAAATATTTGATTTTGTGGATTCTATTTCCGCGATGATTATTCTCAATCAGGTTGTCCAAGTTTTTATCAATCTCGTCAGCCACTATTGAACTCAATGGCCTTTTTGATTCAATAGAATCGGTTTTCATGCTGTGATGCTGATTGAACAAAATTAATACAGAGGGTTCCGGTAATGATAACGTGATAGAGATAAGGGAGAGATAGAGTATATTTGAGTGCAAAGATAGTCGCCAAATTCATTGACTGAAATCAGTATCCAAAAACGATAAACTCCAAAATCAAAATGATATGATTGAGAAGGGATGATGAGTGAGATGGCGTCTTCGTGGTCTATATTTATGTGCAATAAAATGCAACTTGAAAGGAAAACTGGTAGACACAACCCACAAATGCATCACCAAAGCAGCAGAGGGTGCATGTGCAAATGAAGTTCTATTTCGACACTAAGTTCAAGTTGATGAAAGCCAGCCATGTTGTTGATCTGGACAGCCAGGTGCGTAGTCAGACCTCACGCTAGGGAGAAATTGCAAAATTGCATGTTCGATCATAGGGCAAACATATTAGGTAGAGTAATAACTCCGCATATATTAAATCCCCAATGTGTATACAGTTTCGATTTCATTAAATGAACTCGAGGGGGATATAGTTGGTAATTGCTACCAAATGTGAGACATGCACATTTATGCAGTTTTGAAGAAATTAACACGGAATTGACTGATCATGATAGATGCAGATCCTCCGTGTCATGGCAGCCTTGAAGAGGCAGTGTTTGTTAAATTGACACCTCGATGACTTGCTATTGCTTTCATGCAGAACCTCAAGAGAATCTTCTTAAACGTGATCACATCATATATTAAATCCCCAATGTGTATACAGTTTCGATTTCATTAAATGAAGTCGAGGGCGGATATAGTTGGTAATTGCTACCAAATGTGAGATATGCTAATTTTTGCAATTTTGAAGAAATTGCCATGGAATTGACTGATCATGATAGTAATGCAGAAGGAATGATGGTATTTTGCAGATTCTCCGTGTCATGACAGTCTTGGAGAGGTAATGTTTGTTAAGTTAACAATTCTATCGGTTGTTGTTACTTTCATGCTCAACCTTAAGAGTATTTTCTAAACCGTGATCATATCACACAGAGTTGGAACCGGTCCCGGTCCGTTACCGGTCAGACCTCAGTACCGGTTTAACCGGTTTTGCTTTCATGCTTAATATTTAATTTTTTTAATACAAAAAATAACATTTTCTGCAAAGAGGAATGAGTGTAGGTACGCAACTCATAAAAGAACACTATGTGCACTGCATGCGCGCGCATATACATATAGGCTACATATATGTAGCTATATTTGTTATGAAAGTGTATTTATACGAATGCGAGTATGAAATGTAACAGTGATACATGTCTAAAACTAACACATATATTGGTATGGAGAGAGTTAGAGGGAGGTAAAGCTGTATTGAAAATGGAAAGATATAGAAAATCCAACTTTATTCGTTTAAGTTTCCTGTTCTATCATCTTTGGCGAGGAGGGCCTTCGTCATTCAGGCCAGTTCTTGCCAATCAGAAAGGACTTTCAGCAATGCTGGTGAAATCCTCTCCTTGTTACACTCGGAGTCAGTGGAGGCTTGTATAATTGTCAACTGCGCAGCAAGTGCTGGACTTATAGATGTACAATGTACATTAGTATAGTATGCGATGGAATTGTGTGCTTTAGAAAACGTCTTAAATTCTTCGTGATTGACATGCAGCGTTAAATTTTGAACTTATATGTAGGACTCTTAATTGTGGTATGCATATCATTCAATAGTATTGCACTGCGTAGCAACTTGAATGATTTATATTAATGAAAATAATTGCTCAACAAATTATTCTATCTAGAGTAGGAAAGTCTATCCGCTCTATCACTTATCAAAATTCAGAACGTCTTATGAAATTGGTTTGGTAAACTGCTGGGAGCTTCACAATATAGTCGAAAAATTTCCATTGCTCATAACAGTTTCTGCTTAAATGGAAGCCTTTAATTTGCATTGACGTACGTCATAAAATATTTTACTGTTAAAAGGTAAATATGATAATAAAAAGAGCATAAATTCAATCATAGTGGGAAACTTTGATCCTTGATACTGCTTTGTGTATTTGTATTTGAGTGCATTGTTCATCATTGAATTTTTTCAAAAAGCGGTCTTCCAAACCGGCACCGATACCGGTATAAGATTTTCAAGTCACGAATTCTGTACCGGTTCCAACTCTGATATCACAGGCAGCCTGCAAACGCTTGAGCAAAACAGCATAATCAAAGATTATGATTTCAATTAACTTCGAATGATGTAAGGGTCCATATTACTATTCAGATTCAAGAAATGAAACATATAAATTTAATGAATCAAAAGATCATACCGATGAAAATTTAATTAAAAACTTGAAATTTCAGCCAACAAAGATGTCGACTTTCTCTGAAGACTTCCATAGAAATTCGGTTCATGAAATTCCCTTGACAATCATTTTAATTTCCGCTTAGTTAGGATATTTATTGCCAAATATTCATTCCTTTTGATATCCAACTTGTTTCATGCTTCTTATAAAGGGGCTTCATGTCGGTAGTATAGAAATTTACAGAAATTTAGCTTTTTAATAATAAAATAATTTTTAGCTTTTTGGACCGCAGGGACGTGATCTCGGCAGAAAACTGAATCCTTCGAATTAAAAATTTTCACTGAATAGAGATAGATAATTTTTTTGTGTCGATGTACTCTACCTATGCTTCCTCTATGTGTTCAATGAAAATATCCTCCGTTATTATTCATTTTTTTGATTATGCGGTGAAGAGGATATCCCTTTGGTGGTCGCTTTTTTGGAAAACTCCAAATTCGATAAGTTTGAATTCTTATTTTCTATGTTTTTCATTTCTGTGAATTATCTGCCGCTTGTTGACATTTACCCATTTCTTATTTTTCAGTAGTGTCTTGACTTCTTGATTTTTTTACATTTATGGAATTGATGATTGAATTGTTTGATTGATTTCTCCACCTCATGAACTGGTTTGTCTTTATTTCGTGTCAATGTTTTTTATTGTGCGTGATCATGGTAGCGTATCTACACGAAATGCATCGCTCTCTTATCGAATTTGGAGTTTTCCAAAACCAAACAGCTGACCACTAATAGGCTATCTTCCTCTCCAAATAATCAAAAAAATTGTTACGTATTTCTCTTCATGGAATTCCGTTTGCTGCAAGTCTCAAGCGATTTATCGGTCCCTACCCTTCAGCCTTGCATGAACAGGCATGGATGATAGATAAACGTTAGAAACCCTTCTGAAGAATGGCCAATGCTTCGATGTACTGAATGATGTTATCATTTCACTTCTCAATCTTTGTTGCGACACGCAGAACTCGAACTGGGCTTTTAATCACAACATTTGATTTGAGAGCTATGTGTGCTGACGAACACAGCAGCGTTTCAGCTAAATTCCTGTAAGGAATTGAGCCACATGCCAGCATCACCCATTAGAAAAATTCGATAATCAAGTTCAAATCAATTTTGAGAAACTTAAACCTAAAATAAAATTCAAGAATACAGGGTATCTGTTGAAACTGAAGTGACGACATAAGAAATGGAGTAATGCGGAATTTCATGGGAATATCCCGATTAACCAAAATCTATGGCACTCCTATAGGAAACGTCCTACGGAATTATTGTAATTTTCCTATAGCGGGTAGTGCTATTGCTATGGAACTCTATTCTATGGCACTGTGGGAAAGTTTTGTCCCATTGAATTTTGGGGAACTTTGATCCTATTGCCTCTTGGACTAATTTGTCCCATAGACTTGTGGGAAATCCTGTCCTATCGAATTTCTGGAAATCCAATTCTATCGATCTTCTGGAAAACCAGTCCCATAGAATTTTGGGAAATTCAGTGTTTATGGCATCTCCTAATGCTACAGCGTGTCTAGCCCTTTCCGCGACATACTGACGCTTTATGTGATCATGATTGTAAAGAATAATCACTTTAGATTAGAAATTGTGATAATGTCAATATAAAGACAACAATATGCATGAGGTATTTGTACTTTTTGCTTTCAATCCGCTTGACATGTCGGTGAAAGTCCGGCCCAGATTTCAAAAAAATAGTTTGAGAATCAATCACACTATGGAACATTGCCTTTTAACTAATTTCATGATCATTCACAAAACGCCATTAATTCAAAAAACAGCTAATGATTTTTAGTATCTTCTCATTTTAGTCTTTTGAACACTTGTTTCGATGAAAAGTTTCTCAGAAATCATTCTCCATATTTCTTTTTCTTCCATTGGGAAATGTAGTAGCAGTTGATCTGCAACAAACAGGAATTAAATGATAAATATGCGATAATTGATAAGCTGATGATAGAACATAGACGTTCTGCATATAGGAAGATAGACTTCGTTTAAATGAAAAATGATGCAAAATACTACAATTGAAGAATATTTGATAATTGCTATGTTTCTTGTATTGGAGATTTATATTATTTATATAGGATTATGGCATAATAAAGCAATTGCTCCCCGCTGTGATCTTGCAGATGAAAAATATGCCAGAAGTTTCATTTTACTTGCTTATTGTCACAACCGCGTTTCGTCTGCTCTCAGTAGGTGTGACACGCAGAATGAATCAAAGTGATTGAAACATGATTCCTGCTAGAATATCGATCAAACAATGATCCTTTATTTTATTCAAATTGTTGATGCACTTCTTCTCCTATTAGCAAATTTTCTGTATATGTACTTTTTAGCTACTACTTATTCATTTCGTGATTGCTTGTCCAGTGACTGTCCATTGCTTGATCGATATTCTAGCAGGAATCATGTTTCAATCAGTTTGATTCATTCTGCGTGTCACACTTACTGAGAACAGACGAAACGCGCTTTTGACAATAAGCAAGTAAAATGAAACTTTATGAAACATTATATTGGTTTCCATGCATGCATGTATGCGCGTATTCAAGGTGTAAGTATGTAAAGTTATTGTCTTTTCTAACTTTTTGCAAGCATCTTGCGATGCTGGTGGAATTTTAGAATTAAAAGCACTGCTATTATTGATAAGATTTATGCTCCTAAGCTTTCACCTACTAAAACCGCATCAGATGAAACGAAAGAGGTTAAGCTTATTAGAGTAATTATCATGTTTGCATTAAAATTCAAATATGAATTTTGATTTTAATACATAATAAAAATAATTTCAAAAATTATGGACAATGGATTCAAGCTTCATAGATAATTAGTATACTGTAGTGGCGGTGATATTACATTTCTGTCATTACATTTGGTCCATACATGCTTATTTAGAGAGGAACTCATCATCCTTATGAATAGATTCTCTTCTTTTTTTCTTTGGATAGTCGGTCGAAAAATTCGGTATTGAAAACTGAAAACCTCAGTTTCATGGGAGTTGTAGCATGGGAATAACATAGAATGGGGAATCATGGCTAGTACATCAATAATACATTAGTGGATCACGCATACTTGATTACATACATGCATAAAGACAAATACAGGAAGCATCACTTATTTACTATATTCGAAAGATGAATACTTTCTCGTAATTATTTCCTTCCTTCTGAGAGAATTTCAAATAAAATATTTATCTTTTTTATCATTTAAAAATTCTTAGATGCAAAGTGTCATTTTCTTATCACAAACGCTGCTTGATCTATTTCCTATCAGAACAACTAAATGTCGGAATTTACATTCCTTTATTTAAGGCGGCCGTCTAAAATTTCAACAACCAATAGTTAATTTATTTAACTGATTTACTTGTCAAGTAGCGATAAATGGTATCAACTTCCGTGATATAACAGGCCTGCAGAAGAGAGAAGAAAAGTTCCGCAATCATTTGCCACAATCAGCAGTTTTTATATTTCTCTTTGCGCTTTGCAAGAATTATTAGCAAAAGCAAGAATGCAAATTATGCAGTGGATGAAAATTAATAGATAATCGCTTGAAATATGATGAAAATTTGTCGAGTGACGTCCACATCTGTGCGCCCAGCGGGATTTTGAACAGGAAATGCATAATGGAACAATGACTAAAACCCGAAATCCATTTGCTCAGACTGCATGTTGAGATGATTAGCTTATATTTGATGAATATGGCAGGCAAGTCTGCAAAGTTTCGAGGAAATAATCCATAATGTAAACATGAGTTTCACTGTTCTATTTCAAGACGATTACTTGAGAAACCTGTGAGTTTGTACTAAGATTGCATGCACATAGGGGGCAGACAACGTATTGGTTACATGCTGCCCATGTACCTAGCGCAATGAATGAATCACACAAGATAGGCGTTACAGACAAGCGGGAAAGTTGTGCAGCGGCTACAAAGCTGAGTGAACGTTTTGGAATGGAATCCTTGCTACCTAGACTATCTAAAGTTATTACCACATGTATTTGGGAAACATCGTCAATCTATAGAATAAAGAAATTATACAGTGCATCTTAGTCCATTCAATTTTTGGTTTAGACTTTAATATTCTAACTTATAATTTGAAGTATGAGTTTAAGGCAACCGAATTGAATATTAATGACGACTTCCAGAGAATTATTTTCTTTTACGATTATGCTTGCGTATGTGTGTATTAATTTTTCGTGTTAGAGTGCCGTGGTACACTTATTAAGGTTACTTAATTTTCAAGAAGAACAGCATTATAACACATTATTACGCAGAATATTGCGCACGGTGCATCACGAATGTAATAAACAAGTGTAGCACTATTGTAGTACAACCCTGATAAAGCGCAATAACACTTAGTTATAATCGCTAGCATTGAATAATCAGCTCGAGAAAATGAGAAATCGAACACAAATTTTCTTCAACCAATTGAGAAAAAATATTAATTTTTTTTCTGTGTAACGCTTCGCTTTCTGCTTCTGCTGGTAAAATCATAAAAATAAAGGGAACTTTAAAATCACATTGAACGAATTGTACTAGAGTCTGATGCATGGGAGCTGCTTTCTCTTGTTCCCACAGGCCGACGAATTTCTATGTTCTTTTCTGAGGTGCATAGTTGACCATTGAATCACTTTCATAGAAGGATTGACACTGTATGCAATTAGCAGTAGATAGACGTGTGATATAGGGACAGTCACGTGAACTCACACTCTAGATCTTATTGTGCAAGCCGATTCTCCAACATATGTCGATGTGCAACCTGTACATTCAATGAGACATATACAAAACTTTAACAATCACACTTCAGATTTGTAAGACTGTGTGCAGTATTTACAGATAGCTATCATATATACACTAATGCCATTTTTTATATATCCTCGTCAATCCATTGAAAATTGAACTTAGGTGAACTTCAAGAAATGTGAAAAAATGATGCTTTGAAGGAAAATGACATGAATGTAACACAAATTCCAAACGGCAATGCAAGAGCGATTGTCCAAAGAAAGTTATCAGACATGCCATGAAGCAAGTGAGTATATCGAGTGAGAAAGAGGTGAAAGAGAAAAGTTGTGGTCATCATTACCAAATAGCAATGAATTGAGAATTCAAGAGAAATAAAAAGAATATGGTACAAATGTAGTTTGCCACCTCATTGAATGTCTGTTTCCCTAATAAATCTCTATCTCATATTTTACTACCCATGTCACAACAGGAGTGTATACATGATAGCTAACTGTGTATAGCCTACTGTACACAGTCTTACAAATCTGAAGTGTGATTGTTAAAGTTTTGTATATGTCTCATTGAATGTACAGGTTGCACATCGACATATGTTGGAGAATCGGCTCGCACAATAAGATCTAGAGTGTGAGTTCACGTGACTGTCTCTATATCACATGTCTATCAACTGCTAATTGCATACAGTGCCAATCCTTCTATGAAAGTGATTCAATGGTCAACTATGCACCTCAGAAAAGAACATAGAAATTCGTCGGCCTGTGGGAACAAGAGAAAGCAGCTCCCATGCATCAGACTCTGTTACAATTCGTTCAATGAGATTTTAAAGTTCCCTTTATTTTTATGATTTTACCAGCAGAAGCAGAAAGCGAAGCGTTACACAGAATAATAATTTAATATTTTCTCTTAATTGGTTGAAGAAAATCTGTGTTCGATTTCTCATTTTCTCGAGTTGATCTTTCCAACCACTTGTGAAACAGTGGAGTCAACCTGATGGCACACCTATTAAAGGTTTTGAAAGTGAAATTAAAGAACGGTTTTCTAAGTGTTACCTAAAAGACCAAAAATAATTGGACTGTAATTCAATCAGATAGTAGTGTATAAATTGTTGGAACACCGAGGACTTGATAACTTACTTCATGGCTTAAAACACCGATTCGAGGATTTCACCAAACGTGGATTTCTCAGATGACGCAGCAGACTCGTTGAAAGAACCCGATTAGCCCGAACTGAAATTTAAAACATAATATGCTTGGGCCAGTCAGAAAGCTATGAAACAAGCGGAATCAAAAGATACACCCGGTATCTAATATAAGAAAAATTCTGTTCCAATTTCGATGTAACTAACTGCTGCATCATTTAAGTGATTACAGCTTATCTTCAAAACTTATAGCATAAATTTATGCGTAGGTCTTCGCTGAGAAAGGTTTACGATTTTCAAATTAATATCCTGAATAATTTAATCTAGTTAAAATATTCAAATTTACAATAATTTTTGTGCTATGATAACGCACATCGCATAGCACTTGAACGTATTTTGAACTGGCTACTTTACACATACGACAATTGAACGAGGAATAGATAAGACTGTCTACATAAATCTTCTAATTCTACCTCGAAAAATCTAAATAATTGCACAATTCAATAAAACAGTGCGTGAATGAATTGCTGGAACAATGAGGACTTGATGATTTGACTGATGGACTATACAAATGATACTGAACAACTGAAGTTTCATTTGAACTTACTCCATTGGTGTGATGATTGAGACAAACCGGATAAGATGATTGATTCAGCAAACGACGGATTTTCGTAAAAATGCGAGACACTGAGACACGACCAAAGGATGTGATTAACAATGACTGTTGCACATGCCAAAGGCATCTGAAATTATACTGAACATGCAAATGTTGCAATATCATTGGACAAAGTCAGATTACAGAGTCAAAACTGTCGCTGCGCGTTTGCTTCTTTTGGATAGCTTCTATGGCACTCATATTTTCCCACTTCCAGTGCAATAGGATCCAATTGACTTCGATTGAATGGTGAGGTGTGCTATGGCACTCCCATTGCGTGTCATAGAATGGCATAGAGTGCCATTGAATTTGGTTAATCGGGATCCCTCCTCATGATTCACACTACTTATGCACAACAGATATTAGAATACATTGCGCGATGCAACCAATTTTACTTCTATCGAAGCAACCGATTTTATTAAGCAATTGCGCTGAAGCTTACATGTGCGACATATGACATCTTCAACGCATTTTCAAAAGGTTGATTAATCGCACGAAAAAATCGCAAAATCTTTTTTTCATGTGATTTAAGTCACTACCGACGCCGACGGTAAACCAAACAAAGCATGATATCAGATAACCACACTTGAACAGTTTTATATTTTTAACGGTATACTATTCGTGCCATTCCTTGTCTTGCCAAATTGAATGACAGGTGCTTCTGAATCCTTGACAGCTGATATAGTACATAAAGAAGTTGGTTAAGCACATCAGACCCGTTATCATAATGATGATGTAATAACTGTGTAGAAGCACTCCATCTGATACAACAACTGATCGAATTGCATTCTGTAATCCAGAGAAGGTCACGGTGGACACAGCACAAAATCCTTGGAATAATCATTTTCAAAAATGAATTTTTTGTTAAGACATCAGTTTTAAATATAAGCGCCAATGTATATAGCTTTTAAAAGGTAGAATCTAATTGACAAAATTGATTTTCCAAGGACTTTTCCGTTCGCATGGCTAACAGTTGTACATTGCCACTCATAAGTGTAATGTAAGTAATACGCCACAGATTTTTATGAATTGTCTTAAGCATCCGAACACGCTTAATGGTGATTTTAAACGATTGTCTAAAGCAGGAGATTTAAACGTACCCTTTCAAAGTATTGAATGTAGTTTTACTGAAAGTTTTTGCATGAAATGCAATAGATTGCGTTCGAAATGGGCTGATTCTTACATGATTCAAGCTGGTAGTAGGAACACGAACACAGAATTTATGTATCTAAATTCATTTGAAAAGAGAATCAAATAATTTAACAGAAGCGATTTAAATAGGTTCAGCAGTTTCTTAATATCAAAACGAATTAATGCTTGTAGGAAAGACAATGAAAACAATGCCATAGTTAACGCTTATTTCACGTTTAACCCTGGCAATCTAATGATGTGATTACATCATTGTCCAGAACTTGCTGTATTTTTGACTCACAATTTTTTTGAAATTTTTGATGTTCTGATAAGAATGTGATTCCGGAAGAACAAAAAATGCAACTTAGAGGAAAAGCAAAAAACATTTGAGAACGAAAACTGTAATGACCGGGCTTTCAGTCTTGTCTTCGACATAACGTGTACTCTATCGGCGCGTCCTCATGCGTCAAAATTTTCGTTCAAAACTTAAATAAACCTATGGGCTGTTCATTCAGAGACGTGCGAGACCGCGCCGCGTCCGGTGTGAATGGACCTTAACCCATCAAAGCAACATTTGGTCAAGCAGTTGAATGTTGATCATAGGGATTATATAGCTTTTCCCGTTCTTGTTACCAAAGCGCTGAATCAAGATACCGGAACTGAAATGTAGTTTAACAGGTTTACCCAAAGACTATGGACTATCCATAGTCTTTTGGTTTACCAATATATGCTTTCAAGATACCGGATTGTGCATTCAACTTACCAATTGACAGCATTCAAGTTAACACAGGAGGACGCAATATCCATGTATTAGGAATCAAAATCACAATTCAATCAATCATAATACCAATTCTTCCTTTCATTGTGATTTGAGCTTCGCGATATTTAAAGCGGATCATAGAGTAAGTATATGTAGGTAGAGTATCGACTTAAACAGGTATCTGCATTCAGTGAAAATTTTTATATGAAAAGATTATGTACCTGCGGTCCAAAAAATTATCTGAGCAATTTTTAAAAAGCTAAAATTTTGCAAATTTATATATTACCGAGATGAAGCCCCTTTATAAGTAGTATGAAACAAGTTGCATATCAAAAGGAATGAATATTCGCCAGCAAACATCTTAATTAAGCGGAAATTAAGCTGATGATCTAGAGCATTTCATGAACCACATTATAATGCAAGTTCGTGCAAGTCTTCCAGGAAAAGTTGAGATTTCATTGTGCTTCTTAGCTGAGATGTCATGTTTTTAATTCATTTTCAGTGGCACAATTTTATGATTCACAAGGCGTCATTTCTTGAGTCAGAATAGTGATGTGGACCATGGGCATCTTTTAAAGTTAATTATGATAAGCTTCCTTGATTACATGATGTTTTGCTCTTTCAGTGGCACTTTGTGATATGATCACGCTTAAGAAAATAATCTAATTATAATAATGGTGAGCTTTTAGTGATGGTAACCCATCTAATAGCTAATTTAACTAACTATGCCTCTCCAAATTGACATGAAATGGAGGATTTGTACATAGGAATACAATTCTTTATTTTGTATTGCTATCATGATCAGTCAGATTCGTGTTAATTTCTCCAAAAGTGTAGAAACTTGCATATCTCACAGGTGGTACGGGGTCTCGACTCATGTTCATTTGATGAAATCGAAGCTGTATATTGGGGATTTAAAAAATGCTGAGTTGCCACTCTACCTAATACACCTACTCTATGAAGCAGATGTGGTCACTTTACGTGCTCATTCAGTTTTTGATGTTGAATATGCTGAACAGAAATGGCATCTCTAATGCTGCCGTGCAAAGGCAAAAGCACGTAGTTTAAAGTACGTTTTTTTACTGTAGCATATCGAAAAATGAATTTTACACCTTATACTATCATCTTATAAAATCCATAAGTTCGAATCATGTTTACTATAGGAGATATTTTTTTCAAAAAACACGTACTTTACAATTTTAGAAATAATTGCATCTCTAAAAGCAGTAAAGCACATATTTTAAAGTAATTGCTTCTGAGTTATAGATATCTTTTGTTTAATCCCTGAAAGGAAAAGCAGAAGCACTTAAGGAAAATATTTCATTTCTAAAAGCTACACGAAAAGCACGTAGTTTAACCCGTATTCAGCCAAAACATTTTTCGAACGTTGTTTACCAAAAGGGGTAATTTATTACCCCATGCATTTTTCGATTATGATAAATTACGAAATCTAGATTTGTTGATCTTATGGTCGTTTATGTAGTCAATACCATACGATAAGATAGCTGAATGATAATTTTTTTTAAATTAATTGATTTATTAATTAATTTACTGCTGTAATCTTGCATACTACTTTTTTTGGTTCTGAAGTAAAAACTGAAATTTGCTTAACATTGTAATTTATTGTGTAACATTGTAACATTGTAAATTACATTGTAACATTGTAAATTAACAATGTAATTTCAATTCTTTTCAAAATTTATTCGAAGCTCTGTTTGCAATCTTCGCACAACTGCGAGCAATGCTCTTTGCAACAAAAACGAACACAAAAAACACAGTTCATTCTGGTTTTCCGGTCAAGGCTGCGCGGGCAGAGATGGCAGCGGCCAGATGAATTTCTCGGCACCTGCAGCTGTCCATGTGCACCTCCAGGAGTGCTCGATAGAAAGCCCAATGACATAGCGAGATGCTGAAGCTCCCTCGGGATCCCTTGCCGGGACACCTGCCACTTGCTGATTCGATCGTCAATGCAAGGTTGAAGTAGGCTCCTTGCAAGTTTCTCCAATGCATCTTTCCGATATCTGGGTGAAAGGTTTCGAGGCTCGTTTTTCAGGACAAAAACCAATTTGCTTAGCACGACTGCATTTGCTGCAGCAACATCGAGAAGATAGAAAAAAACATTCAGTGTCCATCGAGCTGTTTTCCGCCGGCACGTGTATTTTTCGATCCGCCAATCGAGCGCATCAACTCCACCTTTGTAATCGTTGTAGGCCTCGATGATTTTCGGAGTCTTTTTGTCATTCGAATCGATAGTTGAGGTATGGTGCTCGGTGGAAAGTAAAACGACCATCTTCTTTGGTTTGCAAGCATATGAACACAGTGTCAAAGGACCAGCAAACAGAAATTCTGAACTGTATAAGTCTCGATTCTTTGTCAGACAACTGGCAGGAATCTCAACCTTGTTTTGACGAAGAGTTCCTGTCAGAGTCATCCCTCCTGCCATAGACGATTGGCTAAAGGAATTGATGTGAAAAAATTGTCCACTGTCACTCCTCTACCGGTTCGAAAGTAAGGTCGGCAAAGTTCGAGCACCACATTTTCACCCACGTTCACGTTTCGTCTGTTTCCTTGCTGTTCTTTTCCAGCGTAAAGTGTTGTGTCAAGTGCATAGCCAGTTTTTCCGTCAACAATGGTCCAGTATTTCAACCCGTATTTATTGGGTTTATTCGGCATGTATTGTCGCACTGAGCACTTTCCACGAAAAGCGTATAGTGTTTCGTCCACACAGAGTTCTTCAGATGGTACAATTGCTTGTCGAATTTTGTCTCGAAAGTGGGTCATCATTTCTCGAATTTTGTAACATTTTGGGTCGTTGACTTTTCGTTCATTTCTTGAGTCGATATCATCAAATGTTATGTGCCTATTTATTTGCAAGAAACGGTTTCTTGACATTGTAAGCACAGCTAAAGGCAAAAAATGCACACTGTCTTTTTTCCATATGTCCTGAATTTCGACATCACACTTTTTGGATAGGCCAAACAAAAGTAGAAGTCCAATATATGCATAAATTTCATTTTCAACCAGTTCCATTGCATCGTGTGGTAGCCGCTTGTTCGTATTGAAAAGTATGTCTCGTATAAGCCTGTAATCAATCACATAACGAAAAAAATCGTCCACAGATTCTAAGTCTCTGACTGGAGGTGCAAGGCCCAAAGACTCTCGTACTATGTTTTGTTGCCGGAACGAAGCACGATGAGGGGATTTTCTAGACCATTGGAAACCATTTCGGCCACATACGATGTCATTGTCGTCATCATCATCGTCACATGATTCACTGGATTGTTCTGAGGGGCTCTCCATCTCAAATTCATCGGATTGGGGATAGTCATTCATTTCGATATTATCTCTTTCGTCCACACTTGCATCGTCTTCACTTGGTATTTCTTCATCTGATGGAATATTGGTTAGCATGTCAGCTATTTGCTCTGCATTATAACGCCGGCGCGACATTTTCTTAATCAGTAACTGACTTGTAAATCGATCAACTGCGAGGTTTATCTTACTTCACAGCGCATGTAAATTTAGCTCGCATTTCTCATTGGATGCGCGGCAGCAAGCGCTTCTATTGTCAAGCGTGTCTTTTTATGCCACTATCGAACGCGTGCGTGCGTGTGTGTGTGTGTGTGTGTGTGCTCCTGTGTGTGTACGCGCGAAATGTGGCTACGTGGTAAATGTAGATGCTAGTGAAAGTGCAAACAATTAAAATTACGTGTCTTCAAAAAAATCACGCAAACGACCAAAAGGGGTAACAAGTTACCCCACTACTAAACGTTATTGCGATTACAAGTAAGGTATGAATAGTACGGAATTACAGGATCTTATTTCTTATTAACAGTGAATAAAAACTTAAACATGTGTAAGGACAGGGCTGTGCCCTTATTAGAATTTTTTTTATGTTGAGTTAAAATAGTCTGGGGTAATTAATTACCCCTTTCGGCTGAATACGGGTTAAAGTGAGCGGTTTTAGCGTAGCATTTCCAATCGCATTTTGAACATTTACTGGTGCGGAGAAACACTTGAAATACATCCACTCATATCTGACAGCGAATATTCAAGTCGTCCACATGTGCAGCCTACAGATGCAGGGCAGTTCCTTGCTCTTTCTCACTCAATTTCTATCTCTCTCTCTCTTACACACACACACGCGCGCACACACTTAGTCAATTTATTGAGCGAAATCCAACGTTCGTAGACGTTGGTAACTATTTTGAAATTGCTGACGGGTTGTATTCTATTGTGCTCACTGCGAAGGAAATCTATGTGTTTCTCACTAAAACCATTTCTGTTCAATCTGACCTGACGGCCTGCGAGTTTCAGTCTGACTCAGCGTCAACGACTGGACGTCTACGTGTTTTAGTGAAAAGTGATCTCTGAGTTGCGATTCAATGACAATCTGATTCTCTGTACGACTGAACATTTACGTGCTGAGTGATCTTTCTCCTTGGAAATTCTGATCTCAATTCGTGCGAAACAATCCGAAACATTTATATGTACGAAAAATTATATGTACGTCAGATCCTAATGCACACATCTTGGAAACCAATATTGACAATGATATGCCCAGTCCAATTGATCATCCACACATTCCGTTCAAAGAATCAGCAGCACCATGTGGATTTTGGTCGACGTTAATGAATGAAAACATCAATGATGTCGCTCGTGCGCCGTGGAAGGAGTTGCATGAGTTCTCTACTTATATACCGGAAACTAGCGGTTATGGAGTATCAGATACATTGAGAGATTCTGAACCAGAACTAAATCAAGATGATGATGTCGCTCATGCGTCTTGGAAACAGTTTGATGAATTCTCTACATGTAGGCCTATACCGAAAACTAGCGGTTATGTAGTATCAGATACATTGAGAGATTCTGAACCAGAACTTAATCAAGATGATGATGTCGCTCGTGCGTCTTGGAAACAGTTTAATGAGTTCTCTACATGTAGGCCTATACCGGAAACTAGCGCTTACGAAGTATCATATACATTGAGAGATTCTGAACCAGAACTTAATCAGCGTGACGGTGTTGATGATGCGTCAGCAAGAAGCGAGCCAGAACAAATATCGACTAAGATAACTGATGGAACAGTTTCAAAATCAGCAAGACATCCAATGGTAGAGATTGCTTGCACTCACGATGAAAATTCACATCGAGCTAGAAATTTCAAATGTTCTGAGATATTAATCCAAGACCGTCAGACGATTCACGACAGATATTGGGGCAAAACAATACAAGAACGTAGAGACTTCGTATTTCATTCGGTGACATGTTGTATGCGTGACAGCAAGTCGAAAAAGGTGACACGATAGCCACTTACAAAATATCTGGAAAAGTAGTTTGTAAAGCTTTCTTCCTAGAAACCTTAGGCATTTCTAACGATTCGGTTCTTCGATCAGTCTTTGCAGATGTCCCTAATGAATTTGATTCCACTGATGGTGCTCCGCCTGACAAAAGAGGAAGACATGAACCAACCAACAAATTCTCGAAAGAATACAGAGAATCAATTATCGTCTTTATTGAATCGTACAAGCCAAGCATTTCACACTACAGATTGTTGCATGCACCAAACCGCAGATATTTACCGCCATATTTGTCAAAGGCAGAACTATATAAAACTTTTTTGAATGGTAATGCAAAGTGTTCGAGGAAATATTTTGAAGATGTATTCGATTCTTTCAACATTTCATTTGCTTCACCACCCTGTTGACAAATGCAGTTTCTGTCATACTCATTATAGTGGGTGCTCACATGAATGTAGCCCTGGTCAATGCAGATTAGAACAGCATAAAAGTCGAAGTAATGTCGCTCGCCAATCAATGAAACAAGATTCAGCTGAATCTGCAACATCTGTAGGAGATAGTAAGGTCTTTTCTGTCGACATACAAAAGGTTCTACAGATCCCAAAACTAGGTTTCAAGGAAGCTTTTTTTAGTCAGAAGTTAAATCTCTTCAATGAGACATTTGCTGAGGTTGGTGAAAAGGGCGAATCTTTTTGTTTTTTATGGCACGAGGAAGAGGCGGGGAGAAAGGCGTCGAATGTAGCTTCCGCCTATCATCACTTCATTTCCTCTTTTTGCCAAGATGCAAAAGAGATAATATTTTATGCAGATAATTGCAATTCGCAAAATAAGAATAGGATTCTTCTGACTGCATTGCTTCGTCTCGTGAACTGTGATTCCATTGGCGCACATTCAATCACGCTAAAATTCTTGGAAGCGGGTCACACGTACATGTCTGCCGACAGCATACATGCTTCTATTTCCCAGAAAATCAGAAACTTGGAGATGTTTGACTTCTCAGATTACGTTAAAACAATTGACTCTTGCAGAAAAAGGAATAAAGCAGTTGTCCTCCAATATTCTGACATGCTAAATTTTAATCCTAAGGATTCCAAATCCAGAATCGCAGGGCTATCTCATTTCCGCATTATTCAATTTCGTAGGGGATCGCTTAAAGTTTTCATCAAACAAGAGTAGGATGATGAATTTGAGGAAATCTCTTGCTTAAGGAGGAATGTGCAGCTTGATTTTTTGAATCAAGTTGTTCCGAGGCAAGCCACTAAACGTGGAATATGTGAAGAGAAGTACAACGATCTAATGAAGTTGTCGAAGCTTATTCCTCGTCACAGACAACCATTCTATCACAATTTGACAATTAATGAAAGCTCGGCTGACCTGACGGTGGAAAGAGACATTGATTTTTGAATAGACAGATTTTTACTCGAGTAGCTCAAGCTATTTCTATAGTTTTTGATCAAGCAAATATATTGCAAGATGGCAGACGTCTTTTATCTTACAGTTAGTCATCGGGGTTTTAAGAAATTTATCTAGATTGGATTATTTTTTCTGAATAGGTATTGCTGAGGTTCCCAAACATTCAACTCTAATCAAATGTATTTTTCTACTTATATGTGTTCTCATGGAAACATGCTTCGAATAATTCGAGTCGTCCACATCTCTTTAAATCAACGGCTTTCTAACAATCATTTTCTAAAAAACTTAACTATGTGAATCGGTTTCGATTAATGTACAATAATCATGTTAAGGATCAATAGATCACATAAGCGTAGAAAATAGGTGCAGGTTTCAAATGTTGGGCCAATGTAGACAGTAAAAATACCAGTACCGGTAATAAATTCAATCAAAATATTCTTATATTAGGTCACATAGCCTGACTTGCTTTATGACCCAACATGAAATAAGTGTTTTTGTCGCAGCAAATCTCGCACATTTTATGCTGCATGTACAACGCATTACAAAACAGTGTGTTTTTAGCGTAGTGATAGCCTGGGAAAATCGTTAATCATCAAAACGTATTTCAAAGTACGTGATTATAGCGTAGCGATTCTTTCATTACGTTGCATGTTTTGGTAGAACTAAACAAATTATAGTAAATATCGCATGTAAATATGCACTACATCATAAAAATTTACACATATTTGTAATTGTCATCATCTCTGGATTCAGATGAATATAATATTTATATAAGGAATGAAACTCAAACACAGTAAACTATGTGAAATGGTGGAAATTTTTCAACTCAATTTCTGAAAAACAGAGAATTTTAAACTACGTGCTTCTGCCTTCGCTCGGCAGAATGTGGATCAAAATACGGAGGCAACGAAGGAGGCGCGCTACATATACGCTATTTGGTTGATGTCATTAAATGTCCATGACCACATCATCTACTAATGCGGTATCAATCTTTTTACAAGAAGAGCACAGGGTAGAGCACCAGTGGGACAAGCGGTGCGGCAACTTGTCGTCGGACCAGAATGGCTAATATCAATCTCATCATGGCTATCAATGCAGATTTGGGCCTCATCCATTTTGATTTAAGGCAGCAAACTGTTGATCATTTGAGATATCAAGAGTTCATTGATCATCTCATTTTCTCATTGTTCATTGGTCATCGCGTTTTGAAGGAACTCTTCATATAGTAGACGATGGTGCCCGACCACATCTAAATACTGTAGTGCCATAGGAACATCAACATCGATTCCACGTACATACTCAGCCTCCGCACAGCGCTTTTCTCAACCCAGTGGAGCAAGCACACAGTTGCTTTAAGGCCGCTCTAAGTAGACAGCTAACAACTAAGCAAGTTCAACAAGTCCTAGTAAGCGATGCTGAACGCATTTTACATGGACTGTCACAGTCGGCATGGCGAGCAAGGATTCTTCTCGGAACAGTGCTTTGAACGAAATTGCGCCTACGAAATGCTCCCATTAGTGTCGACGTGTTGATCGATTTAACTCACTAAGTTTGAAGAAACAAAACATTGAAAGATAAAATGCTTTTACAATTATTATGAAATATAGATTGAAGCGTGGATTTTCTCCTATAATTTATTAATTTTCATGGCATTTTGGTTCTTATTATAGTTGGGAAGGGATTCACTTTCAAATTATCGCTCTTGCTTTTCAGGCCTACATTTACTGATTTGGTTTAATCTCAGACTTTAGACGATATATCACAAAGAAAATCAATGACTTTCTTAATATGCGAATCTTCATGTATGCGAATATGCTAGAATATGTTTTGTGCATGAATCTACTTGATTACATGAAATTGAATACAAAATTTGACAAGTTAATAGTCTTATTTGGTAAACTGATTGCACAACTCAAGATTGGTGTTAAGACGATTGCAAATCCCAGCAACTTGAGTGAAAATTCCTGCTAAACTGAAAGCGTGATAGCTCATGTATGTCAAATTGTTTGCAAATCCCGGTAACTTGATTCCACTTTCTGGTAACAAAAGCGGGAAATGCTATACATTTCACGCATTTCTGCCCTTCAATATGAGCATTTCCGACTTTTTTCCAATATTGTTAGAAAACCAGTAAACCACAGGGGATTTGCGACTTAAGAGGAAAGTTTCATTTTCATCAAAGGTCAATTTTCATGCCGGACCCTTTAAAGCAGTTTTTGATTTTCCAACGGGGAACCTTAGATATTGGAATACTGAGCACCGTAGCACCGGGTGTTATTCAGATAAAAACAAAATTGCATCTCTCTCTCTCTCTCTAACTGTTTCTAACTCTTTCTCCATTTCATATTTCACCATCCTATATGTCTTCATCTATTCGTATATTTCCAATTTTCTTTATTTCCCACAATGATATCCCGAGAATGATTAGTATAATTTGTGACAATTGTAGCCCTTCCCATTCTTCTGCATCACAATTCTGTGAGAACTTCTCATATCTTTATTGTCTGATAGATTTGCGCTCACAGAGTTAGTTATCTTACTTTTTCCATCCATTTTGTTGTAGTATTGATATACACTTAGTACATGGCATCAATAGTTCACGTGACAAGCGTAATTCTCATGTGTTTACAAATATCAGACATTCCCCAGTGTCTGTCAGCAAAATTTGCTGTCACAACTGTGATGATTTAATGGCTGTAATCATTTGTCCTCCATTCATTGTCGTGTTTGCCTTCTGTTGGTATACATGTATTACAATTGACTAGTTCAGGAAGGTATGAATATTGCATCTTCAACATGATTCATTACATTGATTTGTTATGCACTCATATCAAGTCTGTCTTTCAAAGTCTTCTGATTTATCAATGGCAAAACTTTTCCGACTGACATTAATATCTGATTCCCAATTCATGGAACAGAAGTTACCGTTCAAACTTATCAATTGTTTGAAATACCATAACGATGTAGACGATATTATCACAAATATTCAAAGTATTCAAAGTGCTTTTAATGAATGGCTACATGCAGGTTAAATATATTTCTTATCACTAAACTGATGAAGCCGAAGTAGATAATGAATCTTAATCGAATTTATTTCTTTCGTGTTAAGATAAATTTCTAAGTTTGATAGACAGTTGGAAGAGGAAATTTTGTGTTAAAATGCTTCAAGTACCGGAAACGAAAAATTGTCAATGATTTTATCCTATATCAAGGTCATGTTTAATTATCAAAAGGAAATAAAAATCGTACGCTGATAATGTGCACTCGTCTTAACCTCAGTTATTCAAAACTCAAATCAAGACTGTTCGGTTACATTTTCTCATCAGTTCTGAAAGATTCTTTAAGTGTATTCTGTCGGACATATGGAAGAAAACTTGATAATGTAAAATACTGATAAAGTCGAGCGAAGTCAATGTTAGATGGAAACAAGAAAGTTTCCATTCGATGCAGGATAAGGACCCGAACGAGTGAAATTTAAGCGAGTGAGAAAATATTGGTGAATTGAGTCGGATATCCATACTATAATCGTTTCCTTCAGGCGCAGTTAGAAAATATTTAACAAACTAACTGATGAACTTTGCATCAATATCATTAATCACACTTTTGCATTTCTTACAATGAGTCCTGTTTGGCTATTCTTGATAATTTAGCTTGTCTCCTTTAAATTACAGTAGTTTGAGCTACTGATCCTAATGTACAGGGTATGTCATATTAAATATCCCTATTTTACAAAGTGTAGTAGATTTGTGAAAATCCATCCACTTTTTAAATGCGACGTATCATTTCAAACCTCTGAGTGTGGCCTACAGTTTTTGCGGACTTCAGAATTCACAGATATGTTAACTTTTACAATATTCAACGATTTTGGAATTGAAAATTTCTCTTAGATTTACATGCATGTATCGCAATACTTTGGGCAGTTGATTTGAAAATTTTTCCTAATGGGATAGTTGTCTAATTCGACATGAAGTCAATGTGAAAGTCAATTGAAGTGTTGAATGGCCTTCATGATAATTGGAGTGGTTAAAGATAGACAGACACTTAGAAGAAAGTGAACACTTTGAAATTAGTGGAATGAGTTTTGACTCTATTGAAAATGATGTTTTGCGAGCTCTAAGAAGAAATCGCACATTAATCAATAAACGAACTCACTACCAGTCTGAATATTGATCATGCCGGTTTAGTTGATACCTTCTAAATGCTCTCCATTTTCTGCTTATAGAGGCCTACGTGATATAGACAGGTCAGGCGAAGCATCGTGTGCATCAAATGAGGTGATTTAGGAAGGATCTTGATTACGGTAGTTTTAGACAATGTAGGTAATACATACCAGTTATGTATAATGTAGTATTCATCTATATATCGACCAGATGCAATGTATACATGTAACTTTCTCTGCATCAAAGTCGTCATCAAATATGACTATAACAAACAAACAAGTAGGTTTAACAGAATGTTTCAAAAATAGTTCATAAGTAGGAACAAGATACTTTGTGCTGCTTCTTCTTTAAATTTCATCCGCTTCTCGGAATATATATTTCTGAATGCACTGACAGATTTCTATGAACGGGCGGATGTTGTGGGAATTTGTAGTTATTTTCTGCCTAGCAAAGACAGGCTTAGAAAACTACTGACTTGCGTTTTCCACCATTGCAATGAATCACATAAAGTCTCACGTATTTATTGAACTCATTCGTGTCGGATTGAAATTTACTTGCATTATGTAATGCTTCCTTTCCGAATGAGGAATCTAGTGGGAAAGGAATAATTCCTCTTTTGACATGTGCAGGCCTCCATTAAGCGGATCGCAGATTATGGCCCTTCGAATCAGATGTGATGAAATAAAATATCAATAGTAGAACGTGCAAAATGTAAAAAGTCCGGTCAATTGACGAGTAATGTATTAACCCTTTCATTCTTAAATTATTTCAAAATTAAACTTTTTTTAAAAAAAATGTTTCTAAATGCAATTCGCGAGGGTTCTAAGCATCGGACGAGGTTGGAAGTGGTGTTATTAGAATCGCATTGTTCTTCTCTTTCTTTTGGTGATAAATTTTTACCGCTGATGGATTAACATTACTGCTCAAAGCTGTCCCAAAAGATGTGGGTCGAAATGTCCTCAAAAGGAAACAGTGTGCATGAAAGGGTTAAGTCAAAAAAGTGCAGAGGACACAATGTCTCGAGTGGTCTCGAGCATCTCATGAAACTGACTGAAAGTTGGAATATTTCATTCACCTGATGATGCGCACAAGTTGTACGTGAGATATTGAGTCATTTGTACTTTTAGATTTAATATGTTATTCGTCGATTGACCGTTTTTTTAATTGCATCTACGACGTACCCAACCATGGTCAAGACTCACAAATTATTCCTGGATTTAACCGGTTAATTACAGTTAGTGTTCATCACGCCCATCTCTACTGGCAATATGAATCGAATGCTTGAAAGTTGGTGTCGAAAAACGACTAAAAATTTTCTGATATTTTTTGATGTATAAATATTTTTTGATATCTTTTTGGGTTTCCCAGTAGTTAGTGACGTCACTTTTTATGATAAAATCTCATTATGTATCGTTACTTCGTTGCGATTAGGAACTTTTTGTAGAGGAGGACTATGTAACTAAAATTAAATCGCAACCGTTTTGCTGTGGCAATCTAAGCTGTCTGTAAATTGTTGTTTTGAAAATAAAGGGAAGGCCCTTAATTCCGCGCCCTGGAGCGCTTTCCTTCTCCTTATAAACTTTTACAACCGCTTGGCGTCGTTCGCCCATCTGCCACAGTGGGAATCCAGCTGACGGTCCATCAAGAGGATACCAATTTACGTCCAAGTACATGCTTTTGCCACCAATATTTCGCAGATTTTATTAAACCCAGTGAACGCGATGCTGATCCTAAAACGATGTCTTTCTGGGTTTCCCAGTATAGTCCGGGAGCTAGCGTGAAGTTGTGCAGGGAACGAGGTAGTACATAAAACTTTCACATAGCATAGTACACCTCTAACCTACTGCAAAACTTCGCGTCTGCCGGATCAGATCATTTGCTTTTCAGAAATAGAGAGGATAACACAATCCTATGTATTTCCAGTGGTAAAATTGTGACATTTAAGGTGTTGACTCCATTTTTTCGAATTTTCACTCATAAAAGTTACACAAATTAGTATTTTGTTGAACTGGTTATTATAGAAATCATCTACAGATCATGATCTTTCAAATGAGTTATCATTCAGTGACAGAGGATGAAGTAAAGTGTACAAACAGACACTTTTCGTTGGTGTAAATGCAAATTTTAACATAGAAATTTCAGGAAAATTGTTGATATACTTCAACGAAAAGTGTCTGTTTGTACACTTTACTTCATTCTCTGTCACTGAATGATAGCTCATTTGAAAGATCATGATCTGTAGATGATTTCTATAATAACCAGTTCAACAAAATACTAATTTGTGTAACTTTTATGAGTGAAAATTCGAAAAAATGGAGTCAACACCTTAAATGTCACAATTTTACCACTGGAAATACATAGGATTGTGTTATCCTCTCTATTTCTGAAAAGCAAATGATCTGATCCGGCAGACGCGAAGTTTTGCAGTAGGTTAGAGGTGTACTATGCTATGTGAAAGTTTTATGTACTACCTCGTTCCCTGCACAACTTCACGCTAGCTCCCGGACTAGTAGTTAGTGACGTCACTTTTCTGTCTGTGTGTAAGCCTTTTTGTTGCGATAATGAATGATCTGCAGGGCTACACGGGAAGCTCGCAGGAAGCTCGCTGTCAGTTGAATCTGAAAAGGTGTAGCTAGATAGCAAAGAAGAGCAAAGATGATTTTACGACGACTTTTATTTTCCACTTACATGACTAAATTTGATATCGTTTATATCCTGTTTCTTTGTACCATTATGCAATTGTGCCTAGTACTAAAAAAGTCATGAGTCCTGTTTTTGGAATGTCTTTTATCAAAATAACATGATGTCTTTCTGCTTTTATTGATTTTGTTCCAACGTTTTACAACGGTTCTTTTCATTAGAGTAAATTTTAAATGAGGCGGCAACCTCAATACAAGCAGTTTTGATGTGTGAATGAAATTGAGCATTATTGATGTCATTCTATTCGTGAGTTCACTATTTCGCATGTTTGCATTCCCTCTGTGCCGAAATCAACCCAGTTTCTTAGAAGTACTAGTTTTCATAACCTTCGCATCTGCCACTCTAGCAAACCATAAGCAGAAAAAACAGATAACAATTGAATATTTAGTTGCATCCTCAATTGAAAAATAGGAACAGACCTGACGTTGTCAGGTCTTAATCATTGCAGATTATGCAATGAGTGTTAAATTGGCTCTACGAATCGACCCTTCGGCGTCCGTTTTGCTGAACATCGTAGAAGTATTGATAACCTAGACAGAACGAGTGCTATCTCAGATCATATTGTCCTCCGTCGTTCTGATCGTTCTTTTTGTATGGACGACTTTGATGTCGATATCATCGATCGCTTCAGCAACCGTATTCATACTAGGGTGGCTGAAGCAAATTGCATCAGGATCCATTGTCCATCCATGAATAGGAAACACAAATTGATTGGAAGTCATTTTCGATATTTAAAACATCGCTTACCAATGCCAGTTTGTCCATGAATAAGTCCGCGGCGTACGAAACGTCGGGCGGTTTTGACATTGTATTTTCATTTGTCTTATAAATCAGAAACATCGCCATTACAAGGGAGTGTTTTCAATTTTTCGATAAAAAGAAAAATGGCAACAAAAGGGAATTTCCTCCCGTGCAAGGCAATTAACGATCTTGAGCTGTCATTTTATCCAATATCAGGAATCATCAGTGGGCGTAGTTAACATGTCTCAACATCGACACAGCAACCGATTTAAAGTTGGTCATTGAATGCAATTGTAGCTGCTTTTTTATTAACCTCTGTTAAACTAAGCTCATTACTGCGCGTTTATTTCCTGTAACAGATGACTGATATGTCGTATAAGTTAGTGCACTTATTGTAATAATTAATAAATGCCGCTAATTGCAACCACAATGCATATAGAAGTATCAGTTAATTAGTTAAAATTAGTAAATAGAAATATTGAATATTATATTCATTTAAAAAATGGGAGCAGATTTGAATAGCTGCCATTTTATCCAATGTCAGGATTTATTAGTATACTTAGCATCTCTGAATAATATTCACACAGTCTTGCTCCCATTTTTCAACTTGACGTTCATTTCATGTGTTTGCAAAAACAGCTCATGCTGTTAATAAAATTTCATGGCACAAAATCAAGGAGTTTATATCATCAAAAGTACGTTAGAAAAAAACTCCCCAAAGTTTTGGTCGAGTGCTTCTTAAATTAAGAGTAAAGTCAAACGGACCTTCGGTGTCGGGACCTTCAAACGGTCGATGGTAAAGGTTTTCCATTGACCCAATAAATCCATATCATATGGTGCCTATAATAGAGTCATAGATGCACTATAAATCAAAATAAAATCAACCTGACATGTTTTGACTGGTCTTGTCAAAGGTAACCCAGCAAGTGACAATTTTACAAATTCCCACTTTTGACAAATTTATTTTACAAAATTATTATTTTGATTTTCACTTCATTACATATGACTTCGAAAGTATTCTGTGCGCTTTTCCTCTACAAAAAGTTATATGTCTTTAATTGAGAGTTCTCCTCTCCCTCCTCTCTAAATCATGCACATAATCACTAATGGAGGCACCAAGTATGACCCTTGATTTACTTATCATGTTCAATATCAAAATAATACTATACAAACTAAGACACTTGCAAACTTGAAGGTAGATCCAGATTTCATTTCCTCGTAGGTTAACCGCTGGCTGTGCAACCTTCATATATCATCTCATATCGATACATTATTCCGTGGCAGGGATTGCACCGGGTCAAGATCCGGATCCGGGATCCGGTGTGAGATCCGCCCGGATCCAGTGAAGAGCGTTTATGATAAAATGAAACGTCGTCTGAAGTGGACAATTTGATTGATTCAAAGGAAATTATAATTCACATTGTTTGAGGCAAAGACATGTAATGGAGTTTCTCTTGATAAATTCCACAGACAGTTGATGACTATCCAAAGTACAAACCGTGAAGCAGAACGGACATTCTCTGCCGCTGCGCAATTCGCAGTAAAACAACACGGACAGTCTTGCATTTATGCGATGGCATGTCAAAATTTACGAAAAACGTGATTAATGCACGTGAAGTTGAAATACCATCACGGAAATGGCATTTAATTTCGATGAACAATAGCTGTAATTATTGATAGGTTTATGATAGTGGGATATGCGCATATTAGTTAAACTTAAGCACAAATAAAAGCAAGTTTTCTGCTTTTCCTTTCTTTTAATCAAATGCACTTGTTTATCGTTATTGAAATTGTTCTGTATTAATCTCTTTTTTGATTGACAATCATGGTGAATATAAACTTAATTAATACAGAAATTAAGAAAGAGAACACTTTTCTTTATAATCAGTCTCAGATTGTATTAACGTCATTTTATATATTCGTAATAATTGATATTTAGTAATGACGGTAATTTGTTTTCCGGCTGGTTGGTTTTCCTGCTGACGAACCTACAATGTCACTCACTGGTGTCGAGATTTGTGCTTGACAGCATGCAATTTTCGCTCGCCCATTGCTTTATGATAGCCTTCAATTTGTGTGATCTGATAGAAATTTTGACTTTGCCTGTTTTGCCTGTGGTAACGCTGTTTAGTCCTCTTAAGGACTACATAAATTTCTATAATTTGTAAAGTTCTAAATCATTCGTTTATGTTTTGCAATGTTACACATCATTTGAAATTGTAAAAAAAGTAATAACAGCTGAGTACCAGAGTAACAAATGTAGTTGGCGATAGCAAAATCCTAGGATTTCAATATCACTTAATTAGGCTAGTACTGTACTGTAGGCTATGTATTATGAAACGAATATTTTAAACTTAATCTCAGCAATCAGACTATTCAATATTTCATGATAATGAAAACGAATTACATGTGATTTTATCACTTATGATAATAGGATCCGGGATCAGCAATCCGTGCTATCCGCGGTCATTGTATTACCTTGCCATAACTGTCGCAGAAGAACCATGTACCTTCATTATATTTTTCTCTGTTGGTTGGATTATAGTTCTGCAAATTTTCCCTTCAATGTTTCTCCAGGCTTTACTTTCAGTTTCACTTTGATTACTGTTTTTATTCAAAATAAATTTTTCATTTTAATCTTTACTTCTTCATTGACACGAAGAAATCCAAAGAGCTTTGAGAGGAAGGATCATCGATTTGACGTTCACCATGGAGATGAAGAAATTGTGGGTACTCATCATTGTATACAACATCTGGAAGAAGATTTGCATGTAAGGGTGACAATATTGAGAGAAATAGAAAGAAATGATCAACGATGAAAAGTAGAGAAACTGAGATTCAGAGGCATAGTGATGACTGACTGGCCTCATGCCCTTAATACGCAGCATGTGTTACAAAGGTTAGTGTGTTATGAACCTAAATATCCAACATCTCCATGATTTTTGTGATTTCTGTTTCTATGATATAGAATATCTTGTACTAGGTCTATGCATGTGAATAGTGAAATTTTTTTATAGGTGCTTGTAGTTTAAAATTGTATATATATTTGATGTCTTCGCACTTCTTCTTTCCTATGATATTGTTCGTGACGAAGATTGGTCAATCTCTTTCATCTTTTTGCCAATTGAAACATGTAGAGATAAAATTATCAATTCAGTTTTTGTCTTTGGCGAAATTTTCATATTTAAGAATTACGCATCGCTTATCCGATCTGTCGCCTGGAGTCGTTTGGGCGAAAATTATTTTCTCAAATCACTAAATTAGATGAAAAGAGCGTCAACATACATATTTTTGTTGCACCATTTTTCTTCCTTTCTTTCTCTTGCTTTCGGCCTATTGGTTTCTATTCCATTGGTCGGTACAACTGTCTGGTTTCACTTTTGTCTTCTTCGAGCAGTTATTGTATGCATTTAACGCTGATTTTGTTACTTTTGTTCTTAAACTTTTGTTACTTGCGGAAAGTTGCGTCGTTTGTTCATTTATTTTAAATGAACATTTCTGACCATGAACATGTTCATTTCTGACCATTATTTAGAAAAATATAATGAAAGAAGTGATGGATCAGTACTAGGCAAGTGTAGTTGTTCGTAAGAATTAATTTTCAACATTGAACTGCGTCACGACCTATTTTCTACTTCTTTGACTTTTTTTATGATACATGTACGTGAACTTGTATGATTTCAAATGATTTAGCATTTGATCTCTGCATAATTAAAAGAATTTGCTTCAAAGTTTATGTACTAAGTGATCAGGCCGGACCGTCAAAATCGATTTTAACTTTTTATAATTCTGTGCATTGAAAGACTTACATTATTTCAAATATTTTATCAGTGATGATCAACAACTGATTTGTCGTAAATGTAATGAAATGAAGACAATGTCGTCATGCACCTGCTATTAAAGCGAAGCTTTCCGTAATAGAAAGTGCTTCGGAAGTTTTATTAAAAATTCAGTGTCATGCCAAATAAATCAGTCAAGAAGTGATAATAATTGAAAACAACAACCAATGTAAGCGTATATACTGTACGATGTATAATGTGGCAGCAGACAATTAAGACTTGAATGAAAAGGCATCAGCACAACAAGAAATTCATCTGGTAAGTGTACATGTGAAATGCCTGAGTAGTCTTTGGTATTTTGTGTTTTGGTCCTTGCATGAATGAAAATACAGTTGGATTGTTGGGTCAACAGTAGGGGTCGCATTACCGGTATTACCGAAACCGGTAATACCGGTAATTGTGATTTTTTTCATTACCGAATTACCGGTTTTTTTCAAATGAAATTACCGGTTTTCGATGGTGTAATTCAAACCATTCATCCTACTTATTCATTGCCGCCAAAGGTGACATGGAAGGCGATCAAAGTACAATAATGCAGATCATCTGAGTTGTTCGATTAGAGGAGACACACTCACACACCACTGTGCGCTGCACACAACTTGCTTGATGGCATTCCCTTCAGTGTGTTTGCAACATCAAAGGATTTACGTCGTGCTCTTTTGTGCCTGTATAAGGACTTACCAACGTCTGCGAATGGTGTGAAGCTCCGTGTCTACGCTTATGCTACTGAACTTAGACAGACTATCACGACGCAAATTGACGAGGATTTACGAGCTGGAAAACGGTTCAGTCTCACATTCGACGAGTAGACTTCGATTCGGAACGTCAGACACCTGAACATTAATCTACATTCGACCACTTCTTCGCGATTGGTGTATAATCTCGGACTGGTGAGAATAATGTGAACGTTTTCTGCTGAACAATGCCAGTCGGCATTACGAGTCAAACTGCGAGAGTTCCATCTTAATCTGGATACCACCGACGCTGTTTGTGAGACGACAGACGGATGCAGCATGATGATCAAACTCGGTAGACTGCTTTCATGTCCTCAGTAACTGTGCTACAATCATGGAATACAACTTGCTGTTCTAGACGTTCTGTGCCGAAAGAAAGCTGCTCAAGATTGTGATGCAGATGACTTTCAACCTGTTGAGGACTTTGAATCTGACTCAGACGTGGATGATTCCTCAAGTAATCTTGTCTTAGAAGAATCCTACACTGATGTTCCACTTCCATTCAAGGACGATACTATTGAAGAAGCCATCGATAAAGTTCGTTCAATCATCAAGACGTTCCGCAAATCTCCCAAGAACAATGAAGTTCTACGGCGTTATATGTCTGACGACGGTCTCAGTGTGTCGCCTCTCATTCTAGACTGTAAAACGCGTTGGAATAGTCTCGCCGATATGCTAGAGCGTATAATTGTTTCCCGCCAGTGCATTCTAAAAGCGCAGATCGACATACAATTGCCAGAGGAGAAGAAACTATCCGATCAGGATTTCAAAACTGTGCAACAAATTTTCAATGCATTGAAACCGGTGAAGTTGGCTGTTACTTCCCTCTCTCGTCGAGATGCAAACCTTCTTACTGCTGACCGCGTCGTCAAGTTTGTATTCAATGCACTTGACAGTGAAGGAAGCACATTGGCCAAACAAATGAAACAGGCTATTGAAGAGCGTGTTGTACAAGATCGATACACCAAAGAATCTGTCATATTGCAATACCTTCACAATCCTCAAGCCAAATTACAAAAGAAGGCGGCTGTAAAAGCGTACTGCTGTGAACTTTTGAAGAGGATGAATTCGCCGAAAATTGATGTACGAGCACCTGAGCATAGCAATTGCAACGATATACAGGAATCCTCTGAAGAGCCAAATTTTTCCCTACAAGAAAATCTTGAACGGGCGATCGCAGACAACTGAAGAAGAATGTTACAGATTCGTAAATCACCGGCACCAGTGATTTCAGTGCAGTCATTGCACCTGAGCTCACATCTGCTGAGCAAAGCGGCAAACTTGGAGTCTATCTTCAGCGGGTCTATGACCATTTGCTCACCATACCACCCACATCAGTTGAGTCTGAGAGAGCATTTTCTACAGCCGGATACTTCTGTAATAAACTGCGCAGTCGCCTTTCCGACAAAACGTTGGACGTGCTATGCTTTCTTCGAGCGAATTTGCTTTTGAAGGAATGTTGTAAGTGATTGCCAGTGATGTTTGATGTTTGTTGTCGTATTGCTTGATGCACCGATATTTTGTTCTCATAATTAGACTTTTCTGAAACGCATTCGCAAAAAGCTTTTCCTTGTGTTACTCTTTCGATGATCCGTAGCATGAGGCAAGCAGTGAAATAAGTCTTCTGTAGATTGCAATAATTTAAATCAGTGTCTGTTTCGAAAAATAGGTTTTTTCCACGTACTGCATGTAGGGTCTTCTAACGTGCATGTACATGTAATCAGTATTTTATCTGCCTTGTTAGATATAATATTAACTATCAGAAAACCGGTAATTACCGGTATTACCGGTTTTGTCGCAACTGGATTACCGAATTACCGGTTTTCCAAAAGTACCCCAGTAATGCGACCCCTAGTCAACAGTCTCTTGAAGGCAAATCAAAAATGCCAAAATAAAAAAACAACAATAAAGTTTGAAAAATGAGGAAAATAAGGCTCTTCGACATTTTACCAAGTGGACTTTGAAAGCCGAATGTTGGAGTCGCAAAATTTTTTACGACTCTGATTCAACATTCCTGGTTTGAGTAGTAAATAAGCATTCTATGAATTCAGGAAAGAAGGTAAGAATGGTTTCAAGACCGACTCGGATTTTCCAGTGTATACACATATATATATGTAGGTATACATATATGTATACGCATGTTGAATTGTTGAAATTTCACAAGTTCAATTCCCAAAAACTGCTGTCATTGCATGCTTTGAATATCAGTGGTAGATCTCTTCAGATGCTGTGATACGCAGTTGGCCATAAAACATGACGGCGTATTTTCTAACTCTTTTCTTTCTTGAATTTAGAGACCCTTCCTGTTCGAGTACAGTCACGAAACCTTGACTGCCTTTGGGCAATGCTCTGAAGTTGTCATTTCAGGCTTCACTTTTAAAAAATAATATTTCTTGGAATTGGTAGGTCCATATTAGTGAAATCATATATATATTTTAACGGGCTGCCGTCGCTAAACCGTGTTTACACTGAGAATGATCTTGTCATGTGAAGGAAGGAAATTTCTGGCTGTGTCATAACATGTAATAGTCATTCTGGTGCGATGAGTGAGCGAAGAACGCTTTCATATTGATTGCAGGTAATTTTTTGAGTTCAACTTTTAGCATTGTAAACTTGGATGCAAATTAGAAGATTATTTCATATAGAAAAGTTAGTTCAATTGAAGCAACATTTTCAGCGCTATGTATAGTAAGTACGCTATATCAAACGATATTTGAAAGCATTATCAACACAAGGAGGTCTAGATATCTACAATTATAGATATCTAGACCTCCGTGTATCTACATAACAAACGACGGCCGCAGTCCGGAGTTTGTTATAGGATAATGCTTGAAAATAGGGTATGATATCTATCATAAAGCATAGTTTTACCTGTAATTCGGAGTGTGATATCTGATGGTTTCCGTTTGTTATGTACATAATACACGGAATATATCAGGCAATAACCATGTATTTATGAAAGCTATGGAAATCCATGCAGAAGTCCATGGAAATATCAAAATCCATTCATTTCCATTCGAGTCATCTAGCGCATGAAGACGGCGTGAATTTTCATCAATCCTGTTTATAGCCTACCACTACATGTACGTCAATGGTGTCAAATTGTGGTTTTCTAACTTACCACTCAGATCCCAATGACGGGCATGCAAAGCAAGAAAATTTTGAATCTCGACATTCTTGAAATATAGCATGACTCAAGCTTAATAAAATGCATTTGGTTCAATGGTTCGTCTAACTCTGATGGCACTCAAAGTTTGTCAGTCAAAAATTATGCATTTTGACTTCCTCTAAGTACGAGTGATAGTTCACTCGTATGAGTGAACTTTTAGCAGCATCAAGAATAAAACATGTCCTTCCGGGTTGCTCAAAGATAGAAAAAAATACTGCGCCATTTAATCAATACACAAGACCGAAGTCGTGAAATCTTGCAGTTGCAGGTTATGGAGCATAACACACCAACAAGCGAGGTATCAACATCAATGGACAAATTACAGTATGGCAGATTACAGCATGCGCTCAATTAAAATGGAATTCGTCGATGGACCCTATTATAAGAAACAAACAAGCCTCCAATCCAAGCTTCAATTTCGCAAAATTATGAAGCAATTCTTTCATGTACTTATAGCGACATACTAAAGGGGCTTTCACAATAGTCGTGCGACCTCTTTACGACTTCTTACGATCATGGTCGTAAGATCGATCGCATCTATCGCACGACCAGTCTCTTGCTGTCGCACGACTTCTCATGGTCTCCTGTAGTCGCATCTGAATTTTGTGCATGCACAAAATTCAGGCGCGACCACTTTCGGGATTCTAGCTCGCGCGATCGCTCGTGCAACGGTCGCGTATAGTCGTGCAACAGTATCAGAAGTCGCACGACCATCTTGCGACTACTTGTTTGCTTTCCTTCCAAAAGTATGCTTTGATGCGACCATCGTACGACTATGAGACCATTGTTACAACAGTCTCTTGTACACGTGAGACTGGTCTCACGACTTCACGCCAATATATATGCCGCACATGTGCTATCAGCTTCAATCATTGTATCATGTCCTCTGTTCGCCCCCGTGACGTTCTGCACTCACCTGATAGAGACATTGCTGCGTTGGTGCTTCTTATTTGACTTCGACGACGTAATAGAAGACGCAGAAGACGTTGGTGGGTCAAGCCTTGGATTGCGAAGCGTGAGGGGTTTGGCCAGTACCACACTCTGATGGCAGAATTAGAGCTGCAATCCCCAGAGGACTTCTCAACTACTTGAGAATGCCTCCGGAGATGTTCTACGAGATACTGACGCGCATATCCTCAAGAATCGAGAAGGTCTGAAGTTAGCTATCACTCTTAGATACATGGCTACTGGTGCAAGCTACAAGACACTCCAGTATTCGTTCCGTGTTGCCCACAACAGTATAGCACTGTTCATTTCGGAGGTCTGTCAGACCATAGCTGACGAGTACGAGGTTCAGGTGTTTGCCTTCCCTAGGAACCCTGATGACTGAAGAGACATTGCAAGGAAGTTCGGTGAGAAATGGAATTTTCACCATACCTGCGGAGCTCTGGATGGCAAGCACGTGGCCATAAGATGTTCCAGGAAGTCTGGTACTCTCTATCACAATTACAAGGGCTTCTTCAGTATTATCCTTCTAGGTTTGGTGGATGCTGACTACAAGTTCATCTGGGCAGACGTGGGATGCCAAGGTTCTTCTTCAGATGCGCAAATCTTCAACAACGGACAACTGAGAAGAAAGCTGGAAGAGGGAACTTTGCGCTTGCCAGATCCCGAGCCTCTACCACATGATGACAGGCCAACACCATACTTCGTGGTCGGAGATGACGCCTTTCCCTTGCGTTCGTGGATGATGAAACCCTTCTCCCAGCGCCAGATGACGGACCAACAGCGGATATTCAACTATCGCCTATCCCGTGCCCGCCGTGTGGTGGAGAACAGCTTTGGTATACTTGCACATCGCTGGAGATGCTTGCTGACCACCATGCAGCAAGATCCGATCAGAGTCAAGGTCATAGTCATGGCAGCCATGTGCCTACAGAACTTGATGCGACTGCAGCATCGTTCTTTGCAGACCGGTGACCTGGACCAACCTGTTGGTGACGGCAGCTTCATCCCTGGTGCTTGGCGAGAGACACAATTACACGACATTGCACATGTTGGTGGCGCTAACCAAGCCAATCGAGAGGGCAAGAGACTCCGACTGTACTTGAAGGACTACTACAACAGTGATGTGGGAAAGCTACCCTGGCAGGACAGGATGATATAAGCTCCTCGTGTTTGCAAGTATTATATGATGCTATCTTCTGTAGCTGATTGTGTCTTGTTGTCTTTTAAAATAAGTTCTATCAGATTATTTATTTTGCTTTTATGTCACTAACAGGCTAAAGAGGGCCATAGGCTATACGAAAAAAGTCAGGGAAGTTTATTTCATTCATTAGAGGAAGCTGAAGTAGTCTACTAAGTTAGTCAGCGGTAGGCTAAACTCTTGAAATCATTAACCCTTCTACTGGGCACCCCATGACAATTGTCACGGATAGCGTAATTATGGCTTGTGGAAAATTTTCATTACAAGCTACGGCATTGCCGCCGCGTGACTTTTAATTTCTACGTATAGGGATGACTTTAACGTCTTCAACACTAGTCTAGCCTTTGCTGGCATTCCTCCAGGACTCATGTGTTAGGTTGAGCGTGTGCAGTAATCAGGCATGCATCATATTAGGCCTGCATCATGAAAAAGTACCCGTAGTAATATGAGTAGTAGTAGTAATAATTTACTTAATAGGAGGTGCGGTTTTAAAACAGCTAGTTTTCTGTCCACCCTGTTAGAAAAAAAGTCTGATATATAGAAAAATTAAACATGATAATTTTTTTAAACATGATAGCGTACAACACCGTAGCAGTCAAGAGTCTAGGCTACCGATTGACGATGTCAAGGTGGCGACTGCTCGTGCAACAGTCACATAGTCTTGCGATCGGTTGTACGATTGACTCAGCCATCGAACAATGCAATTGCTAGGTCGTGCAACTATCGCACGACCATGCGAGAGGTCGCACGACTGATCGTACAACAGTCTCCTTCGAGCATACGACTGTTGTGCGACTAGATTTTTCACTGCGACTATTTGTGAGACTGACATTGGATCGCTTCTGAGCGCACGGTCGCAAGGTCGCATCTGTCGCACGACTATTGTGAAAGCCCCTTAACAGAACTTTTTCGTTGTACCCCAGCTCTTCAAACTATGTATATGTGATATTTAGTCATCAAGGAATTCATGAAAATTTCCGTGTGATATTTTTTCATATAGTGATCATATTGTGATATAGTTTTACGTGCTTCTCGATATCTTTGAAGCAGCTTTAACATTGCAGCCTGAATATCTCTATCCCTACTTAAGAAGAGATACAACTATATCATACATCACAGAGATACAAGCAAGCAAACAGAAATGACATGACTTTAAACATAAGTGCCCTTTATTGAAAATGTGCTACAGGATATTGCCAAGGCGAGCATCGTTTGCAGTCTGTATATCTGATAACCTAATCAGCCCCAAAAGACAGCAATATTGGTACGAGAAAAGCCGAAAACAAGTCTCTTATCCTTCCGTCATCCGTCTGATGATCATCTAATTGTTTAATCGGGACGATGATGCTACATTCCAAATTTAAATTGACACACAAATTCCAGGCGCATCTTTCATCACGTCTGTCGGAAGCGTTGTTTTCAAAATATCGGTCTCGCCATCGTGGCGTCTAAACTGTTCATTCTGAATATAGCAACACAAGAATGTCTTAACATCAACACGAGATGAAAGGGCGATATAGTTATTATTCCTGCCTTTGCATGACTCTCAATTTCATCTCACTTATCTAAATGATTTCGTGAGAAAGTTCTCATTCATTCACGTGTCACTTGAGAATTCAAAACAAATAATAGTATTGAGCTAATTGAATAGTTACTCAAGTTAAATAATCAATTCAAAGAGGTGCATATTCGCTCTAATTGTTGACCAACAAGGATACATTTCAAGGGTTTTCACTAATCGAGGTTTTAAGTTTAACTGTGAAAATGGAAGGAACCATGCCTAATGTAGGTTTGCAGTAAATTAAGTCTACAAATCTTTTCGTTTATCATACATCTTGCATGTATCATGGAGAAAGCATCTATAGGAAACAGGAATCGACTTCCTCTAGGTATTGCAACTCCTTAGGTTTTTGTAGATATTGAAATCCCTCGCTTTTCTCATGGGACTCCGAATTAATTTAGTAGTTTTTAATTAAGAAGTAGATGTTGAATGGAATTTCGAAAACATTTTGACATTGTACATTCAATGACTATTCCTGTTGTGTATATCACACGTGAGTCTGGATACATGTATGCTTGATGTTATATTCTTACGCCTTACATCCATTCGAATAATTGGTAAGCCGACTAAGAAATTTACAGAAAATATTGCAATGATTGTATGGTATCATTCCTTGCAATCCATTCTTCGAAGTCAATTCCATCAAACAGAGGATCACTACTTCACCGGCGTCACAAAGTCTGTCAGCAACAGGCAATACGCGTGCAGGTGATAGTCTACATGATATTCATTTTTCAGTTTACAGGTCTTCAGTCGTCGGAAATTTACCCTCAACACGAGAAGTAGAGACCGCCTGCGTCTGACACGAAGGTAACACGAAATTTATCTTGAGAGGGATTTATGAAAAACGTGTAATTTGATGCAATACAATAGTTCAGTGGATGAGAGAGACTACAGCAGATTAAAGAAATTACAAAGTAATTTGAATTAGTGTAATAAATTTTTTGCATTATCATTTCTTTTACTAATCATCCTCTATCTATGATTTTTGCGTCCAAGATATAGAAAAAGGTGGAATACATAGAAGTAGATAATAGTACTTTCTATGGTATTGTTGATTTCTATGGTGGAATATATAAATACCATGGAAAGGCGGACGATCGGCCGTCTGGGACTTCATTTGCCGAGATACTATGTCACCGAGCTACATCGCTTCATCATCGCATGTTGCAGGCAAAACTGAATCTGAAGCAGAAGACCGCAAGTTGTCTAGGTATGCAGACTTAATTCACATCTACTTATGAAGTCATCTCCTTCTGCATAGAAACGATGGGAGCATGGGATCCGTCTGCAATTAAATTTGCGTGACAAATCGGCGCACGTATAGAGGAGAAGACCAGGGAAGAGCGATCAGCAACTTTCCTCTTCCAGAGACTAAGCATCGCCGTTCAAAGGGGGAATGCTATATCCGTTCTTGGCACATTGCCAAAGACTTCAGGATTAGATGAAGTTTTTAACCTGTGATTTTTTATCTCTCTTTTGTATCTTGCTGTAATTTCATACGTTCTTGACTTCAATAAAGTTCTATGACTGAAAAAAAGATATAGAATCTATGAATGATGAAGTTTGCTAAACACAATTTCGTATTTTGTGTGTATTGTCTGCAAAACAGAAATTGTAGTAGTCTTTGGTGTATCGCATTGTAATATAGAAAATATCATGTAATGTGTGTAAAATATCAAACGATATTTGAAGGCATTATCAACATGACAAACGACGGCCGCAGTCCGGAGTTTGTTATAGGATAATGCTTGAAAATAGGGTATGATATCTATCATAAAGCATAGTTTTACCTGTAATTAAGAGTGTGATATTTGATGGTTTTCGTTTGTTATGTACATAATACACGGAATATATCAAGCAATAGCCATGTATTTCTAAATGCTGTAGAAATCCATGCAGAAGTCCATGGAAATATCAAAATCCATTCATTTCCATTCATGTCATCTAGCGCATGAAGATGGTGGGAATGATTTCCATTGATTGTGTTTATACCCTCACATCAATGTTGTCAAATTGTTGTTTTGTGGCTTAATACTTAGATCCTAATGAAAGGCATGGATAGGAAGAAAATTTTGAATCTCGACATTCTTGACATATAGCATGATATATGTCATCATATCCAAGATAGCATGAATTAGGCTTGATAAAAAACAAATGGTTCAATGGTCAGTCTAATTCTGATGACATTCAAAGTTTGTCAACTAAAAATTGTGTCGATATTTGCGACTTCCTCTCGGAAGAAGAATGGGTAAACCAATTATAGCAGCATAAAGAATGAAACATATGGCTTCGTCTTTGCTGAATGAATGAAGAAAATTCTGAGGAATTTGATCAACACACAAGGCAGAGATAATTAAATATTGCTGTTGCAAGTCATGGAGCAATACATACAACCAAGCAAATTCCGCACAGGGTAACAACACCGATATTGACAGTGGCAGATTACAGTATGCGCTCATTTAAGATGGAATTCGCCGATAGTCCCTATAATAAGAAACAACAAGCCTCCAATCCAAGCTTCCATATCGCAAAATTTTGAAACAATTCTTTTTTATGCTTAACGACACACTAACATACCTTTTCCGTTGAACACCAGCTTCACAAATTATGTATATGTGATATTTAGTCATCTAAATATTCATGAAAATTTCCGTGTAATATTTTTTCACATAATACACCAAGATCATTGGAAGTACAGAGATATCTGCACTAAACTATGCGTTATCTAATATCATGTAATCACAACAGCAATGATACGAGGGGATAGATTGCGAGCGCGTTAGCGGATGAGATTGCTGTGTGAATTTTGAGTACAACAACGCATTGCTACTAGTCTCTATGTCTCTTGTCACGGAAGTCTATGATGTCGAAAACTGCACGGCAATTCGGAACTGCAGCCTCGTCTTTACATTGTCTTTTCAAGCATGCTCGCAGTTATACATTATTTGCATTGTTGAAAACGCTCGCTTGTAGCGGAAATGGCAGAGGCTTGCATGAATAGCTCGCAGAGTTCTGCTCAAGGTCGGATACTGGGCAGCGCGCTCAGGCCACCATCGCAGAGGAGAGGGTTCTCACAGCAGATCAGTTGAATCGTCCTTAGTCGATCTGGTCGTGCAAGTGCAAAAAAGTATTCTGTCGTCGTCGTAGAATAGATTGGACCATAATTTGTCTTTAGCTAGAACAGGTTAAGTTACCAATTTATCTCAAGATGAAAATTTGCAATGAATCTTTGTCAAATCGGAAATAAACCACGACTCTAATTCTCAAAACACGAACACGACACGAATGACAGGACTCAATGTGGCATGAAAAAAGATCGTGTCAGCATCGCGTTCGCATCGCAAACGCAGACCTCTAGTTTCGAATGTAACAAGCCGCATGTCAGTGGACAATAGTTTGAAGAGCTTGGTAAAACTTTCCGGAAAGAATCTAAACTGAATAGATGTCTTCCGCTCTTTAATTAAATTTGCAATCGATTATATTATCCTTGATAAAGAATGAATTTAGACTAGCAAATGGTACGCACATGTACATCGAAGACTCCAGCAGTTTCAAGTACTGTGATAAATGTTGATACCATTAAATAACCATGCTTGCCTTATTGCGAGGGTGCTTTATAGGGGCAGAATAGTAGCTTCTGCCATTAATGGTAATACACAGTTACGTAACGTAGTAGTAATGCATTGTGAATATTAAATTAAATTTATAATGCAAACCTATAATTCGAATAGGCTAAACGTTTGGCAATATTAGAATATTCATAATATGGATATTATTGGATTTATAGGATATACCCATGACCATTCATCAGATCATGGAAAACAGTGAATTCCACAGGAAAAAGCAATTTCCTTCCTCTACTACACTATAAAACGATTTGTCCGAAACCCTGACGTCCCAGAAAAGTGCCCAGGATTGCAATCCATGCTGCTTGTGAAAGGAAGCATTGGAGAACGATCTGCTATCATAATACCATGGCAATCGAAAATTGAGCAGCCAGCTCATATTAAACATGCCAAATTGTTATGTGCGAAGTTTCAGTGACTGTTATTTACCGGATTACACAGGAAAGAGACGCAGACGAAGTCACGTTCAACAGAGAAATTTGTGAAGGTCTTTTCGTGCGCCTGCTGTCTTTTTTAATAATGATCGGAATTGCCAATATTATCGAGAAAACTTTTGCACAATGATCTGAAGTCTTTGAATCTGGAGGAATGGTGGCGGTTGGAGCAATTCGCAAGCGATCGTGAATTTTGAAGGAATTCACAGCAATCCGCAAGCGACGCACGACTGTCTTCCTATCTCCGCAAGGAATTTAGCATTTCTTTTTGCCCACCTAGCAAGTTCATGCGTGTGCCATCGCTTTTAATCACCTTACACTTCTGGCGAAGTGACACGCTTAGACAATCTAATTCTGTGGCTGTATCATGTGATCACTTGGGACCACAGAGATATTTTTTTACAGGATGGGTTAGTCTAGAGCGGACACAATCCTTTCCCACCCATTGCATGCATTTATAGCAAGCGATAGAGATTGACATAGATATTCTTCTCTCTTTGGCTTGTGTGATTGGCCTAGCGCGTGCATTGCTCACATTATCAGCAAATTTACTGACTGTGTACGCTGAATGTGATGTCAGTCTTCTAGTTCGTCATAATGCGGACTTGAATTTGCATTGCGTTCAATGGAAAATTGATTTTACCCCTTGAGACTTGTTCTGACTGTGAGGAAAGTCATCTCTAGACACGAAGACCCAGACAAAGCAATTGATTGCTGTGCGTGGGACAAGCAAGAAATACAATAGCCCTAATACAATAGCACTAGTGTGCTTAGTGTGCAATAGCATAGCCGTTATCTTTGCATCCAGAAAGTTAGAATGTCATGTCATGCACTTGGTGTCTCAACCCACAGATCCTCGCAGACAACGTTTATGCAGAATAATCATATGGGGAATTCCCATAATGAGCTGTTCGCTTGTTTTGGGAGCGGAAGTCTTTGAAGTGAAAGTCGACAGTTGTTACTTTACTAATAAACTATTCTCGAATAGAAGATAAAAATAGCAGTCTTGATTTTACCCTTTAAAAAAGTACTTCAAAAGAAGAAGACAGGCTAGGTCTCAGGCTACCCCCGAAAAGAACCTCAAAATGACGCAGACATGCTCGGTGCCCGGCTACCCCTGAAATAGACCCTCAAGACTAGTCCGACTACCCCTGAGGAGAACTTCAAAAAGAAGTGGACAAGCTGGATGTCCGGTTACCCCTGAATAGAACTTCAAAATGACACACACAAGCTCGGTGTCCGGCTACCCCTGAATAGAACTTCAAAAAGTAGCAGTCAGGCTCAATCTCCACCAGCCCGGGTGCCTTGTACAGTTTCTTTGCTCACAATTCTGCAATTATCTTATTGCACAAAGTGAAGTTGTAGTGAATGGCCGCTATATCAGGCTAACTTATTGGTACCCAATTGGCTTACAACCTAGGAGCTCTGCATGAAAAATAACGAAAAATTGGTTACTTTCTAATACGTTGCTAGCAATACTATTATCGGTGGTATCAATAATAATACATTCAAAAACATAATCAATCGATATTAAGTGATGTTTGAGATCAATACATAAGCGCCACTTCAAAGACGGAAGGAAACACATTTCTTTTAATTGCATTTGAATCCAATGAAGCCAATCTACGTTCACTTAATGCTGACTTCACATTCTTTCCACTAAAAGTCTTCGGCTATAACTCTAATGACTCCTCTCTGACTGTCTTCGAAGCTTCGAAATATTTCCATCAAATATGCACTCACGAAAATATTATTTCACGCTTCAGCGTGCAACATCAAAGCCATTTCTCACACAGTTCTAATGATGAAAATGTCAATTGAAGTATGCTTCTGCTTTTTGAAGCTCTCAAAATGATTGAGCCGACATAAAAGATGTTCTTGCTATTTCATGAGGCGAGGCGAACGTGTTTCGGAAACGGGTCGATTTGACACGATATTAATGGCTTCCCTTCGTCCGAATCTCCCATTCCAGGCAGACTATTTAACATTTCTCGTATCAAGATACTCTTCCATAACCGCTAACAATGAAGATAATCCGTCATTAAACAATGGCAGACGGCTTTTGTTGCAGGAATTTACAGACGAATTTCAAATAAAAGCATTCCACTCTCTCAAAATCTCATCACAAACTTTCTCTTTATGGGATAGATCGAATGAAGGACATAACTTGGTAATAACGGAGGTGAACAGCTCGTGTCCAATGAATTTTTCATAAATCTCAAACACCGCAAGTAAAATTTTATTATTGACTTTCGCCCAATTCTAGTCTTTTATTGACTGCCAGTTTCTGTTCGAGTTTTAAGGCAAAGCGCGATCGCAAATATGCCCCATTATTGTAGCCTCATTCAATGACAACTTGACGGCAGTTGCAAGGCAACGGATTCTTATTACACAAACATCAAAAAGCGAAATATTTCTATGAATTTATATCAAGTGTGAACGCAGAGACTTTGCATGCAATATCCAGGAATCGACTTATTTGAATTATTCCGTTCGGTCGTCAAGAATTGAATCAGTTTTCCAAAATCTGTCTTCTGTTCAATCAGCTAAAGCGACTTCGTCGAGAAAATTATTCATAAATACTTACAAATCTTAAGTTTTTCAATCTCCATCATTTTACATAACTAATTAATGACACAAACTTCCCATCAAATGTCAATTTTTCCTATTGGAAGGGTTTTAGATCAAAATTGAAATATACATTTGTTGCAGCATAGCAAATATAGACAGCCTACGAAAATTTCTGTGTCGATAAGCGGAATCTCACTCTGCGGATATCAGACATTTGTGCGAGTTATCGACTTTCGAGGCCGTGTCACAATATTAATTTCGATGAATAGTTTACACAAAAAGATCTTGTGTATTATATTTCTATTATGAATGCAAGTATAAATAGCGGTGAATTATTTACATGTCAATTTACAAATCTGATTTTACATAATACTATGCAATTAAATGGCATTATTGCAATGTACGTATATATATATGTATGTATGATATTATACAAAAGAAGATAATGTGTTTCGGCAGTGTGAGTACTGAGTGTCTTCATTTCATGTTGTCTTCATGTGTTGTTCACAGTTAAACAACCTTTATTATGGCTGCTTTTAATTTCTTCTCCAACTGTCATCAACTATGCTATTTCGTGAATTAATTTTAAATTTTTCATCACTCCCTACATCAAATAGCAAATCCTTCTCCCCAGTTCCGAATATAAAATGCGTGGTGTAACCCTGTTAGTCAATCAAAATGTGTGCTGCGCGCCAAATTACTCCATTAAACCGTAGTTTGTTAATTGGCCTTTGTTGAAACTTTTCTTTTTCCGACGCTGATAATCCAACAGGACCTATTCGATTCGAAAGGTCTAAATTCTCACGTGATTGATAATTTTTGCAATTGTTGATGGCACATACATGTTGGAATGAAATTGTAAAATATTCAATAAGCTACAAGTCCTTCCTGAGGAGCTCATTAAGCAGCTTGGAAAATTTGAGCTTTAAGCAAAGCGTCCTTCAAAGCTTCAGACCAAACAGACTATTTACACTGTAGGTAACACAAGTTCAGTTATAAGCTCAATGCTCCCTAAACATTTGGTGGAAATGCGTGATTCGGCCTTTTGTGGCATTTTTTCTCTATTCTCTGGACCGCTTCAAACTATTCAAACTGCGCAGCCTAGGCGTTCGTAACTCCTCATTTTCGGCATATTTTCACAAACTTCGACAAGAAGCTGTAAATTTGGTCTACAGAAGGACATAACAATAAGATATTCCGAGAGCTACTTTTTCAAAAGTCTGAAATGCGTCACTTTTTTCAAAGCGTCTTGCACTTTAACTTACAATAAACATATCGATTTGCAACCGCGTACACTGTGGTGCTTTGCAAATTTGAGTCTGTATATAACATCATAATCATTTATCATATATTTACACATCGAACACTGTCTTGTTGACCCGAAAGTCTTGTAAAAAATGCTTGTCAAAGAATCTAATTGAAGCGGCACATTCATATAGTGCTCCTTCCTGTTCGTGTCAATATAATTATTTCAATACATTTTTATCAGTAATCATCAATCTAATCACATAATTGACCAGTCGACGGGAGATCATTTTATGTTTTCACAAGTCGAATCAGCAAAACTCCCCAAAGTTTGGTCGAGGTTTATGATTTAAAGTCAAAAAGTAAAACACGCTCCAGAAGGGCATTCGGCGTTCTGCGCCTTCTATCGGTCGATGGTAACCATAATCGTCATGAATCGTTGTGAACATCAATCTAATCAATTTAATTGAATCTTAACAAAGCTGTTCTTTATTACATTAAAAGTCGATGCCGATTGATTGTTCTCAAGTTTTGAGTTCGATTTTTTAGTTCAAAGATAGCTCAAGATTCATCATCGGTGATATTGAAAATGATCAGAAAATATCACATTCGTATTGATGTGTCATATTACCGGATATTAATTGAAAGCAGAGCAATTCAATTTATCATGCTTTGATGAGTGACAGGGTTTATATAAATCAACATTCAATGACAATCGGTATAGACCTGCTGTAATGTTTAAAAACGGACTTAACTTTCCTAAAAATGTTGTTCTTGTATTATCCTATAGCAGCGATGAGTGAAAGCAAAAAACTGAATAATTGCATTGCGCTTTTTTTTCTGTGATTCATGTGCCAATGGTCAAAATATAATTGAAAACAAACTTTTTGGTACGCGAATAAATTTCATTTTTCGTCAAAATTTGATTAAATCAACTATTTCACGTGATAAAGTTCAATATTCTAATATCACAGTCATCATTAGCTCTATCTTTATTCTCTTCTGACCCGCTGATACATACTCTATTTTCAACAATACGATTACTCACATCTACAAGCATTTTGCTTATGTATTAAATGGGAAGATGTGTTAGCAAATATGATGCCGTACTTTGTTGATTACAACGGAGGTGAATCACATCTGGTGATTAGGAAATCATCTATTGACGTCATAAACCAATTCCCAATCTAAAATTGATAAAATCGCAGATAGCGACGAATTTCCAAAGTATTATTTATCAATGTAACCATGACAGCAAATGACAGAGAACAATGAACTGAGAATCTCTAATTATATCTATTTCGGAATCATTGAAATATTGCTGCAGATGGCCAAATGAAAACAGTTTGAAACTGCTAATATATGATAAGAATCTAACTCAACATGAAGCCTTATGTAATGAATTCTAAATTATTTACTTTTAACATTGTCAAAAAATTCATAAATAAAAAAATAAAATGATAACTTCAGGTTTAATGCAGAATAAAAGCTGACGGCTCATTTTATATTATGTAAGCGATGGTAATTTAATGCATTGATTATCAAATATACATTGGATTTCAATTAATTGATTGCTTAACATTTCGATCATCAATTAATTGATTGCATCAATTTCCTATGTCAATTAATTGACTGATTGATTCCAGTAAATTGTTTGATCATAGATTCAGATCGCTCATGAGTTTTGCGCCTCTCTAATGTCGACTACAGGACTTATCCAGCACAGCACTCAATCATCCAGATGGCACTGAAAATTCAATTGACATTCTTTGATTTCCGCTCTTAAAAGTAAACTGCTTCGGCAGCATGACGTGATATAGGCACATAAACCCCTGTACTCGTATTATCTATGAATCCATTCGCGTTTCCATCACCTGCTCAGCAAATTTTCACTTGTTTTAAATATTGTGGATCGCTTGTCTATCGCGTTTAATTTAGAACTCATTTAATGCACCGATACCTACCTATTCTTGCAGGTTATTTTCATGTTTAGGAGGGAGAGCAAAAACACTGATGGCATGCTTCTGAGAAAATGGAGCCGTTAAGTCAAAAGTTAAAATAAATGTTCAATCGGCTCTTTTGACCAAAATTCCAGAGAAAAATCCCTTGCTAATCGTTTATCAATTGTTGTTTAACATCATTTCCACGTGACTTAGTTGACACCCTTCAATTTAAAAGCTTATTTACAGCGTTTAGAGGAAAAATGCATTAATGTGGTGCTTGACCAGACTTTATCCTCAATTTCCGCATCTATTCAATTTATACCTCAACTCACAAGGCATGAAACTCCTTACATAGGATTTGGACGCATGAATTATCTGTCAATGGAAGAGGATTATTCTCCAATGCAAGCAAACTGGTCTGGCTAAAGTATGTTATCTATCCACCATGCTTCTTTTAGATGCAAAGTCTTCGTTTGGTGCCTTTGCGATCTCTGATGCTGTGCTGGCTTGCGCCCGCCGTATCTCCCTTAATTTCCTTGGATGATTGAGTTAGCTAAGGAGTCACCTCATTTGACGCGGACTATCAGTCAGTTGACGGCTGCTCATTTATTTATTACCTATTTCGTCGCATGACGTAATTTATTTCATTTTATTTTTTCAACTTAAATGATCAAATAACGAAAATATTATTTATTTCAGATGAAAAGATATCGTCCTGGGTGCTTATCGAAATTTTTAGTCCCAAGCCCGGCATGTGTCCACTTCCAGCTCTGATCACAAGTATCATGGACAAGAAAGACAGAAATCAAGCAGGAAGGGGGCAGGAAATACCAAATCATGCGCAAAACTGTATACAAAAGAATTTTTTAACCGTCTCATCCTGACAGGAGAAGGGCGCAAACGGCACCGATTCCGTCTTATTGGCCCATGGTAAAGGAAACGGTTGCGTAAAGGCAAGCTCGAGTCTAGGATCTACAGCCTGCGAGAAAAACCCCAGCAGTAAATAATTTTGGAAGTTTTATGAATAAGCGTGCATGTCCATGCCAAACCAAAGTAAAACAAAAACTTCAAACGGATGTGTAAGCGTAACAAATTCATTGAAGCTCTATAGGTATGCATAAATGAAAACACAACTGCGATGTATTTTAAGATAGGATTCTGGGTTTCATCAAATTGTGCTTTAACTGATAGAGTAACCGAAATTGCACTGTTTTTGTCGCGTCTTCTGTTGTTGCTGCACCATTGCTGAAAGATGAAAATTTCGCCTATCCTAGTTAAATCTTTTTGCTAGTATATTTACACACCGAGGCAGCTGCCTGGTATGAAATTATATAAATTATGGAATTACCAATAAAGCAATCTCTTGGAGATTCTGATCAAGTTTGATTTGACAGCTTTTGGACTGTGGTGTAGTCTTTGGTAGGCCCTTTAAACATGTGATACGCATATCTGTTGATTATAAAACAAGTCTACACACTTAAATGATGAAAACTGCATACTATTTTGGCAGTCGTAGGCGCTGCGTTTCTTTCTACATGGACTTTCAATATGGCTCTAGAGGAGAGGGGCTCTGGGCACAAACCACTTTTTAATATCTATAAAGGCTGAACAATTAAGCTGATGGTGTGCAAGACAGACCATATATGAAACGCCCATGGAGTTAACTTACCTGGAAAGGTTACCAATATCAATAGATGCTGTTGGGTAGAGCATATAATGCGTGCGACAAGGAAGCCGAATGTCGGCTGAAGATTCGTTGTTGGATGGCCAAATCGACAACTGAAAGGTCCCGTTTGTCACATTGGACAGCAAATAACTTTTATCGAGGAATAACTTTGCTATGACTTTTTTCACAGAATTTTGGAAGAATAAAAATAAATGTTTTTCAATAAAAGTCTTTAAAAAGATACTATTTTAGCGCTGCTCCTTCAGTTTTCATCCCATGTTTTGCAGCATAACATCATTTGCATTAGCAGTGTTTAATAATTCTCATCAAAGCAACATATATTCAACTTTCATTCAGTACAATTGATCGATAATCATCATTTTTGGGAAAAGACCATTAAAAAATTGTTTTTCACTCATGAAAGGTCGCAGAACAATATAAGTATAACTTTAGATATTGTAGGATCAGAGATGGAGCCTGAAGCATTATGCGTTGGCGGAACCGGTACCGGTTTACCTGTGTTATTGGTTGACCGGCAGCGGTAAACCGGTTCCATCTCAGTGTTGGACACTCATGCGCTTAGGGATATATTATCTCAAATTCGCCAAAAGTCGGCATACGACTATTTCAGAAAAAGCATAAATAATGAAATCGCATCGAGCACGATGAGCCATTATTAAATGCTTTGTCCCGTGGCACAGACATTTAGTGCCAAATGCTTGTCCCTAAAAGCCAACTCCCGCTTTCACAATGATGTTATTATTATTCTTTACGTTGTCTAACCCAGATGACCAACCCACCAGCAAATCTCTGGTAGAAGTTCAATTTCTTTCTCAGAAACGCATGTTTTACCCAAAACCTTGTATTACCTTTCCAGTAAATTTTGATTGATCCGCGACTCTGCGTTTGTTCATCCTGTGCAGCTAATACACAGTTAGTGTGTATGCAAATTTAACTTCGTTAATCCGGAAAACTCGCCATCCTGACGAAGAGAGTTCGGAATGGAATTCTGCAATGTTTATTGTATCCGATTATCAAGAAGCTCCCGGTGCGAAGCCAGAAATAAAAATTGGGGAACTTATACAGTAGTCCGAGCAAATACGCATTTTGATTCGATAATCGGACTGGAATAGGCGAGAGTTAGCATTCCATCGAACGGCTCTTTGACTTTAGCAATCAACACCTGCCATGTTAACAACGGACGTAGCGGTGAACAGATGTCTCCTTTACTCCCTGCACACGTCTTCTACTTCCAGTGGGGGGGGGACAGCTAGCCTTTGTAGGATTGAAGTTAGCATAGGCAAAATGATAGATTATAGTTTGAATATTACATAGGCTATGTAGATGATGTCGCATTCGTTAATTCAGAATATTTGTCAAATCGTAGATATCCTCCTGAACCTAACTGGCCCGAGATGAGCTTTCATTGTAGAAGATGAAAAGCTCAATCAAATTGTAATGAAAATTTTTCATGGGACAATCATATGCGAATGCTGGATGGTTCATCACCGACATCTTGTAAATGATTATATAAGAATATGTTATTCTACGCTTTGAATGTTCATTTAAAGCATTATAGCTAAATTCAAAAATTACGCCTTCTATACCTTGAATGAAGACGAATGCATCTTTTATCACATTATCTACCCAAGGTTGGTCACTTAAATTTTTGTGGAGAATGTATGTAGTTGTTGCCAAGGATTGAATAATCGGAATAAGGATGTAAACAGCGCCTGAATTATGAATGTTGTGATAACCTCTTGTCAAAGCAAAATTAGTGTCAAAATTGCCACAGATACGATTTTCCATTTCAAGTCTGATTTATCCAATCCTTTAGGATATTCTCTTTGGAATAGCCAAGTGTCGATCATCGGTCAAAGGTGAAGCTTGGTGCACTTGATGAACAAAAGTGGATTGACAACTTTTGCAGGGTAAAAGTATTTATGCAAATTAGTGGAAAGGGAAAATTGGGGAACTTCAACAAAAGGATTCATGGATTTAGAATTTGAAAGTATATTGATTTCCGTCTATATGAGATTGAGTCATGAGAATGCGAAATGTTGCACCATACTTTTTGAACTAGTAAGTAAGTATTTCGTATGACCATATTTTATAGAATTATTTCATATTTTTAGGCTATCATAATTGCAAAAATGTGAATTTTGGGAAATTCATGTTGCTTTTTTATTGGTATAGAAGAATACGGGTATATTTAAGATTTGGTACCGGTAGTGTATTGTGAATGTTGATGCAGTGTTAGACACCAATTTTGAAATCTTAGATTTGACCCAACCAAGGTTTGAACGGTCGCTGCTCCGGTGGTGCCATGTCAATAAAATGCAAAGCAAAGTGAAGAGCAAATAATAAGGTTATGTAAAAATTGTGAATTTCTCTCAGCAAAAGCAATCTGAGCGCAAATATATCAATGTTTTCTATCTAGTGCTAAAATACAGGTTTACATAATTATTAATTTGAAATTGGTTTTTTCTGCTCATAACGATTGACGTCATTAATACGTCTAAAATAGTGTGACCTTGAATTTTGTTAAATAATGAATGGTCTTGAATAATGAACGATTTTGTTTATCCAAAGAAGTTTGTCAATAAAAGGATTCCTGAATAAAAAGCAATCTGAGTAAAATGTCATTGTTATCTATCTGTGATAGTTAATTATATTGAATCACAATTTAAAATTTCAAAAATTACGTATCAAAATGAAATCTTCATTACGGTAAGAAAAGCATGCATTCTTTGTGAGTTGCCTACATACCGTGGCAACTAGAAGAATTTCATTGATATATTCTCTTCTTTCTTTCTTTCACTGAACATTCGTTGACAAATAGCACTTTCACTAGCAATGCAGGATGTAATTCTTCCTTTCCAGGCAACCGAAACACAGACGTCACGCTCAAATTCTATGTGGTGCTAAGATAGAGTTATCATAGCATTTTTACATTGCGATGGTTATCGAAAATGAGAAGGACACTTTGAAATAATACTGAACTTTGGTAAATCAGGAGTGTGTCCAGAAAAATTATTCGTAGATATATTTGGTTATATAGTGGCATTGAGTGCTGTATTGATGAGACCCGGTGGAACAGGTAATGCTGCGTCTAAGTAGTATACATGCATGTATTAAGAAGCAAGTGTCTCTCTCATTCCATGAAATCATCAATGCATGTCGCAAACTTTGCTATCAAAATCGTTTTAGGACTGTCTTGAATTCTATGTATTTCTTTCAGCAATGTGTGCTGTCTTAACCATGTTTTGTAAATACTTGTATTTAGTGGACATTGCGGAGCTACATTTCAAATGTAAGTGTTTGGCCTAGGAGCCCTTTCGTCCGAAATGTCTTATTGCGGAAGAAAGGTCTCCTAGGTCAAACATTAGTATTTGTTCTGTTTTACTGTTAGCATTTTCTTTTGTATATGCTTAACGAAGACCTACACTCAGCGACTTTCCAGAGCATATTCTTGCGGTTCAGATAGATCTACATAGCAGGAAATACTACATGTATATCCAGAAACAGTGAGTTGGAGACAAAATGTCCATTGTCACGAGAAAATGAAGAGAACTAACTAAAAAGTAGTTGATAGGTAGGCCTGTGACATCAACATTAATATGCAAGCGATGAAAGAAATTCACAAAATAATAATAGAATAGGAAATAGAAAGTAAGAACCTTCAACGTCACAATCCATTATTCTTCTAAACGCCTATAACGCTGTTTTCTGTATACATAGATAATATCTGCTCTTCAAGTGTGTTTAATCATGATAAAACTGGAGTAAGCTATTAGTTGGACTAATATACAGACATCGCATCTAATAGTCAGGTCATGCAATTCATATTTTGAGTTCTTCATCCAGCATTTAATTGTACTGTATTTAACATTCAGCTATTTGTATTTAATATTCAAATATCTTTAACTCAAAGATTGCAAACACCAATTGAAAAGCAGCATTATAGGCTGAGTGACAGGAAGCGAAGCCGAAAAGGAGACTTTCATGGAATCCCCACAGAATCTACATACACACAAAGGAATAGACACCCAATTTATAGGCTATTTTTCTTCATATAGAATGACTGATGTCCGATATTTCAATTTCAATAGAACCTAAAGATACGATCCTGCAGCTGCCTTTGATGATTGGATTAGAAGACAATGTTTGTCACTACAAATTCCTTCAGCCTATGTCACATTGTCAACTCATGTATCTTGTTATAATACAACCGAACTCAGACGAATGCATTTCAGTCGCTCATTTAGGCACCGATTTTGGTCAATGTTGCTATGTCCTGAGAAGAAGTAAATTACTGAAACATGCAGCTGTTGCAGATTCTTGTCGGAAGGTGATTTATTGCAAGATATTTTATCAAAACATTTTTGTATTAATGGAGAAGCAATAACAGCGGAATCTTGACATAGTACAATGAGAAGCTGCCAGCACCTTTCTATTGCCAATCAAGAAAGCCACTGTAGACACTGTTGTCGCGACAACTCTTGTCCACGACATCTGATTGCTTTTAATGTCCATGCTTCTTTGTTATGGAGTGTCGGGAAGAGAGATCTACTCATCCGTTTAATTTCTATGATTCATGCAGGTTTCATCGGCCAAAAACGTCAACTATCAGAATCACAGAATTATATTGTTTAAGCGTGTCACTTTTCTAGAAGTGCAAACTGATTCAAAACGATGGCATATGCTGGAACTTAGCAAGTGGGCAAAAAGAAATTATCAGTGCCTTGCAGAGATAGAAAAAATAGTCGTACGTCGTTTGCGGATTGTTGTGAGTTCCTTCAAAATGCTCTGATCGCCACGATTCCTTCACTTTCGAGGAATTCAGATCATTGTTCGATAATGTTGGTCCTTCCGATCGTTATTAAAATAGATAGCAGGCGCACAAAAAACGTTCGCAAACTTCTTCTGTAGAACTTAATATCGACTGTGTCTCTTTGCTGTGTGATCCGGTTGATAACAGTCACTGAAACTTCACACAATTTGGCGTGTTTAATGTTGAACTGGCTGCTCATTGTTCGATTGCTATGGTATTATGTCAGCAGATTGTGCCATTTATTAGCATTACATGTTCCAATGCTTCCTTTCTAGTCAAGCAGAAGTAGAGACAAACTGCCTTATTCTGTGAGCAGAACAGTAAATGAAAATTCAGATCAACAGCCGAAGATGTTTTTTTATAGCAGCGATTTCAAGATAATAGTAGAAATCATAGAAATCCAACACTGCAATAATCAATAAATAGTTGATGAACCCCCCCCGCAATGCTATCGCGGACACGCGTTGCTGTCATAACGATATCTAAGCTTCTAGGTTTCCAGTAGTTGAGAATTAAAGGTCACACCACCAGTGATTACACAAGTTGAATCTAGAGTGGTATAACCGCATTGTCGCCACAGTTTTGTGCCAAACTGACATTACTTCCTCAATGTTGAATCATCTGCATGTCGAACCGCGTGACCAATAATTTCTGAAATCGTTTCTAAATTGTCGACAGACAGAATTTCATTGTCTGTTTGGTTTGTCATACATTCATAATGCTCAACTTCTACCCAAGATTGCTGTATTTAGACAGAAATGCATGACTTAATGACTTAGGGGGATCATGCTCTGTCAACTTACCGGTTGACAGTTGTTATTGTTATGATGGACTTCTATGTCGTAAAATGATCAACTAGAGCATGCCTTTAAATGTTTTCCCTTTAGACATGGCAATCAAAAAACATTTCTGCTTCGATATCAGCAGTTCAGACGGTCTTCTAATCTTTGAAATGTTCATCTTAGGCAATATATCAGGAAACAAAGTTAAAAGACCTTTATGTTTGAAACTCATTCATTTTTGGATCTAATTGTTGAATTGTTGAGGTAGAGTCTCTGCAATTACATAGAAATCGATTCAATGTGCTGCATCACACTTTCAAAAAAGTCACACTTGTCATGCCTGTCATACTTGTCAGTTTCATAACTGTGGGTGCGCAAGTGAATTAGAACACGCTGGGCTGTGACTTCTTGCACTGTTGCTGTGCGACAGCCGACAAGTAGACGCATAGAGATCAGATATCTATGCTATTGTCCTCTCTTGTCTAGAGAGCACACTAGATGACTACGATGGCACCAGTCTGGACTCTGACAGCGGTTCTAGTTTTGGACTTCTCTGTCTTTAATTTGAGATAACTTCTGATGTAAATGCCGTATTACCTTCATTTTTCATTCAGAATAAGATGCAAATGAGAAATGTCGCCTGTTTGAATATGAATTATATTGGACCGTTAACAAAGCCTGTAGACGACAGGAAAGAAAATTATAAAAATTAATCCTGTACCCACAGACTTCTGATTCATGTTTCCATTTTTTGCATGGTTGATCTTCATAATCCATTGCAAACGATCCTGAGCAGAGTGATATTCCAGTGTGCTTTCAGGCGATTCCACATGCGATTTAGTGATTTCATCTTTATTGGTCGGTCATGTCTTTGATTTTCATTAGTGAATTTTTTATTATATTAATTAAATATTTTTTATAAATTTTCATCATCGTTTCGAATGAATTATCTGTCATGTTATCAAGACACCAGTCTCATTCTGTAAAACATCCACTTGTCTACCAGTTCATCCTGGATTTTCTGTTCTTTCCTGTACACTTTTCATGACTAATCGTCCACAAATATCACTGCAGGATCATGTTTGGTATCCTCTGAATCCTCGCGATGTTAGGAGTACGAATATGGAAGTTATATCCATTTAAGTTCAATAGAACTTTTTCAAACTTCTTCAATATTTTCTCATTTCCGCAAAAGTACACAACAATGAAGGTAAACAATCGGCAGACGCTATGAGAGGAAAAATACATGCCTTTGCTAATAGACTTGTTTTTGTCAACCTTTCGTTACCTTTTACTTTTGCTTTTGTTTGTTTATTTTTGCAGAAATGAGAAAAAATGTTGACGAAGTTTGAATGGAACTTACATATGAATTTTATATGAATATAACTTCCATATTCGTGCTCCTAACATCGCAAGGATTCAGAGGATACCAAACATGATCATTTTTGATGAAAAAGTGATAACATTTTCATAAATCATTCATAGTCATTTTCATAGGTCATGATTTTGTGATAGCTTCACGATTTCAATCTTCTATTGGTTCACCGATTTTGATGAACAATATGTCAAAAGAGAGCTCGGAAAATGCGCGTTCTCCCCGTGCCTGATTCATTATCGTGCTCACATATCTTCTTTTTGAAAAGTCGCGATTTGTAAATTGAACCATTTTCAAATCTTGAGCACTGCTCAGCAAATACAATAGCGAATACAAGTCTATCATGGTTGATTTCAAAGCTGAGAATGCAAGCTGAAATATGATGTATGGCACGTTGTTGTGCGATGCGATTGGAGGGCATGGAAATTGATTGAACTTCAGTGAAATTTAGGTGTTTCGTTATTTACTGATCAGCTCTATATACCATAGAAATTTACAGCACCATAGAAAGTCCATAGTCCATAGAAAGTACCATAGATGTACAGGTTTTCCAGTTCGACAATGCGACTATCAGATTAAAGAATATGTTTTAAGATGCAACAACGGTATTTCTGTTAATCAGCAGCGTTTTCAATTGAATGATATTGTTTTTAATCGGTAGTGATAATAAGTGAGTTTGTCAATGGATTTATAAGTTTAATGAGCGGCAGCCTGAAATCATAAACGGCTTTCATATTCAATTATATTTTATTTAACAGGTAAGTCAATACAAAAAGTTTTGTGAAATATGTCAAAAGGAAAAGTTTGATAATTATTTTAATTCATAAAGGTAATACAGTAAGTCATTAAAAACTTTTTTTTACGAAAAGGTCAGTCAATACGAAAAAGTTTTGATAATAACAAAACAAGTGCCGTAATATTCATTGATGGTTTTGTAAGACATCCTCGCGATTAATTAGTCTAGGCATCAAACTGCCCATACGTCTGGAAGACCTTCCATCTTATTTGCAGTGATGGCACTCATGTTTTGGGAGGCGAGTTGCAGTAAGGTCAGATTCCGCTGTTGTCCAGTGTAGTTGTGTAACTGCTCACGAATCTCAGCTACTTCTCTCTTGAAAGCCGCTTTCCACATGGAAAACGCGTTCTCTGCGATATTGAGAAATGGAGAGTAGGGCGGTAAGTACCTAATAGTGTCCCTCCCGCAAACTGACTTCACGGGCTCTTGTGGCACGGAGCATTATCCATGACGAATACACGAGGTCCAGCCCCAGCCGCAACGGACGCTTCTTCCAGCCAGGAGTTAAATCTCTCACAGGAGGTTCCGCCTTCGTAGAATTCATGATGGACGACAAATTCATTCGAGACCGCCAAGATGAGAGTAAAATTCCGCCCGCGTTGTCCATGAACAATCCTGACAGCTCGCTCTCCCCGTCTGGCGCGACCTCGTGTGCGACTGATCCATAAATTAAAGCCGGATTCGTCCACAAAAATAAATGTTGGCGGATGGTTTGCGTTGATCGTGTGCAGATACCAGTTCGCATACTCGGCACTTTCCACTTTGACGTCATGGCTATTGCGGTTGACTTGAACAGTCCATTTTTTTTTAAGATGATAAGACGATTTCTCAGACATGTGCTGATAGTTTGAATTGAGACAGATGACTTGTCCGGCATCCGCGCTTGTAGATCAGCTTTGATTTGGGCTAACGTGAATTCCGGTTGGGATTCAACAATCTCTACCACAGTATTTGCCATATCTTCGTCCATCTTTTGGTGTCGTCTTCCTCCTCTGGGACGCTCAATGACTCCTTCAAGTATATAACGATGTACTATTGAATACGCAGTACCCCGTTTTACACCGAGAACTCGAGCGGCTTCAATATAATCATCTCCGGCTTCGTGAGCCATATGATTCTGCGTTTAACATCAGAAGGTATTCGCTGGCGCTCCATATTGATAAGTTAATTTAGCAGATGTGAAGACATCTATATAGGGCTTTGGATCAAACCGAATAGATGTCATTTATTCTTCACGTGAAATACCGCTCACTAATCTGATAGAGACACAATTGAACTATTTTGCTGCAGTTTATTTATTGTTGTCGCTCTCAATTGTGAAATGACGTAATATTTTATCTTTTAACGTTTTAGAAATCAAAGTGCCGCTCTTGATTCGGTAGTTGCCGTTGTCGTGTAGGAAAACCTGTACTGTTATCTACTTCTATGGTATATACACTAAATGACACAATCTTGACTCTGCTTTCAATTCATTTTGTCTCCGTTATGAATACATGTTGGAGACATTACATGTCCGCTGTAGATAGCATAGATATCTAACAATCCGACCTCTGTGAGTGGACGCAGTGTTTGAGCCTTGATATAAGAATGATTACTCTTTGACACATGTTACTAGAGATTGCCGCAATTGCACATTATGAACATTGATAGAAAAGAACAATGAAGTGAAATAATTCGTCTGTGCTGCAATTCCTTTTTGAAAATCACAAAGGTTTTCCTTGGGAAAGTTAGAAAAAAAGAAAAAAGCTCTTTTGGCTATCATTTGTGTTATTGCTTCAACAAAGTCTGACACGCATATCCACGAAATGAAATCACTCCCGGTCCTGAGGTGTCATAGTATATAGATGGCCATTAATTCAATTTGAAAGATATGAATAAAAATGATTTATCCAATGATATGATAAATTTTCATATCAGTGCATGTATTCTATTTTTTTGATATATTTGTGTAGAACTCTGATTTCACTATTGATGCATCGGAACAACATTAACAGTTGATATTGTTTCCGAAACTTATTTTGAGAAATGTGGATTTATTTTAGCAATTTCATGATATTTTTGTCTAGGTACGATCTCCTCATGCAGGAGTATTTGAGGAGTGGTAGATGAGAGGCAACTAAATAAATCCCGTAAATCAAAAACAAGACCTTTTGCATATTCATGACATTCCTATCATGCAATCAAACTTTAGCCTGATTGCTTTTAACGCAAATTGTCGGGCACAATGTACTTATTTTGTTGGACCTTGTAAATACTGAATGTTAATACATCTCGGATTACTGAATGTATTGGAGCTAGAGGGGGGCACACGCGCTATTAAAGTTGAATCTGCTACATGCATTGTTTTTCTGTGCTAGCGACTTGGTGGAGATTGTGACTAAATTATCAAGGTATCATTCATACATGTCTATATACCAGTCAAAAATGAAAGAAGTTAAAGAAGTAAATGTTTCAAAACTTTTGTCAATGAGTATAATTAAAAGCACTAAGTTTCTGAAAACTTCACAATTGCTATTCAAAACATTTTCAGCAATTCAAAAATCAGTTAAATATCTTGTGAATAGTGTATGCAGTTGTTGTATTTGCAATCCAGCTTAAATGAAATTGAGAACAAAGATATTGACATTTCTTCAGAAATAATCAAGAGGCCTCGGATCATATCAATATAAAAGAAATAAGAAATCCAAGATCTAGCATTTTCTACAATTTCGGTGTAAATCCATGTTTAGAGCGAACGAAAACACATCAATTTTAAGGATACTTAGTAGGCCTACTCTGACTCTTGATTTCCCTTATACTTAAGAACAAGGCTGAAGTTGCAAATTATTGTCTTTTTTCACATCAAATCGTCTTCGCCTACCTGTCGCTTCTAGGACGAAATTCAATGCCGATTTCAAAAAAATAGGAAATGAGTTATCACTTTTTTGAAATGAATTTGATAAGAAATCATCAGTTATACAATTGCGTATACTTGCACCCAAATTATTTCTCAATGTGTTTTGGGCACCATTTATACTGAAACCGCAGTAGGCAACATTATTCGATTTGTTTGTTTTGCTGTCTTATGTTTTGGGTCTGATGATATTTTTAGACGATTAGAAATTTCTAATTTTAAAGTGCACGTAGAGTGAAATTCAGCTTGTAAGTCAAATACAGTTTCGCTCATGATCTGCTGTCTATTTAGAAGCACAAATTCACAATTTAAGTGTTCTCAATGGTCTAGCAAATATACTGCAATTTAAAAATCACAGTTCAATGAAGTTAATAACCAAAACCTCACCTGAAGTTGGAGAACCTGTTATGGAATGTCTAGTGAAAATTATTGCTTGAATTATTCTGATATTATGGTATTCCAAATGTATCACTCTTTGAATAATTATGATCAGTGAAATATACTGAGAGATGAAGAGCTAGAATAAATTTAAAGAAGAAGTAAGAAAACGAAGTAAACAGCCGTGTCAGCATGCCAAAACTGTGTCTGAGACTTGTGATGCCAAATTTGCGTCGTACATGTATTAGACCTAGCGTTATAATATCATGATCTTTTCACCCCACCATTGTCAGCTTTAGAATGCTTGAGGTAGTTAGTTCTGCAGCAATTTGTCATATCGGCAAGTAAGGAAATTCATCCTTACGTTCATTTGTACCTGTGTCTATCCTCTTTAAATATAGAATCTATTATCATTACTGAAAATAATGGTAATTCAACAACCAAAGGCTTTTAAAAAGATCATTGATCATTAGTTGTCATTTAGATTAACAACAATGAAATTAAATAAACGATGGAATAAATTGCCATGCAAAAGATGTGCGGCTGGGAGGATTCGAACCTATGACCAAGGTTTGCGAGACCTGTGCTCTACCAACCGAGCTACGAGCCACTTATGCGACTGTGTCAATTGGCGGATCAAACCCTCACCACCACACATCAGTTGTCATAGCAAATACAATCAATGAATAAATAACTTGTCACAATTGTGACATTAAGGCCAGCAGCGAGGATCGATTGTCCACCAAAGCATCTTAAGCCATGTCGTGAATGCAATTAACAACAACGAAATGAAATAAACGATTCATCAAATTGCCATGCAAAAGATATGAGACTGGTAGAATTCGAATCTGCGATCAAGGTTAACTAGATCTGTGGTCTACCAACCGAGCCACGAGCCCTTTATGCGACTGTGTCAATTGGCAGGAGCGAACCCTCACCACACATCAGTTGTCATAGCAAATATAATCAATGATGTTATCCGCTTTCCACATACGTGTGCAGTGGCGCCATCGCTGTTCTAAGATTGGGACTTGCTGTACACTTGAGTTGACAAATAGACTCACATTCGTCATTACAATGTACTTTACTGGCATAATCGCATGAAACACATTGGATAATTTTCAACCATTTTGTTCTCATATCCTTTATATTCCATCAATTTTAAATTTTCTTATAATTGACAGAAAATGAAATCAATTATTTCCATTAGCATCCATTATATTGCTAATTTTCTATCATTTCGGAACAATCCAATTATATTTCATTTGTTTTACCAAAACTGAGTGCACTGAAGGAAATTATCTTCCATTTTACTCAGTCTTGTGAAACTACTCCTCATAATTCAATTTTGTCTTCACAAACGAAGAGAACACACCGATAAGTCGATGTCCTATTCTGCATGAATTGCACTAATTACGCCCATATACAGTTTCGAAATACCGTGAAAGTCGGTTCATCTGCTGAGGCAGATAAGTAGACAAGACAGAACGCAACCCGTTAATGGAATACTGAATTCAATTTCTTCATTTGTGTATTTCGGATTGAGCTATCGAATAAGATATGAATCGATGATGTGTACATAGAGAAGAAAAAACTGAAGTCTTCACGCGTCATCGCAAAGAGGAAGACTTGTTGAATCTGTCAAAAGATTCGAATGAATTAAAAATTAAGTTATCGTCCACTTTCTTCCCTTCAGCACTTTAATCACTTCGAATTGGAAGTAAAAATTCACAAGAAAATTTGGAAAAGAAAGCTCTGGCTGATCTGAGAAGAAATCTGTCTAAAAATAAAACGTTCTGCACTAGGATTTAAGATTAAAGAGCTTGAAACGCGATTTTTTTATTGTCTTGCCTTCATCTTCGCCAGTCGGAGAGTTTGCTGCAGTTGCAGCGGCCAGACTGGTCGTTGTGGCAGTGTTGGAACGGCTGATGGTGCTGCAAAAAGAGTTCGAAGAACTGGGATGAGTGTTCGACGATGGAAGTTTGAGCGGTTGATAACTAACAGGCACGTAGTATTCAAATTCACGGCCGTTGACGTACAGGACTACTTCCTGTCTCCCATGTTTGTAATACCGACTCATCAGTTGCCTTCGTCGCTCTGTAAGTTCGAAAGGTAGACGATGTCTGTAAACGAAGTAAGATTGCACGATCCCACGCTCGACCTGAAAAGCCGCTACCAGTTCGTACTTGTGACAGTCGACTTTTTGTTCGTAGAATTGCCGAATTTTCTTGGCAATGTGGTCCGGCATGATTGTGGCACCACAGTTCTGAGACAGTCCGACGTTGCCGCCATTGACTCGACCAGAGCGTGAGCCTGTAGCTGATCCGGCCGCTGACGTACCTTGGTCGCCCCATCGGCCGCGCCGCCCTCCGTCTCCACCATCGATGAAGTTGCCGCCACGGGTATTGCGCGACTTCCATGGATTGGCGCCTGCACCAGGCCCTCCGCCTGTCACCGTCTTTGAATACATTCCGCATACGGCAGATGAGGAACCGACAACAGCGACAAGAATCAGAACTTCCCTGCCAAGCGGAGCTACTTATATACAAGTGTATTGTTCTCTGAATCCTGCCACAGACCAACCCGACGACCGTTGAGCAGATGGGAGAAATGATGGCTTCCTTTCTTCGGATTCGACACAGCATCTCCCTTTCCAATTCCCTCCCTCTCTGCATCTCTGCCAGTCGTATGCGATCCCTGTTCTAAATGCCGTTCATGTAGGATTGCCATCTCAGAACGCAGTTATAGTACAAGGAACACTTGCGAAGCGCTCCTAAATGTGGTTCATACAGGGAAAGAGGATGAAGTAAACACTGCCCCGCAATTTGGAGTTAACTATGGAAGCTGATATTCATCTCGGAGACTGCAGATCAATTCCCTCTTCAATACATTGCAACCTTCGTCTGATTAACATTAACTTCAAAAATTGCAGCGTGTCACGCACTTAATTTCAATCTCCATATAGAGTTAGCTATTTTTGGTTTGAAATTGACTGAAAGCTTCGAATTTCCGCACTGATGAATTCATAGTTCAGCTACTCTAAGTTCGAAGCACACAAGGCAGAAAATGGACAATAAAAAGGAATAGTTGTCTCCTCATTTGGTTGTTCGCAGCTTTCAAAACCAGCTCTCACCCTCGGAGTTTAAGGACACACAACACTTTCAAGCCACCGAATTGTTTTCATCAGCTAAATTGCGAATAAACTCGCATCGAAAAATCATGAATAATGAGTGTCTGGAAAAAGCAATTGACGCAAATATGCTGGTTTGTACTGGTACAGATGCATAAATATAAACAGGGAGAGATAATTGGTATAAAATTTGATTTAGACTAAAGTTAAAATTGTCGCCCAGATAGCAAATGGAACAGAAAGTGTGAGAAGATAAAGTCGAGATTTTATCAAATCGAATGGAAAAGAGTTGCAATGAAGGTTGATTAAAAATAATGCGATTCTTCCTATCAAAATATGTTGAGTTCGAGGAGTAGAACAGATCAATGCAATTTGGGAACTGGGAACCAGAAAATCAAACTAAATAGTGGAAGCAATAACGGCCTGAAGAGCGATATGAAATTTTCATTAGCGTTCACGTTACATCGCTTTCCATCAAAAATCATTATTTGACATTTTCAGAACGATGTATCGATTGATAACATCAGAAAGTCATTTGAAATTGGCCGATAGTTGTAAACGAAAATGTTTGATGAGATCGGCGTAAGAGTAACGAAAGTGGTAGCCTGGATAAAAATGGCGGCAAGATTATCGTCTTGTCCTCTTAAGATAGCAATTTTCAAAGCGCATTTATGTCCTGATAAGGGCTTACCAAGCTTTGTAATATTTTGGAAAAAGCTGATTGTATCTTTTAGTGAATGTTCTGAAACGGAAGCCAAATGATTACATATTTCCGTGCATCAATAACAAAACTTGAACCTTCCTAGTTTTTGAAACATTTCAAGTTTGTACAGTTGTGGCCAAAAGGTTCGAATGACTCATCAAAACCAGTGGATGTTTGACAAATGTTCTTCATGATATTGTCAAACAAATATTTCTTATTGAAATACTATATCAGGAATGAAAAATGACCTGTGAAGTAACATGCATCTAAATAACAAATGTTAGGACCATTTGGCGTACTTTTGTCATTGCTGCATGCAATAAATACTAGAATAATAATTCAATCAGATTTTGGAATTAGTGCATGTACATGCATGATGGCATTGAAAACATCCAGTATTGACTCCAGAATGTCAGACCTGGGTCCGACCCGGGTGACAAAATTCATCGTTTTGTGCACTTTTTTATTTCCTTAATGAAAACATAGATTACGTTTGTTGAGTGTTGTCACTTTAAGATGACACTGGACAATACTTTTTTATCATTCTAGCCTAATAAATTTAAGTAAAATGTAAATTCAAGCATGTAATTGTAAACTTTCATTTGCTTTGAATCAGGGCTGTGGAGCCGATGCGTTATCTCATCGGCTCCGGCTCCACGACACTGATGTGAAAGGCTCCGGCTCGGCTCCGGCTCCGACTTCAAATTCAGGTTCCATCTATGCTGGTTATCCTGGATCCGTTGAACGGGTTTTTTGGATAACGGTGTGGCCTATAGAGGCTTGCTACAATCATCAAATTAGTTTTCATTAACAAGCAACGACTTAAGTTAATAATAAAAATGATAATAGCCTAATATAATGACAAATAACATACTTGTCATATATTTTTGCATGAATTGACTATCTCTGAAAGATAAAGTAAAGTTATATTGGTTAAATTAGATCTCCCGCACTGGCTAAATATAAATTGGCCTAGCCTGCAACCAGTCTACTACGAGGCTACATTAAATAAGACCACATGAGTGATGATGATATACCTAATTAGCCGTCACAGGGGCCGAATAGTAGTATAAGCTTTTTAACAAAGCTTGAACATGAAACTGGATAGCGTATGCCTCTAAATAGCTTATAGGGCCTGTATCTACTCGAACATGGAAAGGTTATAGGCTATATAGCCAAATATACCGCATCAATAAAGATATCAATTGCTTTATTGAATACTAAAGTGTATATCGGCTAGCTTAGGTTGTTATTGCTATTTGGTATTGCCTTTATCCAAAAGTCTGTTGGTCCATGAATAATATGATCGGTGGGTAGCCCACGACTCATCATCTGTAGAAATTGTAATTTAGATAGTCTCATTGCAGTGTAGGCTAGAAATGTACAATTGAAAATTATACTTAAAAAATTAAGAATATCTAACTTAGGACGAGTTTTGTAATTCTATACAGCATACATAATAAGTTAAGGTTTAACTTACATTATGTTAATTTCTTATTTTTCATTATGGCGTAAAGTTGCACTAAATAATTCATCAATGATTCATGCATATTATTATATTTAATTTATGTATAACATATTACCACTATTCCTCTGATGATGGTTAAGCTGATGAAATGAAAACAAGAAACATAGAATACGAATCAACTATTTAGCCTATAATCAAAATTCAAAATCTTAAAATCTAAATCTTGCTGATAGGGCTTATGCATGTATGTCATTCAACAATACTACTATTCATTGATTCTAATGAACAACAGTGCATCGATGAGATCTAGCTTCATGCAGCTCCTGTTTGATGGCTGCAAAAGTTTAAGGGAACTAAAAAGTCTTTCGACGGACACCTGTGATATCGGCATTGCAGATACAATTTTTCTAGCCTGTACCAATTCATCGCATAATTCATATTGCTTATCTTCGCTGTCCAATAACTTCCAGAGGTCTCTTTTTCGTCGACCACTGTTTCTTAATGCTTCAATATTTTTCTCCAAAGCTGATGAAACTGAACTGGGAGTATCACACAGCATGTTGCAGGGTGCAATGCATAATAAAAATTTGACTGCGAGCACCGAGCAGAAATCCCATCTACTTTGCTAGCATTCGAATGCGCGTGCGGTTTAATGTCATAGGCAATAGAAAAGGGATGTCAAAAGGCGCCTTTATTGAGAGCGTCTCAGTCTTTTTTTATTGTTTACATATAAGTCAACATGATATCAGCACAAGGTGTTGACAGACGGAAAAAATAATAATGAAAATTCTTGAAATCCACAGGTCTATGACATTTGGGGAAATATTATTACACGATACGGCTCTTGTGCAGTCCTCCCCCCCCCAATTTTTTCTCTGGTCAAAGGATGCAGCACCATTGGATGTCCGTTTCAGCATCACCGGTTTGAGTGAAGCATTCCGTGCTGTTGTAAAAATCTACGTGGGTAATTGCGATGTCATAGTCGCAAACTTCGTCAGCAAGTCAACATTGTAATTTGCCTTCGGGTTTTTTCGCATTGAAATATACCCTTTGAATTTTGAAGTCAAAGAAAATTCATTGTGAATGAGATACCTTTGAAATAATAGGGCGCTACTAGAAGTGGCTGGGTCGCTTATTGCTATAGCCATGCGAGGATTTGTAATCAGGTCATTCGTGTGAGTGTGAAGAGTTATCTCTCCAATCAAAATTGATCAAATTGAATAATCGATTGTTTTGAAAAATGTAGGTGGGGGGACTGCACAAGAGCCTACAATACAATCTAAGGAAATTGGCATTGTCACAGATGCCAGCAGCTTCTGCCAGTAGCCATACCGATAGATGGTTACCTACATAGTAACCGTATTAGATTTAAGACATTGCACAAGAAAGGTAGCTATATTATCTTTGCTGACTGAACTGGAAATGTGTACATAAATGAATGGCGACTTGTCTCTAGGACTCTACAATCATCTGGTCAGCATGCATATAACAAGTCTTCAAATTAATGGATTTTGGAGAATACGTTGTCACTAAAAGCTATGGAAATTAGTCTTGCGAAACATACGAGTATGTAATAAAAAAATATTACACATGTGTGTAAATATAATACATATAATACAAAAGAAGGCGGCAACTGCAAAGAAAGATATCGTGGAGGACAGATGATTGGTATACTTATCAAAAGACATATCTTTAGATTTCAAATGATTTAATTTTTTTATGATTCCAATTAACACCTTTCAAAATTCTAGATTTATATCAAAGCTCAAACTATCGGAGCCGGAGCCGGAGCCGGAGCCGGAGCCGGAGCCGGAGCCGGAGTCGGAGCCTTTGTGATATATCGGCTCCGACCAAAACCATCGGCTCCTTAAGGCTCCACAGCCCTGCTTTGAAGGTTATGCATGTACACGTATAGCTTGCTTGTCTATCGAATATAATAATGATGTTATTATCACTACCAACTCTTGTATGTTCTCTTTAGGTTTTTAAAGCAGCGTCAGTGAAATGACGTATATTTGAAGTTTGAACAATGAATTCACTAAGTCAAAAGCTGAACTCGGACAAAGGTTTAGATGTTCAATCGACTCCTTAGACCAAAATTCCAGAGAAATGTCACTTCCTAGTCATCTAGTGATCTATTATTCAGCACCATCTCCACGTGGTTTATGGTTGACACTTCTATTGAAAAAGCATATCCCACAGAAATATTTCTCCAAGCTTGAGTTATTGGACCGTCTGGCGTGAAAGTGGATCAATCGGGTCAACCAGCCCAGCTTACGAACACGGCTGAAAAGAACTTGCTGCAACCTCATGAATAAGATCGTGAAACACGTGAACATTCACCCCCTACCCAATTTTTCATTGTAAGAGACAATCCCCGCCTCAGATACTGTCGTTCCTTCCTACCTTGATGCAAAAGTCCAAATTTTATTCCAACTCCTTTATTGAATTTTCCACTATGTCATGAATTCGTCACTTTGTTTGTCAATCGTCATGTACCACAATTTGTACTGATGAAAATGAATCATTATTATTATCATCTTTATAGTTTGGCTATTATAGAACCTTCTTCTCGAATAAAAAATACAGAGGGTATCACTGCTGGTCCAAAACCCAATTCCTTAATGCAATAAGTTTCATCCTGGATAACACTTTTGTCACTTTCGGGGGACTTGTCTTCAAGCAAATTCGAGGCATACCTATGGGTGGGAATTCCAGCTCACTCTTAGCTGACCTGTTTTTGGCTTACAGGGAGTTTAAGTTTGTGAGGGGGCTCCTAGCGAGTAAGAGATTTGGCTTAGCCAAACTTCTCTCTCGTACCACTAGGTATGTCGACGACATTTGTGTGTTTAACTACAAACATTTTGATAAGATCCTTCCTGAAATCTACCCGGTAGATCTCTTAGCTAGCAGAAGCGGAGACAACAACAAATGTGTTAATTATTTGGATGTCAAAATCAGGATCGAAGATGGTGGCCAATACATCACAGAGGTTTACCATAAGGTTAATGAGTTCAGCTTCCCAGTGGTGCTGTATACTTTCCCCGAGAGTAACATGCCTTTGAACACTGGCTTAAACATCTTTGCTGCCCAACTCATCAGGTTCGCCAGGATTTCATCTGATGCTTCCGCCTTCACATCAAGAGCTAAGGGCATTTTTGATATCTTCAAAGGACGGGGTTATAAGACTAATTTGCTGGTTAATTCTTGCATAAAGTCCTTCTCCAAGAATAGGTTCCTCGTTTTTAAGTTTGGTTGTTTTTCGCCCCGCCAGATGCCATCCATCATTGGCATGTTGGGCTAAGAAAACCTCTTCTAGTTTCATGTGCTTCTTTTTGTCCTAATAAATTCCAAAAAAAATTTATTTTCGGTTTGGTTCTGCTATGTTTCCTCAGGCTTGGAGAGACCTTCCATATCGTACATTCGATATGGTTGGCCTGGCTCCGCCATGTGGTATAGGTTGGAGGTTAGGGGCCGAAACCTTGCTTCATGCAGCCACATGGTTCCTCCCTGATGACCCCATACATAGCAAACTTAATTTTGGTTTTTTAGGTTTCTTATTTTCACCTTTTGTTATTTTTAGTTAGCTTCTCGCCAGGTCCATGACGAACTCTTATTTCAGTTCTTATATGATAAAATAAAATCGTTTATAAGTATTAATTTATTTCCTTTACCGTCTTCAGTTGAGTCGACTAGCCTTTATACGTATTTATGTGCCTACTCTATACTGGAGTAGGTTGCTCTATGTTGTTAGTATTAATTTATATTCATTCGTTCATGACTTTTAATTACCTAATTATTTACAGGATTCTCCACTAGGGTAGTTGTTTAACTTTGGCATCTTCCGTTTCCTGGATCCTTCGAAATTTTTTGATCGTGTCGTGTCTTGATCCGATTACCCGTTTATATTGTGTACATAATATAATATAATGTGCTTAATAATAAAGAGAAAGTGCATAATTCTAAGATGATGTCTAGATGAAACTTAATATTAAAGCAAGTAACTCGATCTTTTAACGTCATGTTGCGTGTTCTAATATCAATGATAATTTTCATCTTAAAATGTTCTCCTTTCCTTCATTTTATAACATTCATAAATGGATTTTTTCAACACATGCACATTATATATGTTCATTATTTTAGGCGCATTTTACAATAGCGGGTTGACTGTTTTATATCTAACTTTATTTGCGACTTATTTTACCGTACTATTCCGATATTTAAGTCGTCTCATTGGTCAAGAATTATCTCAAAAGCCGCTACATGAATTGACGAAGAGAATTCAAGCGATTATGTGATGAAAACAATTTTTGATTTCAGACAAAATTAATCTGAGCCCGATTGTTCACCGAGCTTATCAGGTCACGGCTCGCTTCCATCCCTGAGTGTGACGAAGTAGGATCAACGTGTAAAAAATGGTTCGAATATAGAAAGCTATTTAAACAGTGTTGCATGTTACTATTTTCATTGAGCACAAAGTCACGCTCTCAGCTGACTCATTTCTGATTCATATTTTGCGCATAAATTAAAATTCCTTTGATGTCAGGAAATTATTCCCAAGAGAGTCAAATTTGATCACAGTGCATCCTACTCTTATAATGAAACAGTTGGAAATTATGAGTAAAATGGAGGTGGCCTTTAATTTTTGGAATGAACTAAATTCATCAATGAAATTGCTACCGCCGTATCATGGAAAGAGGAAGTGCAACATTAGCTTTAGAATCATCAGGGAGTAGTGGCAATTACTACTCATAAATTTGGTGGCTGCGTTGTAGCATTAAAATCGCAGACATTGGAGCGTGTATCAATTTAATGATTGAAATATTTTACAAAATCTCACGTCAAATTGAACTGAGCATTGGTAAATGATCAATCGCGATAATTCAAGCGGCTCCTCTAATGTTTACTCACAACCTCACAAAAGGTAGCGTGAAGTCTGCGAATCTCCGACAATGTTTCAGATCTTGGAAGAAACTTTTTTGCAACTCATTTGGAATGATCAAAGTTATTCATCCAGTTTGATGAAGAACGAGCATGGGAGACAGATTCCCAAGAAATTTGATTCATACTGATAAAAGAACTAAAAGGACAGGTTTACTTTGAACACCATGCCGTGGTTATTATAATCGAGAATAATTACACTTCATGGCGATTGCGTCATAATTAAAGCTGTGTATTCGAAGGATTCGAATGATGTGGTCTTCTTACATACGAAGAAAGTGTAAAGACCCATGTCTATTTCGTGTCTTTATTTAAATTGTCTGTAAATACGCATTGCTAGCTCGTAACGGAGTTGCATAGGTACATTTTCTAAAATATATTTATATTTCATCAAAGCATAATTAAAATCATTTTGAAAAATAATACTTGCGTCGTAATTGTAATTGCAATTACAATAAGTACATTTGGCTATTGAATTCTATTACATATTCTGATGAGTATTTTGTAATTGTAATCGATTTTATTTTTAGCCATGCAATTGAAAAATTACTGCAATTACTCAACAGTCAGCGCTGTTAAATATTCATTTAGCACGCAGTCTAAATTATTTTGCTCTTCACGCCGATTAGGCGTTACCATACTTGGAGGTGTACCGGGTACACACATGCTAGCAATTTTGTTCATAAATTTTTACTGAAAGAAGCTTGCTGACTGGAAAATACAAATCAGAAAACGACTTCAGTTTAATTTCCCTCTTTCAGAAAGGGACAAGCAATTTCTTCTACAACAGTGTAGCAACAACAATTATCTAAGCCTTTTGCAAAGTAATTCAAGTGAAATTGAACAAAAAAGGAGAAAATTTGTAACTGTAATCAATGACATTAATAAATCATATCATAATAATAAATCATACACATTTTTCAAGAAAAAATGGGAATCAATGCAGTTTCGGAGTACATTTCCGGCATGATTAAGATATGGAGTCAAGATACATGCTGTTCTGTAAAAGTCAGAAAGAAAATCAATCAACGAAAGCATTGTTCAAAATGATGACTGCTCTCGGAAAAAAGGAGTTCCTTCTACGAGATGTTTGACACGATGGCTGCAAAACCTTGCTGGATACAGAAGATATTAAAGGACACAGTGAATGCAACGGATGATTTCGATAATCAAAAATTTTAAAGAAAAGTTTCAAAGTTGCAGATTCACGTCTCTGGTGTAGGTTTTGGAATGAACCACAAGGAAAGGAATAATCGACACATATTATGAAATATGCCCATCTCTGTAACTTTTCTAAAAGATACTCGTTATGTGAGGACAGTCTAATGAACACAGGCGAACAATGCTCAATCACAGAACGAATTAAACCGTTATACTCGTAGACTTGCATCAATTGAGACCGTGCAAGAAATGGCTTTAAAGAACGAAGAGCATATAAGCGCCGAGACTCACATCGAATTATGAATTCAGTTTGCTAGTCCCACTTCAAATCATCACTGAGATGAACGCCAAGGATCTTAAGATCAGTCACAGCGGCGATTTCCGGTATCAAAGCCGGTTGATAATTCCTTGATCTGGGTATCCAAAGGAACTTGCATTTCTTGAAATTCAACTTAAGACCAGCTTCCAGCGACCAATTCAAGATATTCTTGTGTCCTAGGACGTGGAATCCAAATTGTTTTTGAATTGAGGCACTATTAATGTGCAGTCCTCCACGAATCTGATGATTGAGGTCGTTTGATAAAGGGGATTTAGTTGACCAATTACAAGGTTAAACAGAATTGATATGAAAACATTGATAGATATTGATAGATGATAAACAACATTGATAGATATGTAACTAATAATTGTAATAAATTACTTTTCATGAGTAATTGACACATGTCTGAATTAATTAACAATGATAATAGAAAAATCAGCATGTATCTTTTTGAAAAAAAGTTTCTTATACAAATGACAAATGGTCATTCGGAAGCTGCAGCCAATCGAAGTACATAAAATACACAAAATACTACCATTAATAATTTCAACTGCCATCATGGATAAGCAAAGAACAGCGATTACAACTAAGATGGCCGAAGCACGCTGTATTGCGTTGAACATGCCAAAAATAAACCGTCGTCATGAACTAATCTGATGAGTTCCCATTACACAGCAGGCAGTATATAACTCTTGTAATCTCACAAGAACCGCCAGCACCCTTGACACTGTCCACAGGACGAAACGTGTCGGGATTTTATTCTCTTTATCAAAGGAATTTTATTCTCTTTATCAAATAAACACTACGTGTCGAAACAAAGGGAGAGACGGTTTTTCTTTTTGAAACAAATTACGCAAAATTTTATATTGATTTTATATAAAATGGTGTCGCTAACTGCAAAGCTGACTACATTTGAGAAGATCTAAAAAGAATTATGAAATGTGTTTTGTTATCCATGTGAATTGTGTCGAGGAGCAGAGCGGAAATCCAGAGAATATATAATTTGTTGAGGACTTTGTCAAAACTAGAATGGTGGAGCATATCAAGAGGGTTTGCAGTGCATTTCAAAACTTCTACGGTACATTGTTTCTTGTGCTTAAATTATTTGGCATATCATTCTTGTTTTTCCGAAAAAGAATCATGCTACGATTCAAAGTAACGCCACATTGTGCTTACACTTCTATCGATGGAGTAAGGGAGGCCATCCCAGCTGCCATTGTGGATTTCGAAACACTTGACTATTACCTGAGCGAAAGGGACTCATTGTGTTTAGGATATGCTTGGTCATGTCAATGTTATGGTGTTAGTATATTCTTGATTAAATATTCTTCGAATAGTTAGTTCATTCTATTCGGTCTTTGCCAAAGTCCATAACAAAGAGTCATCGAACACTGGGCGTTATCGGATCGTTCTTGGCATGCCAATAAATGTTCAGTAGTTTAGTTTTCGGCTGAATCAGGACAGTTTCCCACCAAAGTGTTCTGGCTCGCTCCCACCATAATCTCATGACTCGATGACTCTACCATTTGTTCTTAGTGTTGAAGAGGGGTAGCGCTAATCCACTCCCATGAGGCAGTATATTGTTCGATTACTTCTTCTCTCTCGATCTTCATATAGATCATTGATTGCTGAAGGTGTTTTCACACTCTTCATCAAGTGAATTGACTTGATCATGAATGTGCAATATCAAACAATTAGACCGCATCCGCGACCTTCTTATCCAATAATGCATTCTAGCACGATAGTTTCCTCAAACAGTAACAGACTGTCCGGTGGGCTATCTTTCTGGAGTGAAGCCTTCTTACGGGGAATAGGTAGTCGTCTGTAGCGAGATTTACAAACATTTATAGCACTGCATGCATTCTCCTAAAGAGTGCAAATTGTGGCAAGAGAGCTAAATGGGATCTGTGGTAACTCATTGGTTCCATTTGGTCAATGCAAGATGCATCTCCTTCTTATATATACCTCCTCTTCCACGTAGGCCTATGCCATGTCAGCTCTTTCGCTAATACGACCAGTCTTTTTTTCAATTACTTCTCTTGGTATGCCACTTTTTTTTCATCATTATTTTTTGCAGTTCTGCGTACACTTGTGTTAGAAACAAAGTCCTTTGAATTTATAGGCAGCATGATTCTCTGAATGCAAGACTCTATAGAATGAACTCCCATAGGGTGAGGCTTTGTACCAAAATTGGGATTTTTAAATGGGGTCAAATGAAATGGCCTTCGACTTTGCCATACCATGTTGTCCAGTTGATGAACCAAAAGCCCATTTTCCCCCCAACTTCTCATCTTCTTCAAAACTGTACTTGATCTTGCTCATATTTTCGGTTTCGCATTTCCATCCTTTGTCGACTTCTTCATCATTGCCTCTAAAACTTTTCTGGCTACAGTGAATTCAGCATCTAAGAAAACGGACCAGTTTCTTCTGAAACTATTTCGAAAATGAAATTGGAAACAATTCCTTTTTGTGCTTCTGGGGGATATTTTTTCCCCATTAGCCTTACGGATTTCTGCTAGAAAACATTGGACACATATATTTAGATCTTCTTTGGTGAAATCTTCGGGAGTTTTCAATACTTTTGCTGCATTGTCTATCTGAAATCTCCATCCACATCTCCATTTCTCAAAGTATTCACTTCCACATCCATTTAGTCTTATTTAGCGTGTTTGGGAGAATTCGTGAGCTTTTTAGCTCTTCAAGTTCTTCTGCAGAAAGGTATGTACATGTCTCTTGATTATTCGTAATCATGCAGTTAATTCTATGCTTTCAGTTTTGTGCATTGAATTCACAATTTTCCTTGTTTATGATTGTCATGAACGGTATGAATTTCAAATTGTTACAAAAGCTATGGACACATCATAGAAATCGACGACACCATACAATGCTTCAATGGGACACATAGACATCGGCAAGTATGATACAAAATGTCAATGGACTTTAGCTAAGGGGTTACAAGATATCAATGGATACATGGACATGAGCAATGGCCTATCGGTTTTATACTAGTCAATACCACCGGTACAGAAGCTTGCTAATAGCGTATGACGAGCATGGATAGAGAATGACGTCAAAAACTAAAGTCCCAACACTTGAATCCCAAATGAAAAATGAATAACTTCATGAGTGCCGATGCATTTCTTTGACCCTAATCAATTTTTAAGGAATATTCTGATCTATTTTGATTAGAGTCAACAAAATGCGTCTACACTCATAAAGTTAAAGCATTTTTGAATTTTGAACTTTGAAAATCGTAAGTGAATGTGTGTGTGTGAGAGAGAGCCAATATCGATGCCGAAGCTGAGAGACAATCCTGCTCCGGTATTGGTGAACTAATTATATATAATTTAGATGCAAGTGCATGTAGTTATGCTCAACATCAAATTGACAGAAATATCTTTTAGATGATTTGTTTATAACCTGAATTTACGCCAGTGGACAAAATATTTGAAGTGAAGTGCATAATTAATTGAATATTTGCTGGTGCAGAGTGCATTTATGTAATAGATCATTGGCAATACATGTCACTGACGAAGTCATTTGTTTGTGACATTATTTGTTCCAATTTAACGAATTTGAGCCTTAATAGTACATTAATCGAAACTATGGGGTGTCAAACATGTTTGAATGATGAATGAAGCTACGAGTCAATTCGGTCTACATCGATTGTTTCCGCAGTGTTGTGTATCGCTCAATAATTCACTTGTAATTGTATCAATCATATGCTGTAGATGAAACAGCAACTGTTATCATCTAGTTCCAAAATAGGAAACTGCTTATTTATCCATCAATAATTGCGATATTTTCCATTCCATTGTACACATAATCCATTGAAGATAATAATCCATTTTTAGTAACAGTTCACACAATATTGGGATATGCCAAACATGTCGCAGGAGCAATTGGAGATATGAACAATTGGTAGCAATATTTAAACCAGTGTCGGTTTGATTTAGAAATTCTAAATTAGCGTGCACATTAATTACACAATGCAATCGCGACAACTTTTGTTCTTTTCTTGAGAGTAAAAGTTTATTTAAATTACTTCTGATAGTGTTAGGTGAATGATGGCCCTAGCAGTTTTCAGCAAAACTGTTTAAATATTCAAAATTCAATGATTTGACAATCTTTTAGTTCAGGATCTTTCCTCAATTGTATTGCAATGTCTTATCAGATCAAACGCTTGAGAATTTAGCAAGCCTTATTTATAAATGTCTGTCTTTTCAAATGCACAGGTATAGCAAAGAAATTAGTCATTTAATTGATTAGACTTAAAAGATTTATGCATCAAAACACCTCAACTCTGCCATAGTTCAGGTTTACATCTTTCAAAGCAGGCATTGGAGAAGACAAAATTTCGATTAACATGCTAGTTTTTTTTGTTTGCCAAACGTAAATTGCATTACTTAATTTATCATCAGAGCTGGGCATGCGATCCAAACATCATGGGCCTTTTTGCACATTCTTAATAAGGCGTCTACCATAAGGCGTGATGAGACGATTTTCATCTGACGTCTTCCAGCTTCCATCGTCCATTTTCCACCTACTGCAGTCACACTGGGGAAATAAATTTCCGATACAGTCAGAGCTATTTTTCGCTACCGTTGCTATCACTACTGTCTTGATCCTCGTCCTCGTTCAACATTGTAAACAAAGGCTGTTTTCTGATACACTGCTTCTCTTTGCAAATCACAGTTTCCTATATCTTCACTCAGACGCCACTTCACGTTGTTCTATTTTTAGAACAGTCTTGCGACTGATGGAAATGAACTTGATCAACCGCATAATTTCATGCCTTATGTCCGATGGACGACGCCTTATGACTTTTTCTGTGTGATAGGTTGTATTCTTTTCTAGATGCAATTAAAGGGAAATCCCAAATAGAAGATGAAAAATGGAAGACGCCTTTTCCTGTGTGACAGCGGCCTTAGGCCCATGTGTACCTACATAGATAATGATTCGGATACAAATACTATGCACGTTGTCCTTTAAAAAGCACAGTGGAATTTAAGCTTTGCTGTGGCTACCGAAGATTTAGCTTACCGCTAAATAAAGCAATTCATTTAATAGGTAATTGAAGAAAAATTGCAGAGATGTTTTTAAATTTGTAAATTTTAAAATTGTATGGACTAAATTGTCTTCAACATTTCTGACATTTTCAATCAAAATCGCGGAATCGTGGACTTAAATCTGAATTCAATCCGCAATTGCGGACTAAAAGTCAAAATTTATTCCACTATCGCGATCGTGGAATCGCTGATTTAACTTCCTCGATGCCCAGCTCTGCTTGTAATGCAATGCAGTGTGGTGAATCTCAGCAGAAAATGTGAGATTATGTTTCTGATTATTCTTTACAACAACCATGTCTGATTATTTTGCTATTTTTATTATTACTAGACGAAAAAGATGACCATTAATGAAAAGTTGAAAGATCTCCTTAAATCAAAGGTTGAAAAACAAGGTTGTAGATCAAAGGCTGCGAAAAAACGGGTTTCTTGACACATGACTGCTATTCTCAATTAAAATTACAAATAGTCATTTTCCTTATTGAGACACTATCGCCAAATTTAATAGAGGAATGCTCTATTCAGTGTTTTTGAACAGGCGTTTTCCTATTGCTTTCCTATATTTTCCTATTGCTAGCTTTAAAATGTGCGTCAAATGATAAAATCTTTCACTATGCACTGTATATACATGAAAGCCACTTGTACGTCGTAGGTCGTTATCCGCTTTTTGATCACCAAGCAGAATAACTATCGGTTTAAAATTATTTGCAACTGCCTCTGCTAGTGTATAATAATTTATTATAATTACACTTTGATACGTATTTGGACGGTTTCTGTCCTAACTTTATGTCTCGCCAACGTCATCTAAAAGTTTTAACTAGCGATAATTTCTATATTCTATAAGGTCCCTAATCCATTTTCCATGAAATTCACATGAGTTTCTCGTACCACCAACAGGCATTTCTTCAGAAAAATATGATGAGTAGAACTTTCACAGGTGAAGCAGTGTAGCTCTGCTCGATTTATTTAGGACATCTTCATCGAAATATCATTCTTGCAATAAATTGAATGCCCTCTCTGATAAAATGTCGCATACATCTGCCATAATCATAAATCTCTGCCAATGAAATGACTACACTTCATCATAATACATTGACAATGAGCCATTTCGCAAATACATCACTTCATTGTTTATTTATCTGATTTGATTCGTTGTCATCCATGTCATAAACAAAACATTTGATCAGCTTTCCATTGAAGAATATTTCTTATCATTTTTGTCATCAAGATCAAGTGTACTCATGCAACTCATAACTATAATAACAGGATATTCACGTTGATCAAGCGGATGATTATTTTAAGAACTAGAATTGTCGTTAATACCAAAAATATTGTCAATACCAAAAATGACCAATAAAAGCTTCATTTGAAATACAACAAAGAAATTCAAAGCATATAACAGGCTGCTAAAAAAATGCCCATCTGCGGCCACACACTAGTTGCAGCGTTTAACGAAAGAGTGGCAACACTTTTCAATAACTTCTATACTTTCTAATAAAATCCTTTAACGGATTCTTGTTTATGTAAAAGCTGTTGTGGCGATTCACTGAGTCGCTGGAAAGTGACTTAATTGCTATAGAAAATATTAGACAGTGTCAGGATATAATCGCCGTAACTTTTTGTATCCATAGTCGAAGCCAACCTTCTATAAGATCACACATTCTAATGATAAGTCATACTCTAGGGATGGTTGGCATTGCGAAGCAGTGTTCGTTTTTTCATTATCTATTTCTTCAAGTAATCGTCGGGTAGATTGGATCATCTGCATGAGATCGTGGAAGGGAAGATCTGGTCCTGCCGTGGTCGAGACTCCCAGTCCCTCAAGGTTCAAGCTGGTGGCGGTTCCCTTTTGAATTTTTAGTTTAACATACGTCGAACCTCGTCACAGTTTAAAGTCACGGAAAATTGCATTTTGGAGTTCACCACTTGTCAAATCTTTGTACATTGTGATAACTACAGAGGGATGGCAAAACGGATAGCAAATTCGTTTTTATCGTAGGGTTTTTCATCGATGTTTCATAAATTGAGTTAATAATTGAATGATTCGTGCCTCGCATAAGAAGATATTTGAATAATTTGTGCAGAAATCGAGTCAGTGAGAGTTTGTGCTATCGATCACTATAAATTATGAATACCCTGCGATTATACATATGTTTCCATGCTTTCGAAGGTTAGGAACTGCCATCTCTGTAGCGAAAGTTTCCTTCAAAATGCTGACCAAAGTTCGAAGCAGTTCGTTATCCTTTGTTACTAGTATTTCAGACAAAGATTCATCGTACACAGCCTAGTAAGATTATGTCAACAAAGTGAATCCAAACGATAAGCTTAGCCAAAAGTTGTAGATCAGCCGCACATGTTGCACAGGTAATCATCTTAAAAAATCATTTCATCGAATCAATCGGTTAATTGAATCAGGGTATTGAATTTGGGCATCAATCAAAGTCGTCAAAATCAAATAATATTCCTTTTTCGATAGAGATATTGTCACGCATTAATTGCTTATCGTTGTTTATCTTTGACAGTTGAGGAAATTTATCTATTGCCACCACTACTCACTAAGAAGCCAAGGAGTAGTATGGGAATCAATCGGATCTCTGATGCTACTTTCAGATGCGAGACTGAGTCATTGCTGGTAAAAACATGCAACATCTAAAACGCTGGTGTGCATGGGATACATAAAAAATACTTGACTTTTACATTGATATTCTACAGAGTTCATTTGACCATCTCCATTTGAATTAGATATAATTGGAAGAACAAAAATTAGTCGGACATCAAATGAAAGAGATTCATAATCATTACCATTAGCGCAATGGAAGACATTATCAAAACCGTCTGAACCAATTGACGGACCAAAATCATGGACAAACTTGATTGGCAATATCCGATCGTTAATTCTTCAGCAAAGTTAACAAAACATTACTTCCTAATTTTCTGCCATCATTTTTGATGTGAAGAATAATAGCTCCGGAAATCATATGATTGTCGATGTAATTAAGTCAAATGTTTATGCGCATCAGCTGAAGTAAAATGAACAATGAGAAGAAATGGCTGCAAAGCCAACTGTCTTTATAACATATATATGTGCATCGCAATAAGTCTTGAGTACTGATTTTCTCTTCCCAACCTGCGTTTATCTTACCAAAGTCATAGTACAGACTCTTCATACTTAACAATTGTCAATGAGTTCATAAAAAACATACAGCAATAAATGTGATCCTTCGATCCTTTCAAGACTTGGAACTGGTCGTATTTCTATTTTTGTCGAAAAGGATTAGGTCTAATAGTTATTCTTCAGCAAAACGTGTAGCAAAAACTCCCCAACCAGTTTAAGGTTGTCGATTTAATAATGAAGTAAAAATCTTAAATGGACATATCTTCGGCGTCCAGCGTCTTCGTTGGTAGATCTTATAATAGTCCATCTAATTATAAGATCTGCAGGGAACGAGGCCGAAAATGAAACTCTCGCAAGGTGATACACAACCTATGCCTACTTCGAATTTGCGCGTCTGTTGAGTTCTACCTGGTTCCTCTCCTTGTCAGACAGAATCACAGAAAAACGCATGTAAATCCGACGAGAAGCAGATAGAAATTTTCAGTAAAAATGAGAGACACATCCAGATTTTGTAAGCATTCTTATAGTGGCCAACCCAACATTTTCGCCACATTAAAGTATGATTTCACATTCATTATCCATCAGAGTGTTTTTTGCATAATCAGAGAAAGCATTGCCGTAAACTTCAATCTGCCTCTCATTGGATTACGAGAAAAATGTAAAGAAGTTCTAAGCTCTGTAATTCTCTCAATAAAATCAACTGTCATTAATAGAGCAGTGCAGAAAGTGCTTTGCCACATACGTTGGATCTTCAATAAGACCTCTACATATCAGAGTAAAAGAACATCTTACTTGACCAAAGTCATCAGTATATAAACCATCCAGAACTCTGTCAGAGCAACTCAGTAAACACAAAAAGTGTTGTGCGCAATTGAGCTATGGTACAATGTGGAAAAAGGAAGGCAACAATGCATCCCGCAATGATGATTTTTCTATCTATGCATTTGAAAGACATTTTTGAAATCTGATATATCTGCATGTGCATTCATAGCAGTGCTGCCCGCTCTTTTCCTACATTGTTGCCCTCAAAAATCCATGTTAATGTTATGTTGACCAAAGACATTGATACTGCCAATGTCAGAATTAGAGAGATAATTTTCATTAGATCTCTGTTTCCAGTAATAAACTCAAGGGAGGAGAGGGAGGTGTTGTGGAACTTTTTATTTCTATAACCATAATATCATCATCATAGATGTATGTCTTGGTTCTTCTGTGAATCACACTCTTGAATTTTAGATTTCCCCTCCAGTTAACTTGGCCTTCTTTGTAATGCTATCTGATTCTAATGCTGGTTAAGAAACCGAAATATTGGTCAATAAAATTAGAGCTGCAGCTTAGAGCTTCTGTACACATTTCTCGTAATTTAATAAAATGCTGCTAGAAGAATATTTCAATATCTTATCAAATATAGAATATCTGAAGATTATTGACAAACTTAGCAAAACTTCAATCTGCTTCCCAGTGGATTTCATCTGCCATTCTTTGACCCCGTGTGACAAGAAGAGGTGCCGGATATAACTCGGCAGACACGCAGGTTTGCAGTAGCCACAGGATGTACTTTTTCAGGATGTTCCATAGGGCCTAGTAGCCAAAGTCTCATTTTCGGCCTCGTCGGAAGCCCGCTCTAACTACTACTAGGCGACCTGTCACTCTGAAATCTTTATGATTATCGTCGCAAAACGTTGCATCTACGGCTGCCAAGGAAGTGTGAGCTTAAATAGTTCAAGTCTGCTGACATCCTCTTATCCTATGTCCAGGCGAACTGGCGCTTTGTGATCTTCATGATAATCAGTCGCACGTCATAAAAAGAGGCTGAACAGCCTGTTGTGCAATCCTTCAGTTTCCTCAGCCACTAGATATTTTAACTGGTTCGAGCCTTTCCCAGCCTTTGTATGGCGAAAGGAAGTGTCCATGGTTGCCAATGCAAATACACAAAATTCTATTAATACACACTTGTGAAGCTAGGAACTGCAGTCTATTATTCTATTATCAATTGAACTACAATGCCAGAATATGAGAATAATTCAATTTTTCAATAACCTAGAATAATCACGACACTCAACTCTTTAGTCACGGATTTTTTCGATAAATTAAATGAACACAATTTCGAAGTAAAATGAAGTTAGTGAATAGAGCAGGAAGTTTGTTCCTTAAAGCAAGAAAATATTGAACTATAGACACATGCTTTGAATTGATTATGCAATATTGATTATGTTTTCATAACATTGAAGAAAGCTATGTAATATTATCTATGATTAATATAAAATATCTAGCAGATATAATGCTTCATATATACAAGGTGTTTCAAAAGTAGGCTAACAGTAGAAATTGGCCTTGAAAAGCTATGTCTTAATGCTATAGATTAATAAGCTATGTCATAATAATCTTTTTCACGATGCCACAGATAGCTAAGGGGGCAAAATATTAAAAAATCTTCACTACAACCAAACATCATGCCTATTCATTCATGAGACAACCCAATTTTATCTATACCCATATCAAAGTCGAATAAACTAACCAAAGTGACATCAAAATAGTTGTTTCAGTGTTCCAATGTAAACAAGATAAGTAAAAAAATCCAGTGTTACTGCGGAGAAGGAAGAAGAACAGCTGTTGAAAAGACTGTCCCTCCCGCACAACACAGGGGTGCACGAAGACGCCTCGCTCAACACAAGATCATGGACGCGAAGACGGGAAGAAAGCAAGACCAGGAAGCGAAGAAAGGAAAACTTCTGACCATCCAAATGAGGATCACTTTGTTAATTCCACGATGCTTCTCTATAACCGTCCGAATTAAAGGTATTAACATAGAGGAGGCTACCATTTTTGAAAGCTATTTAACATTAAAACAAAAAACCACAAATTCATACCAAATCCCTTTCAAAAAAATGAACAATTAATCAACCAAGGCTTGCAAAAAATTCAACCACGCAAATGCCTCATTCTGGTCAAAGTGGACACGCTCACATTGCTGTAGTCTTTCGGCATGACTTGTGGCACCAGTTGTAGTCTTTTCGCAGGCATCTGTGACACTTGTCTGGCATCTGTGATGTAGCCACGGATCTCTGAGACAGTGTTGTGATGTAGGTCCGGAGTTGAGAAAGTTGGTGAGGTTTTCGTCCGTTTAAGTCCAGCGGAGTTCCAAAGGGAGACAGACATATCTCCCGGATTGCCATGCGGGAGAAAATGTCCACTTTCCTGGCGCCAGGTCACTCAGATAGCTTCTGACACTCACTGCCAAAATTTCGCTGTGTGCACCATCCAATGTCTGTTGTTCATCACCTCTGTTGTTTCAGTTCAGCTCATTCATTGGAGCAAAAAGGATTACACCATTAACAGTCAACACCTTTTCATAAATCACCAGTTCTTGCCAAAGTTGTTCTCGGGACACACCCCCCCCCCACCACCAGCCCCCCAGAGAGACGGTTAAGCCAGGGAAATATGTGCACATTTGTTGCAGGGAGTGCGGATTTTCAGGGAACCAGTAACTGAAGTTATGTCTATAGTTTGTACCTGATATTTGACAACTGGCTTTTCGGCCACCAAACTATCTGTCAGTTCTGCCGCAATGTTTGCCGTATTTCTGAAAAGCATAGCACAGCAAACAACAAGCGTCGTTCATTCAGGCAGAAGGTGCGGTGCTGCTGTCAGTCTGGTATGGGTGGTTTGGGTTTCAACTCATCTCATCTCTCTTCTCCAAGTAATGAGAAAAAAAATGTCCAACTGATGGGCTCTTTTGCTTGGACCCGTCTCGGGACTTTTGAACAATGGTTGGCCTTGAGCTCCGTGTGTGATTTGTTATTTCTGATCGAGGGCGTCCCTGAACTTCGGTGCATTCTCTACTATGTATATATATGTCCTATAGCTTGTCTATGCTCCTAATGTATTTCCGATTTATGACATTTGTAATGTATGATCAAAGAAAATCTATGGCATCGTTCTGATATCGATAGCAGAATAGACAAATATATGTATTATCATGAATACATATATCTGTAAAAATATGTCTATGTATACGATATTACTTTTTGTACCTCACTTTTTGTACATTACTATTTCCATTAGATCTATCCATTAACTTAGTTATTTCATAATAGAAAAGGACTTTTAGTAATTTTAAAAATCAATCAGCTGTTAATCAATTGTACTTCCCGTTGTGATGCCTTATAAAACAATTATATGTTGTATAGAAATATGCACTCAAACAATACAAACATTGAAGAATATAGCTTAACATCATGGTGTTCAAAAGTCATAAGTCAATTTCAATTTTTCCCCAGGAGGTACAAATTTTCAATTTTTTGGACGGATTTTCATCTGGGATGTCATCATCCTCAACACCATCTAGAATGTCTGATTGAATTTGTTCAATAAAAATGACATTGAGGTTCCAGCACGAATATGAAAGCATTTTTTGGCTATATTCATGCCCATTGATATTTTCCTATCGCTGTCAATCGAATCATAGGATATTAATGATTGAGCTGATTTATGCTTTGTAACGCTCATCACCTCACGATCAGAATATCCAGATATTTAGCGTTTGAACAGTTGTTGCCCGACCGCTGTGATTCGTGTACACTTTTAATAAATTGTAGTCTACGCTATGTCTTTCATCATTGCGTTTAATCGACACTTCTCTACAGGCACGGCATCATACCAAATTGGCATCTGATCATTTACATGATCCTTTGGACGCTGCCAAAAAGCATCGATGTTCAAATTTCTTTTCGATATATACTTTTTCAATGATGTAAATGGACAGTGTTTAGAATCTGGAATCATTGGAATGACACCACCATCAAAATCAGATTGCTCTTCATCTTCTCTGTGATTTTTATCAAACAGAGGAACAATGCGGAACCATTTTGAATCGGTTGAATTTTCTTCTTTAAGCATACTAAATGTCATGCACCGAAGCTCATCGCGACCCCGCCTACCGACGTATACGATGATGTCCAAAAAAACTTTTCGCTGCAAATCTTTGGCCTTACGAAGATCCAAAGATTCGTAGCACTTTGCTAAATCCTGAGGCTGAATTGCAGGCTTGTGTACTGTGTTTCCAAGTCCCTTTTGTCTTATGTCTTTGAGTTTTGCTCTATACATGTCAGAAGGTCGCTTAAAAATGATCTTGTCAGAAATGTCTATCCCAAAAGAACGTTTCAATGATCGTCGAATTCCATTTTTCAACGACAGAAATGAGTTCTTTTTGTAGTCATTTCCATTTCTTTGCAACACTGATGAAAAGAACCTTGATAAGACTTCATCTAACATGTCACTGTCACTTGTGATGTCATTAAGGTCAATGTATTTCAATTGTAGGAATTCATTGAAAATTTTGATTGAGCATTTCGTGCTTTTTTCTGTGTGTTCTGGTACTGAATTATTTAACAATCTGTCTCTTTCTTGGGAATCATCTCGAAAACGTGAGCTAGTCGCCATATTTCAGTCGCTACCGGTTGCAATACTACAGAAATTATGATCAACAAAATATCAATTCAAAATTGGAACAAATTTGTAATTTCAAAAATGATATCATAAGGATGACTTTCAAGAAATGAACTGATAAAACGGCAAGGAAATCTATGATCAGCCTCCCTAGTGATATTCTTATTCAATTCAATTTGATTTTTAAAATGTTAGTCCTTTTTAAAGCAAAAAGTTTTAAATTAATTACTCGGTAGAGATTAATTCCAGGACCACATTTTTCATTCCATTATAGGGATGCAGTTTCAGGGAAATCATAGATGTAAACATTGTTTTGCCGTCACGAGGAAATAGTGCCATCCAAACATTTGATGACGAGCAACATTTCAAGAGTGAAAAGAGCAACAAAAGTGATTTCTTATTTCATCGATGACTTTAGCATTCATATTGAATGACATCTTGCATGTTAAACCATCATATCGATGTGTTTTTGGACTGCTTGACTATATTATTCATGTGTTTTCTCTCAGCCTTTGTTTTTTAGATGACTTCAATAAAGAAATTGTTTTTTTATTTTCTGAAAACTCTCTGTAGTGACGCTGGTAATTAAATAATTTTTTTGCTCATCTCACCATCGTTTTCATGTTGTTAAATACCCAGATCCGATTTCTTTAGCCCCAGAGTATTGGTCATTAGCCTCTGAAGCATCTCCATCACACAGGGTCGGTCTGTTCACAGCGCTGTCAACACCTTCTCAGAGACCTTATCTCTTCATCGTTTTTTGCTTTTATAGCTGATCATGTTGTCATCATGATTCTACATATGCAAGAATTTTCCTCCGTATAGTTCACCTGGAGTCTTCACTTTTTCTGTCATTTTCCGTTCAATGAATTATTTGCTTTCCCTTGGCAGCTTCTCCTTTTCGGCAGCTTCTCTTTTCCTCTCGAAACTGTGCTTTACCATGGTCTAGCGGATTGACTCTCTCCATTGACTTCTTCCTTCCATTGACTTCGGCTTCTTAAGCTTTCCCATCGATCTCCGGGTTGAATCCGATATCGCACTTGAATCGTGCTATATTTCATGGATATTATACAAACGATAATCGATGGAAGACTTGTGATAGACTGAATGTAGATGACTGTGCTTGTTGAACTGACATTCTTTTCTAGCAGACATTCGCAATTCGCAGATTTTTTAAATGATGTAACTGGAATATTCAAAAATTCAAACTCATTTTCGCCATGATCGATCCATGATCGATTGAGATGATACCAAACCCAGATAGAATGTCCACTTTGTTTTCTATGTCGAAAAATTAGTAAGAAGATATTTGATCAAAAATCTTCCAATTCAAATCCTGTGTTTGGTTGGCAGGGCCAGGCACCCTACCGGATATAGAAAATGGATCTAACCGGATCGCGGCTTTGGAGTTGTTTGGGACAGCTAGGAGATTTTGTTGATTGTTGACACAAACACTCCTTTTCTCTCTCCATTTTTCCTGTTTCCTTTTTGGAATGTTTTATGTGAAGTCAGTGGTATGGAAGTCAGATTCATGGAAGTGTGAATTACACAAGTGCATCGTTATGAATGTTTACTTGAGAATACCTACTTAACAACTCTTAACTCTGCAACAGAGAATTTTGTTATGATTTCGGTTGACGTTATGACATGGTATGCACATGACATGTTATGTATCGCATTGAAACAGGAGATGAACGGAGAAAATAGTCATCATTCACTGACATAATAAGCAAAATCATGTTGAGCTTTGTAACACAAACGTTGGTTGGCCTGAACATGTATAAAGTGATTTCAAATTTTGCTCACCTATCTGTCCAGAGAAATCTAGAAGTCTATGCCCTAGTTCATAATATTGAGTGAACAATAACTTGCTTTCCAAGATATCAATAATTTCAGGCAACTACATAGAAAGCATTGTTTGTAGCTATAGGACATACCAAATGTACCATAGCGCTTCAGCGACATGACCTAAATATCAGCCTCGGCCTACGGCCTCGTCTGATATTTGTCATGTCACTTCATCGCTATGTTACATTTGGTTAATATATACGAAGTCATTATTTGCCAAAATTCCCGAGAGCCGGAGGCTTAAGGTTATTATGACAAGTAATGACGAAGAGATCTATGCATTATCTGTTACATGACATATTTCATAGAAATCTACACCAGGTTAACAATTTCATCCAGGAAAATAAATTCCTGCTTCGTGGAGCTTATTAATCTGTGGACATGGAAAGCTTTACAACTACATGAATTATTTCATTTTTAAAAGTGTCTAACTTGAAGAATTTGAAGATACAGTACTAGTTTTGATTTGTAGATTGTCATCTAACAAAAATTCTCATAAATTGTTTCATTTACAAAGAGTGTCTAATTTGAAGTATTTGTTGTCCAAATTGAGGTTTTTGATGTTCAGAACTGTTCCAAAGACTGTCTCAAAAAAGCTTGTGCACGAATTTAAGAAGAAAGCGCCCACGGACTGATGCAATAGACTCAAGTTGCTAACTGAAAAACGTTCCATCTTTACGCATACATGAAGGCAGAAGAATAATGACTGATATTTAACTTACGAAAAAATGTTTGAGACAAGAACGAATAACAAAGTGAGAAGATATTAAGCAGATATCAGGAGAGTTTACTTGCTAAACCTACTTCATTATCACAGTTTCGAATTCATGTCATTGAAAAACGTTTTGTGTTGCACGAAATGAAAGTCAGCAAAATTCCATTGGAATCTACCTTGACTGAGTAAATTAATAAATGATGATAGCAAATATGAAAATAGTGAACGAGGAAAAAGGTAACTTCAGATTGAAGTCATGCCAATAGCTATCACAGAAAACCATGGGAAAAATGTGCTCGCAGAGAAAAATGAAATACAAAATTATCCAGAATTCAGATGATGTCTGGGAGCATGCTGCTGAAGAGAATGAATAGAATTGCATTCACACCCGTTATAAATTGTTTTGTTGTCAAATTCTTGAACATATAATTCCATGAGGGTAGAAAAGAAAGATGTTGGCTTGTAGATTCGCGAGAAATACCTTTCACTGATCATTCGTATAGCGATTATCAGGTGTTGAGTAAAACAACTTACGAAAAGGATAGAAATCATCACATTTTTCAACTTTCCAAACTGACTTGTGACAGATAAGAGGAATATTGCTGAATAATTACCACCTTTCTTCCATCCATGACATAAATCAATTGATCATGTTTCTCAAACTTTGAAAATTGATAGTGAACTGAAACTATAAAACTATAGTAAATTAATTTGATATTTTAATAATTACTAATTAGTTGAGCCTTTGATTATGCTGGGCAACACATTTTTTATTATTCAACACTCTTTCACACCTAAAAAGGCCTTATTTTTGTTGCACCCAAAAGATTTCATTTTATAGAAATAGAATCAATTAGTTAGTTTTTTGATTAGATCCCCTATCCAAAATATGATATGCTACCATTTATCAATGCATCCGTAAAAGAGATAGGCCTATTTTTAGAGTATTATCGAAGAAGATCTGTCACGTACTTACTTAGAAAAGCTGAAAATGAATATTTTTTTGATTTGTGATCATAAGTCATGTTACCATCTCACATCAGAGACCACACATAATCTTAGGCCTATGCTAAGGGCTGTAATTGCCATCGCATCGCTATTCAAATTATGACGTTTCTTGATGTGATACTTCCCCGTGCTCCTCTCAAAGTACTCCCATCAAAGAACTGTGTTTGAGGAAATCGAGCTAAGAAAGCATGCAAGCTCATGTTCACGAAGAATATAATAAGTAGATGTCTCTTACAAATGTTAAAAGCCTAAATATCGTTGTGTTATTATGTCGCCCAATATCTGAGTACAACAAATATTCATTTTCCACCAATGGAATGATCATTTTAAAGACAACACCTGCTTTGAAGTTTCATGCTACATCCATATAAATTGCTTTATGATGCTTTTGGATTGAATAATCTCGACTAGCTTGGTAGCAATTAACATAGAATTCTAGAAAACAAACTTGGATTTCTTTGCGCTTGCAACAAGTATAGTCTATAAGGAAATGCAGAAATATTATGTTTTTCAAAGTTGATAACGTACAACACGATTTTTTCTGACAGATGAGCGACTACATGCTTATGTTTACGAGATAGGGAATTCTGACTTCGGCAAAAGAAAAGGAAATTTTTGTCTATTAGAATTTAGTTTTTCAATCTCCATTTTGCCTACAACTGAGGTTGCTTATTCTTCATTGTTGTTTATGTTTATGAGAAAAATAATGTTGTTTATTCTTTACATGACTGCCAGCTATAGGACAATTCAATTCTTAAAGTCTGACTGATTGCTTGAATCTCCTGGTATAAGTAGTTGCTTGAGATTGCTTGATTGCATAGAAGTACGGTAGATAATAGTATAAAATTTCTCTAGTATTGCTAATTTCGATGCATGAGAGAGATAGCGGAAAACTCTAGCAGTGTTTGATTTCTATTTAACACTATTTTACCTGGAGGTAGGCTATTGTTTAGATAATGAAAAAAAATTAAATTAATTAATTTATAATTTTTTTATGTTTCTCATAGTAAGATATGTGCACTGTTCAAAAAAAGTCCTCGCACAACAGCACAACATTTTTTACTCTTTTTCTAAAGCGATTTTTCATAGGCTCTATCAATAGTTTGACTTTTTTCTTTGATGCTTTTGTATCACATGCCCGAAACTTTCTCTCAGTCAATCGAATTTTCAAAAATGTCTGCTGCGGATGTTCTTTTTCTAACCTCGCTCCTGACTAGATATCTTACAGCATCAAAAATTTAAAATATTGCTGCGATTGATAACGATCTGCTTTATCTGATGGCACAGAAACGATAAAGAAATATGAAGAAATAATGTCAACAGAGTTATTAGAAAATCAGTCACTTTTTGGTATTTTCAAGTTTGCTTTAAGATATCTAGTCAGGAGCGAGCTTAGAAAAAGAGCACCCGTTTTTATTAATTAGGACCCACCAGGCAGGGAAGCAGACATTTTTGAAAATTCGAGTGACTGAGAGAAAGTTTCGGGCATGTGCTACAATTGTATCAAAGAGAAACGTCAAACTATTGCTAGAACCTATAGAAAATCGCTTTAGAAAAACAGTAAAAAGTTTTACACGAGGACTTTTTTTGAAGTGTATATTAGGTGGATTCACCACTCAGTACTATTTAAACTCCAATGTGAATGCAGCATCAATTTTGTTAAATGAACTGTTGTTGCTACGCACTGACATAGATTTGAAATTTTCTGCTGTTTTAGGGACATTAACGAGGAATGCACCATTACCGTGGAGAGGTGATACTTTTCAAAATCAACCATGAAAGTGACTAGTATATAGAGCTGATTACAACAACGGACCACCTAAATTTCGCTAAATTCAATCGATTCTCATGCCTTCCAATCGTGTTGCACAACAACGTACCATACATCATTCGAAAGCCTGTGTTCTCAGCTTTAAAATGAGCTACATGTATGACAGCTTTGTATCCGCTGCTGCATTTTCTTAGCAGTACTCAAAAAATGAAAATCGCTGAATATTTGCAAATCGTAATTTTTCAATAAGAAGGCATGTGGGTATGATTGAATCAGGCACGAGGAGAGCGAGCATTTTCTGAGCTCTCTTTTGATAAACTGGTCATCAAAATCAGTGAACTAAGAAAAAGTCAGTGATATCGTGAAGTTGTCACAATATCATGATTCCTGTGGCTGAAAATGTTATATTCTCTCTATTTCATTAAAAATGTTCATGTTTGGTATCTTCAGAATCCTTGCGATGCAAGGAGTGCGAATATTTAAGTTTTATTCAAATAAGTCCAATAGCTCTTTTTCAGACTTCTTCTACATTTTGTCATCACTTCGAAAGCACACAAAGAATCATGGTAGACAATCAGCAGTCACTGTGAGAGAACAAAGACATGCCATTGCTAATTGCTTTGTTTTGAACCTTCGTTCACCTTACACTGTGTTTGTGTACTTAAGCGGAAATGAGAAAAAAATGTTGAAGAAGTTTGAAAAGCTATTGGACTTATTTGAACAAAACTTAAATATTAGCACTCCCTACATCGCAAGAATTCAGAGCATACCAATCATGAACATTTTTGATGAAATAGTGAGAATATGATATTTTCAGCCAAAAGGAAACAAGTAAAAGGTCCGCAATAATACTGTAAATATAAAATGAAACCTAATTTACTGAATCATAAAATCAAACTAGATAAAATTGAATTAATTAACATGCAAGAAATTGAATTTTTGCTGAGTAATATCATTCCAACCATTTATAAATCAATTCTGCATGATGATTTTTACTTCCTGCAGAATGCATTCAGTTAGGGACAAGTGCATCAACACATCCATTTAGCCTGATCGAACAAGAGCTATACCTAAATTTCTTAAGTTAGTAAGCTCGAAAATTGAGCCAAGAAGTGAACGAAATTTCAGTTTTTAGCGTGATGAATTTAATAATAGTGCTGTATTGAAAAATCTTTCATAATCAACTCAATTTCCTTTTCATTAGGTTTGTTCTCAGTAAATTTTCACTCTGTTTTATATCTAACAAGCTTCATGCTACATAAATTTTGAAATCTTTGGTGGCTAATCGCTAGTATGTTAACACAGGAATAATTTGCAAAAATGCACTTTCTTTAAAAATTATCAAATGTTTTTTGACAACAGGAGCATAATCTCCTCATAAAACTGAATCTATTGAGGCGAAAAATTCACTGTTTGCTGACAATTTTTAAGTTGACCCTTATAGTTACCTAATATTTACACTTGATGTTGCTACACAGCCACAACAGACACGGCTCCAATATTTTTTTTTTATTTCAGTTTCATCGTATTTCCGATAATCAATCCAAATGTTATCCATGGAAGCATCAACCATGTGACCTTCAAAAAAGGTACTTCTGTGAAAATTGGTCACTTTCGTCTGTTTCTTACAAAATTGGGTATCTTAATCAATTCATTAATAGAAGACCATTGTGAAAGTGCGTGCACATACATATAAAGATAAGATCAACATATTCATTTATCCATAAATTATTCTTGTAGTTATCATATATGAATAATAGCAATATCATTATATAAACACTGCACACAATATACATTTATAACACTGCAGTGCTATCTGTTTAATGCACTGGAGCCCAAGTATCAATCAGTTTCTCATGCCTTGCAATATATTTGGTGCGTTCATTCATTCGGATGCCGTTTCTACAATTTTTCTGCAGGAAATTGTAACTAAGATGGCAGTGAAAGTAAGTAATTCACATTGATTTTCGAAAATCTTTTATTTGAGTTGCAATATGTGCCTCTTAGCTTTAACGATTCAACTTCACTTCCAACATTGTCGAAACACGTCATCGCATGATAGTTGATCAAAACATCATGTCATCTACTATCAATTTTCGATAAAACTTCAAAGCATCATTTTCTAAAAAGTTGAATCAAAATGTTGAACATCTATTTGTGGTAGTAAGAAGATCGAGTTGGTAGAAACTGATGCCACAAATTGAAACGAGCATGCACTATAATTTTTGGAAAGATCGCACCCACGCAAAGCTTTGCCTTCGCCCGCCTCCGCACAAAGTTTTTCTCCGTTCGCCTTCACACAAAGCCTTGCCTCTACCCGCCTCTGCACAAACTTTGCCTTCGTTCGTCTCCGCCTCCACTCAGAGCCTTATCTCCGCCCGCCTCCGAATAAAGCCTTGTCTCCACTCACCTTCGCTTCCGCTTCTGCGCAAACTCTTGCCTTCGCCTCCTCGCAAAGCTTTGTCTCCACCCACCTCCGTCTCTCCAAACAGCCTTGCCTCCGTCGCCTCTGCGAAGAGTCTGGCCTTCGTTTTCCTCCGCTCCAGGCAAAGCCTTATCTGCACCCGCCTCGCCTCCGCCCTTCTCCGCCTCTGCGCAAGGTCTTTCAAGGCCCGGCCTTCGTTTGTTTCCGGCCGCCTCCGCCTCAGCGCAAAGCCTTGCATTCGCCCGCCTCTGTGCAAAGCTTTGCCTCCGCCCGCCTTCGCTCAGTGCAAAGCCTTGCTTTGGGCCGACTCCGCCTCCGCACAAAGCGTCCGATTCCGACAAGAAACGTTGCTTCCCACCACCTCCGCATCCGATAATTGAAATTTGTAAGGGATTACAGCAAATCGAGAAAGTGTCCGACAACCTTTACATCTGTACCTGAAGTTTTCTTAAATAATTATATCAAGGCGTTAGAACTCTGAATTGACATGAGCATTTGCCCATCAATCAAGTTTTTCTTTCATAATTCCCTCGACGATTCGTTATCGCATGTTCAAATCCTTTGAATAAATACTATCTTCATTTCTATTAATTATTCCTTGAAATAAAAGTGTAACATTGAGCAGCTGTTTTGCCAGATCACAGCTGAGAAAATCAAACATAAAAATTGACGAATTTGAGCAAACATGTTCTCCAGATGATAAAAATAGATCAGAACTACCAAAGTTCTGTCAAAATTTATTATGAAATCGAATATCTGGTCAAGGAAAGAATCAAGCTTGCTTGCAATAGCGTAAGTCAATTCAATAAATAATCCGTGTAAAATTCAATTCATTGGAAAGACAGCTGAATATTGAATGAACTTCGTGTTTGCAATCATTGCCTTATAACATTCATATTAACTAGCGTAATTGTGGCACATTCATTGTTCACCAGTAACATCTATCCATGCATGAATAGAGACCATCGAGCATGTTGATATCTTGACTTTTATACACACGCTAGTATGAGAAGAGCAAAGTTGAAGGTGATGCTTTATCTTGTGTACATGCATTATCAGCTACAAACAGTTTCGGTCACAATTAATGACTATTCGGAGGTAGCAACACACAAGATTTTTAAGCATTGTATTGGTTCGATGGAGCGAAATAAGAATAGCCACAAAACCGCCGTCAATAGTTTCATAAAACATGACAATGCTGTTAACCCTCAGAGACCTGAGTAGGGGGGTCCCAGTGCATCCCGGTGACATATTCTTCTACATAGCCTTTTTGATCGATTATCAACCGCAAATCAGCATTTCAAAAGAATGCTATTGCAAAATTATTAAGGCCCTACAAAGCAGCAAGCAGGAAACAAAATAATTGTATCAAAGACCGCAAACCCAAGCCTGAGCTTTGCAAAATTACATTTGAAATTTTAAGAGAAATACTCTGGCAGCCTATAGTTCCCATTTATCACACAGTTGCTGATTTGAACACGGAAAATCTTCTTTCAATCATATTAAAGATTTATTGTGATTATATTGTAATTGAGTTTTTGTTTTTGAATTGCTGATCTGATGTAAAAAATAGAATTTCTATATGATTTCTGATGTCTAAATGTTAACCTTGTAGATCGAAATACGTGATTATGCATGTGAGAGCAAAGGAAGATGTTCATTTCATGCAAAATGCGACTTTAGCAAAACGTAATTTTCCTTAAACAGCATTTTGATGGAATTTTAGGATAATTATAACTTATGTTGCAAGCCTTACTGCTGATTGTTGAATGAGATCTTTGATAAAATTATTTCATTTTATTACTTTTTAAGCAATGTTTCGGAGTTGTAGCTTCATTCTCCAGTATATAAGATATCGGAGTCATAACTCCGAAATATTGTTTAAAAAGTAATAAAACAAAATAATTCTATCAAACATCTTATTCAACGATCAGCAGCAAGGCTTACAACATAAATTGATTGCAACTATAGAGATAAAATTATCTCCAAAGTTTCATGTATTTGACACCGAGAAAAACTCATTTTACGGTTTCTATAAATTCCATCAATTTTTTCGCAGTATCACATTATTAATAGACGTAATGAGATGTCAACTATCTACTCTTTTGTCCCTTTGCATACAATAGGCATGTTGTTCAACGTCACACATCTCTGTTCATCCACACTTTATTCTCTAATGTGGTGCTTTTAAAATACGAGCTTTATGCAATCAATAGAATTATCTTTTCATTTGCAAGAAAAAAGCATGATGCATCAAATGAAGTCGTCCTAGGCAATGATCATCATAATAAGCAAATTATCCACTCGAGAGAATCCGATGGAATCCAAAAAAACGTATTTTTCTCGCACGACACTGATTCACACGTGAAATAGGGCGGCAAATCGTGGTCAGTATTATTTCCAGTCTTTTGGTAGGTATATTTTGCTTAGGCTAATTCTCTGCAAATTTATACGTTACGCCGGGTGGTCCAGCCAACCTCATAGTGGAACCACTCTCGCGTATTTGTGGTACAATATGTTTGCAGTGCAGACATTTTGTAAATTTGACTTCATATTTCTTTCCCATTTGTTGTAAATGATCATTCTAGGTGTGAATTCTGCATTTTATACCTTCCGGGTGTCTCTGATGATATTTTAGGCAAGGTAAAACTTTTCGATTTCGATTTCCGTTTCCCATTTGCATGGATTTAAAAAGGCAAAACAACGTATTTCGAAATTTTCCCCCATGTCCTTTAAATTAAAAGGCAAAACAATTTTTTCGAAATACGTTCCCATGTGCGTGGTTTTAAAAGGCAAAACAACGTATAACAAATACGTTTCCCATTTTGCGAGATTCAAAAAAGAAAACAAACCATTTTCAAAAATATGTTGCGCTTTACTTTATGCTTAGATTTCAAAAGACAGAACCGATAACGTTCGATCACAGCGTAAATTGAACTCAAGAAAATTAAAAAACATTTACATATAAAAGGGTATTGTCAAATTTTGCAACTACTAACCATTTTAGTGCCGTTTTTAAAATGCAATTGGAGTGATTACTAGAAAATAGTGATATGTATAGTTTTTGCAAAAGGGTATTTCGTTATTTTTGCCACTACCCACATGAATTGTACTGCAATTACACCCAACTTTATAATAGCAACACTACTGCAGTTTTATGTACATTGTACACATATTTGTACACAAAAAATAAGTTTTAAAGAAACGATGCCCATACAATACTTTTTCCATGTTATATTCATTATTATTATTTATTCTATATTTATATATATACGTTCGGTCTCTCACACTATCTACTTATTGATGTCCTGTTTACATATTGCTATTAGACGAATGATACTGGTACTGGTATTTCAAGACAAGTCTGTGTTAGAAATATTTCAAGACAAAATATAAAAAATAAAAAATGTTAAAAATACAAAAAGTATGTGTAATTAAGCATTTATGCCACAAAATTGTACAAATAACACTTTAATGTCTTTAAAATCTCGTATCTTAATTAATCTAAAAAAAGCTAAAAATAACATTCCTAACATTCCTGAAAATCCAGCAATTCCAATTCCATATCTTTGGTATTCCTTATTAACGACCAATTTGATATGTTTTTGAAAATCACCAGGTCTCTTTCTGTCTGTTGAGAAATACCCCGTTTCTTGATTTCTTTTGGTATCCTTCAATTTCTTTGATCTTGCTCATATCTGATATCTTTAAGCACTTTTCATTATTCATGATATCTTTAAAAGAGGATTTTTTGAAAAAGGAAGCTTTTCAGAGGTCCAACGAATCTAACCTTTAAAATACATCGTATGAACCTTTCTTCAGATAAGCCACGTAAGTTTTGAAAGTTTTTTCTCGCGCCTAGAGTTTTTCTTTCTCTGCTTAAGAAGTATCTCTCGAATTTTTTCTCTTGAATACCCGCGTAGAATACAAGATTCATTTCATATCATCTGAAGTAATTTTCCGGAAAATCACTATATTTCCGGATAATTCTAATGTCTGCAAAAACGCCCCTGCTGCTTGTCAAACGCCCCCGAAAATGAATCATATGAAAATAAATGAATTGAAGCTATTATTTTTAATTTGAATAATTCATACAAAATTATTATTATTATATAAATATTGTACGCATTATCGTTGCTTGTATAAAGAATCTTAAAAAAAAATCATAATAAAAATGTATTGTTGCCTTTTAAACTTTGTTTTGCCAAAACGCCTTGAAAAAAAAAAAAATTTCGAAAACGTTGTTTTGCCTTGCCTTTTTTCCTTTCCTTAAAAAAAGTATTTATTTTGAAATACGCTGTTTTAACCTTTTAAACCATCCACCCAGTTTTTCCAATTATTTATTTTCCAATTACTACGTTTACAGTACAATATCAAAAATGTAGGAATACCACAATTATATGATCACATTTCAAGCATATACCCTGAAAGTTCAGATCTCACTGGCTCTAATAGACCCTTAAAAGGTAAAACAACGTATTTCGAAATACGTCGTTTTGCCTTTTAACGGCAGATTTGTGATAATGAACTTCAAATTGATGTGAGTGCTTAGCTATTTCACAGATAAAGTCTTAAGATTAAAAAATGATTTGCTATCTTGACAATCAGATCGCAGAAAACAGCTAAATCCGGATTTACGTCGAAAAACTGCACTGTTATAAAAATTGAAGCATATATTTGTGAACAGCGCAAAAATTGGAACAGATAGTGAGAAATTGAAATTCGTTTACTGCACCTATCAGCAATACTAAGAATTTGGCTCAGCTGGGAAGTTTCGCTAGCTTCACACACGTGTTTTGATCGACATGCATACTATTTTAAAATGCGTTAAATTCTCTGTAATTCCACCACAAAAATCATCAAAGAAGGATTGCTTGGCTGACGCGCAATTAATATTCCTTCAGTCTATTTTCTTCTAGATTCATCATATTTATCGCCTAAGCTCACAAGAAGCTGGGAGGAAATTGTTAAACACCAGGAATAAGTATTATCGCATTCAATCTTCAATCAATAAAATCAAGTTAGCTGAAATTACGTCGCCGAGAGATGCAGCTGTTTTAGAAAGATATTATGGCAGGAAAGGTTGCGTCCTTTTTAATCAGAATGTTAATGGAGTTGCGTAACTGAACAATACCACTCGTCAACACCACTTAAAACTTAATCCCATGAACGTGACAGCTCGCTCTTGTGCTCCTTCGAAACAAGGATTTCAAATCCTGAAAATCAATTTAGCATCTCAGTAACTAATATTCATCAGACACGAACGGCAATTTGCGAATCAACATTCTATTATTTGTTGGTGTCTGTATATCGAATTAGATTAACTTGAGGCGCACAAACATTCCAGCTCGATTCTTCTGAAAGAGTGATAAAAATAGAATGAGAAAGGAGAAGGTAGTGAATGGAGAAAGATAAGTAATCACACACTTCTTGTCTATGTAGACCAGGGGTTGGCAACCTGCGGCCCGCGGACGTGTCACAGAACCAATCTCGTGCGGTCCGCGGCTTCAAAATTGCCGACTTGTGCGACCCACGACGTCTACAGAAGATTTTGTAAGACTGACTCTTTACTTTCGCCCTTCTCCATGTTGAAAAGGGTCAGACGGTTCCTGCTTTCGGATAGCGCGCCGCCATTTCTACTGATAGTAGAACATTGCTGGATCGTGACCCAGAGCTCAGAGGTCATCAGAGATGACTTGTGACCATGTATTCTTTGCTCTTTCTCTTGTTTATTTGCCACGGTGGGTTTGAAATATGTTTTTGGTCAAAAAAATGCCTGGTCATTTTGAATGATTTTTCTATAAATGTGATGTCCACAAATCATTTTGCAGCAAAAACGAAAACAATTCAACGATTGGATTTAAAGATATTGACCATAATACCCTAAACATACTACTTATAATAAATATTTTCATAAATTGGTCTATTTTGCATAATGAACACATATTTTGGTCTGTTTTTGGTAGGTTGGCTGTCGTAAATATCATTAAACAGTAACTGATGACAATATCACATTTACCATAATAATATATCAATCACATATACGCTGCATACTAGTTATCTGCAACTTTTTTATTTAAAAACATATTTATTACTATAAATACGTTTATGGATTGTGTTTGAAGGCATTTTTATACATAGACATTTATCCAAACTAAACGAGATTAAAAAACAAGATAATTTGTTTAACAAACATTTAATAATATTTCATCTGTAAAATGATATAACATGAAACTTAGCTACTACAAATGCTTTGCATTGTACTCGCGAACTGCGCACAGAAGACGTCTTTCATAATCAGGGTGATTCACATGCACTTTGAATTTTGACCAGGTAGCTTTGAAGTCAACATGCACAGACTCAAACGCCTGCTCCGAAAAACGCCCAAGCGATTCACTTTTTCGTTCAATAAAATCAATTAAATGAAAAAATACACAATGTACCTTGGGAGTGACATTGATGTCCAAACTGATGTAACTTTGTTGAAAATCAGAAATATGACGTTTGAAATCAGGTTCCAAGGTTCGACCGAAACATGACTTAACTACATTACGAAAACACCTCAAACAATCAACGTATTTCAAAATATGAATAGGACACATTGACTGAAGTCGATCAATGTTTTCTAAAAGTTTTTTACAAGAATTTCCATCAAATGACCCTCCATGTATCACAGTGCGCTCAACATGACAAGCGTTTGCCCATTTCATTATGTTAGTCCAATCTTTTTGAGCTGCATTGTAGATATAGTTCACTACACCTAATAATAAATGCAGTTCAGGTGGTGGGAGTACGTCAATCGCTAGAATAGAGTCGTCTCCCTTCAATATAGGTGGGTGGATACAGTTTGCAAAATTCTTAGCAGTATTTGGCTTACTTCCATGTTTGTGGTATTCCCAAAACTGTTGACGAATATTGCCAAGAGTCCGAACATTACCTCGCGTGTCCAATTTTGATTTTTCCACGTCGCACCAACAGCATGGATGGGCAGATCCGTGAGCACTCAAGCCAAATAGAATGTTGGCTATTTTCAGATCAGTTGACAGAGTATAAGGGAAAGCTACATTAGAAAGTTTCAATAAGCACCACAAATGCAAGATGTTTCCGTAGTTCTCCTGAATATCAGGTGTAATGAACACAATAAATAAACGTTTCACGCTGGTTTCTTTCAAGGTTTTCTTTGTTTCATCTCTGTAAGAAGATCACTTGGAGACTTGAATTTCCGAAGATTCAGTACATGCACGCTCCATGGTAACACTTATCTTGAGGAAGCCGCCCCCTCCATCGATGCCGACTTTCACATTGGGCTCCTCTGAATATTGTCGATGATCGTGCACATATTGAAGAAGAGCATTCAGATCTGTACAAATCACAGTCGGATGTTCATCTCGTGTAACAACTGAGTCCTCTTTCCTTGTGAAATCGATGGATATAACATCAAAGAAATCGTCCAGTCGATGGTTAACTGTTGAAAGCTTTTCCTTTAGACCAGTCTCAATTATCTTTCTATTGGAAGACGAGGCTCTCAAATTCTTCGCAACTTCTAATGTATGGTTTGTTGAGAGATTCAAGTCAACTTGCAGTGTGCTCATGTCATCCACGGTGAACAGTTGTCCTTTACTTGAGGCTGTGTGCTGAGGAGAAACGATGATTTTCGTAGGTCGACCTCCAGTTGCGTTCGATACAGACAACTCAGTAGATTCTGCTGAAGCAACTTGTTCTTTCACAAGAGATGATAGCATCATTTCTCTCGATTTTGATGACACGTTTGCGAAATTGAGAATGTTAGAATGACGAGTGTCCATTGAACATCTATGCTCTTTCCCACGTTGTAAGATGGACAAACACCTGCTGCAGAGCTTGATCGCTGATGGATTACATTGATTCGAAGTGTCGTCTTCAGTACGAGGCCTGCCACGTTTGAATTTCGTCGAAGAAATCTTTGCGTTAATCGAAGTTGTCGCCATCTCACATACAGTGCACTCACAGGCTCTGTTCCTCGTTTCGGGTCGAAACCCAAACAAGATGGAATGATCCACGACGTTGATTCGGCGAGCAAAGTTTCCTTTAGAATAGTCCTGGATAACGCGCTTGCAGGTGGAACAGAGGGCTGAAGGTAAGCGTACATCATCGTCGTCTTATCCAAATATGATATGCGTATTTATGATCTTCTTATGGTCATCGGTAATTTGAAACATTTCTTTAGTCTTTCCGAGGCAAATAAGACAGACACATATTCTGTTTTCATCATGCGACTTCGGCATCTTGCGCAGCAATGAACTGTAAATAAAGTATGACGTATTCGACAAGTTAAATGAAATGATTCAAAAATATACATAGATATCTTGTTCTTAACCATCGCTTCATCGATTTCAGATTTGAAATAACCGACTGCTAGCACGCACGCACTCTATGCACCATGTGACTGCCACTGTTTCACCATCTTCTAAATGAAAAAAATGACTGATAACTCAGCATAGATATGATATCGTACGTCGTATTAGCAGAGCAAGCAAGACATTTCATCGATTTCAAATTTGGAATAATAATGCGACTAAATTAGCAAGTTATAACGTTGTGCTCATTCTATTACAACAGAAATATCAAATACGAAAAGAATCAAATATCAGGAATCCGTAGGAAGCATGTTCGATGCAAAATCGAATATATTGTTCTGAATTATCAACATATGATTGCGAATTATCAGAGTAACTATTAGTTAGAGCCTACTTTCACGTTACATCTACAAATGTGCTTTCAAATATTCATGAATATGTTTTTAAATAAAAAAGTTGCAAATAAATAGTATACAGCGTATATGTGATTGATATATTAATGGTAAATATGATATTGTCATTAGTTATGTTTAATGATATTTACGACAGCTAACCTACCAAATACAGACCAAAATATGAATACAATATGCAAAATAGACCATTTTTTGAAAATATTTATTATAAGTAGTATGCAGCGTATATGTGATTGATATATTATGATAAATGTGATATTGTCATCAGTTACTGTTTAATGATATTTACGACAGCCAACCTACCAAAAACAGACCAAAATATGTGTTCATTATGCAAAATGGACCAATTTATGAAAATATTTATTATAAGTAGTATGTTTAGGGTATTATGGTCAATATCTTTAAATCCAATCGTTAAATTTTTTTCGTTTTTGCTGCAAAATGATTTGTGGACATCACATTTATAGAAAAATCATTCAAAATGACCAGGCATTTTTTTGACCAAAAACATATTTCAAACCCACCGTGAATTGCCTTGTACCTCAAGGTGGAAGTATCTCTTCGTCCAGTCATCTTATCTTCTCATAATGTGGCTATACCGTACCACTGCAGCCTTCTTCGCAGAACATCGGAAATGCCAGCTATGTTAATCTTCTTCCCGAGATCTTCACTCCTGCATCCATCAATCAGTATACATCACACTTTCTTTTCCCTAATTCCTTTTCTGTTCCTTCCATCTTCATGATAATGTGACAGCCTTTTCAGGTCCACGTCTTATTCTCGCACATGATCGCAGTACGAACACATACAGAATACACTTTCTATTTTCAAGAACGGGAGCTGTTGCTTTTCTCAACTCGACGCCCTGCCGGACAGCACAGAAGACTATTTACTTATTGGCATAAATATTTATGATTGTTTTCGGGTACATGACTAGATCCTTGGCAATGTATTCCAGTAATTTGTCTAGGAATCAGTTGATCAGCAGAAATTTTAAATTATTACTTAGAGTTTACCAATTATTTGATCGAATTCTAAAAAGATATCAAATTTACAATGGTTTTGAGTCCGCATGATTCTCTCTCAATTTTTTTGCAAACGGGAAAATAATTCGCCTTTTACATCCAGATATAAACCTAATGTAAGATGGATTGTTTTTATGACAGAAATTGCCTTCATTTCATCGTTAGGAAATTGGTTTCGTCAATAATAATACATGATGATGATGATTCTGTCTCCTTCACTGACTGCACAGAATGTATGTCTTCACTCTGCATCAGTTGAAAACAAGCATACCAGTTACGGAGAAAATTTCCACCTTGCTGCCGCACGCATACAAATTTGATTTCATTTTTGTGCAGCGACGTCATATCACGACAATCGAGAAACTGTTTTGACGTGCGTGTTGACGTGATAACACTTTCAGGAGAAGTCTTAGGTGTGCAGTTTTCTCGTGTCTTCAAGTCAAAATCTTATATCTTAATCGACGCCACATGTTCCCTTCCGGAAACCGAATGTCCCTTAACCAATGCCACATGTCTCTGAAAATGTGCTAAAGATTCCTAAAATAAATTCAGTATTAACGTTTCTTCGTTGTTGTGCGACTCACTAATAGGTCTTATGTGATCTATGATTTATTTCATGGTAGCTGTGCCTGTGGGTAGTTTTGACGAATTTCAAGTTTTCATATTTTAAAAAATTTTGCCAAAAAGTAGGAGTTTTCTCTGAATTCGTCCTAGCCCGTTTTTTGAAGTTTCCATGAACAAAAGTTAAAATGTTCCAGAGGCGAACATAAAGCGATTCAATTTCCATCTTGTTCGTCTCCGCATCTGAAAATGTGCATCTGCACCGAGAATATAACACATTCCTTCTTCTTCTTCACTGGAGTTCTTCACGTTCATTCTCCTCCACTAAAACAAAAATATGTCACTAATTCTGTTCGGTTTAAAGTCCAAATTATTTCATTGCCTGATTCTGATATTCAGTTGCGATAATAATTTCGGTCTCTGATGATTTTCGTTTCTGATCAACATTTTCTATCATTCTTGTGAAATCAGATTAACTTCAAATTCTCCTTCAGTTCAAATAGCGGATTTCGGATCCCGAGAGGATAAAGGGAGAATTCCATTTATTTCTTTCATCTTTAATATTGCTCATTTTCATCTGTCTTCTGGTAGAATACAAAATATTTTGATTCCGTGTTGTTTGAGATGCAAGGAAGAAAATAATCGGAAATAAAATGCACATTAAAATATTCCACCTTATCAATGCCATTCGAGAGAGAATTTGTGAAGCAGTCTTCCTTTGGTGCACTAAATATGACCTTCTGTCGTAGGTTGCGACTGGCATCATCTTTGCATCTGGAGGCTTTTGGCGAAATTTGATGGAGAACAGAAATCCTTGTCATCGACATTCCGCACTTTGGCGTTTCAGTTTGGGCTCCTAGAATCACACCCAAGAGTCATTAATTGCGACAAATCGGTCAAGAAAATTGTCTTCTTGAGACTCATCTGAGACTCTAAATCTCAGGTTGTGTGGCATCCGACGAACTGATAGTTTCCGCAGCCAAAAATATTTAGTAAAAATCCGATGAACAACAGATTTCGGCAGATTCAGGTTTGCTGCGATTTCAGAGCAAGCTTATATTTGCTCATTTTTCACTAAGTACAGCGAAGAACGCTGTCGATGCTCCCGTCGCCCCACTTTTGCAAAGATCCAAGAGCCACCATTCAGTCTCCACACGCCATCACTTAACCAAAATCCTACCAAAAGGGGTAACCAGTAAACCCAAGAACATTAAACGTCAGTAATTATAGCGTATATCTAGCCGACTATTAGTCAACAAGTAACAGTCAACATTCAAAATTCGTTAACATTCAACATTATGTAGTCATCAATGTAATTTCTTTTTGTCATTAATGAAGCTTCTTAGACCCGTGCTGGCTTTGCACGCTCTGAAATCAACGAATAGACATAGCAGCCTCCTTTTTGTAGAAGAGAATGTAGTGCAATAAGACATGTAAAAAGTGAACTGTTATTTTGTATGGCTTGATATTACACAAACGTTATAACGTGTCTCTATAAATCAGGACCTTCTAACTCAAAATTGCAGGCGCATTCTTCATCGTCCATCGGCGCTTTATGGCGACGATTGATGTAGCTAGCAAGAGCTAGCAAGATGGAATTTTTGACAGATAAGATTTTGGAATGTCCACATTGCTTGACACTCAAAAGTAATGCCGTCAGAGAATTCATGCCTTTATTAAATTGAAGACTAATCAGTGATGATTAAACAATTTTTCTGAACAGGCATGTAAGGAGAAATAACTATCACAACTATCAATGAAAGTACATCAAAAATACAAAACACCGCGGTCGAGGACACCCGACTATTTACCTGAGTGCCCTTTCATTCGCAGGCGACATTGCTCTGTTCTGCAAGTCTCCAGGAGATCAATGAGCACTCGGTCGTGTCAATAACAATACCTCTGTGATCAGTCTACGAATCAGCTCCTCGAAAACCAAAGTTATCTGTCTCGGCTTCATTAGACAACCGCTAAACCATCACTTCCAAGTGGAAACATTATTGAAGTCTGCGAAGAATTCAACTACCTTTGCGTGAATGTCAAAAATCCGCAACATCTTCTTCGAGGAAGACACAACCTCAGCTGGAAAGCTGCTTAAACCCTCAGACCACTATTTGACTCACACACCTCAAACGCAAATAAAATCAGACTCTTTAAAGCTGCAGTGGAATCCGTACTCCTCTACGGACTGGAGGCTGTGCCTTTGACGCCGTCATTGCAGAATCGTTCAGATGCGAGCCATAGACAGCTACGCATCAGGAATTCACTATCCGACTCGCTTGTCAAATCACGGCAATGGACTTAGTCCATGTCCAAGCACTTAGTAATTAGACCCATCAACAACATATCCCAGCAATTAAACGCAGATCATACGAGCGACGTCTGCCTCGAATTGGCTACACATAACGTAGTGATCATACAACATCCTCGCAACTCCTCATCAACAACTTTCATATCTTCGATAAAGTCATGCTCGCACTCTCACACTCCTTTAAGACATAGAAAGTGATGTGTATTTCCACTGAACGTAATTATAACTTTAATGCAATTGTAGTTTTTTTATGAGTGATGTTTAGTGGTCAGTGACACTGCTTGATATACTCTGTCAATTAATAAAGTTTGACATATGTATAGGAATTCAATGTTCTTTATGCAACAACGTTTTTCAAACCAAATTTCACATCCTCCCACGGATTGCAAAGCAAGAAACCAATATGAAACATGGCTGCTGACATAATTCTCGCTATCGCCAGATGGTTAGGTGACATTGTGGTAAGAGGGAATGCTTGCATCTCCTCTACCTCCAACGCCGCTGCTTCATACTCAATAGTCCATAACATGTATCTTCTTTATAGAAGACAGACATGTCCATATGTCTATTGGCTAGCAGCTTCATGCTCTGAGTCTGTATTATGACGCAAGACTTTCATGATCAAATAACTTGACAAAATGTAATCAAAGGAAGAAACATAAACTGTAGCAATGATATTCAACGTTGCAGAGAACGCGCGCTGTCTTCATAATTCTTCTGAGCCAGCATGGCCATGCCACATGGAAGTACAAAGGGCATAAAATTATCATTTCATCATTTTTTGAAACATAGATTTCATCTTTCATTGTCATCTTTGCATTTGCAATGAGCCATTTTGTTGACAATTGCACATAAATCCCGAGAGGGAAACAACAGAACAATGCTACAAATAAGAGCTATAGAAGTTACAGCTGCGCCAATTGCAATGCAGACTACCCATTGAACGTGTTGTTTCATTCTGCTTTCCATCGGACAAAATGGCACTAAATATGAGAGATAGTGTTGATGTACAGACGCTACAGCTTGCAATGACATTTGAAAGGCCAATCCCTGAAAACTTACTAGGCACATAGTCCAAGTATGCTCCAAGTACAAATATACAATATGCTATCACTCAACACAAAGAAGATGAATGCGAAAATAGGGTTTATCAATTGCAGCCATAAATTAGTGTTGCGCACAATGTTAGAGTACTCCCAAATACACCAAAGAGAAGATCTTGGTTGGTATGTTCCACTAAACAGCCAAATATCAAAGAGGTCAATAAATCGACCACACTACCGAGTGTTGTACTGCAAGAAGCTGTATTAATTGATATATTAAACAGAACTCGATGAATTTCGGCTGAGCTAGTTGTAATTGCAACACTTGATATTCGCAAGCATATTGCTTCCACCAAAAGTAGCCAATACTCAGTTTTATATGACCGTAAGACATCCAATTTTGATTTGCCATCGATTGAGGATGGAAGTTTCAAGTCTCCTCTTGATTAAAGCTATCAGAAAACATTGATAGCACATATATATTGGAGGCATCCACCACGAGAAGTGGCAGAAGCCTTGACAGCAACCAAAGCAGAGAACAGCGAAAGCAAGCGCAAATCGCGGTGAAGACAGATTGGATGCCATTTTACTGATTTTACTGGTACCATTAAGTATACCAGCTACTGCTGATTTCCATCTGTTGTTGAAATAATTCACAGGCATAATTCCGTACCACCAACAATCCACAATGTACGATAATGAATAAACATTCTCCAGAGATCAAGCAGATAGCTTTAAAAGCATGCACAGACGATATAGGAGCTCCGAATGATTCATTTATTACACCAAGGAGACAACAAAAGGAAAATATGACGCCACAAGTGGGCATTCCAAAACTATCTACGAAGAATCCACTAAAAATCGTAGGCATAGCGGCGACAAAATAGGGTAGTCCAATGAATAGTTCATATTCATAGTTAGTGAGGTCGATGGATTCTTCCGAAGCGTTTGAGGAATCGTGATTGAGCAACAATGTTTGGATTAAGCCATCCCTACTCTATGGATTAAGCATAGACCACAGGTATGCAGAGATTTGATAAACAATTTCAAAAATTCTGATGCTGATAAATATATTTCACCAAATAGTAGGTCGCACGGCTTTGCAAACAGGTGATGGGGGGAATCGCCAACCCTAGCAAATATGGGTGAATGTAGATGGGGAGAATATCTATTTTTGTGAAGATCATAGAGTAGGGATATGTAGGTAGAGTGTCGACTCAAAAAAGTATCTGTATACAGTGACAATTTTTATATCAAAAGATTCAGTTTTTTGCGGAGATTACGTTCCCGTGGTCCAAAAAATTTTTTGAGCACTTTTGAAAAAGGTCAAAATTTTGCCAATTTATATACTACCGAGATGACGTCCCTATAAAAGTAGTATGAAACATGTTGGATATCAAAAGGGGTGAATATTTGCTAATAATCATCCTAACTAAGCGGAAATCAAGCTGATGATCAAGGAAATTTCATGATCAGTATTATGATGGAAGTCTTCATGAAAAAGTCGCTATATTATTCGTGCTTTCTTGGCTGAAATTTCAAGTTTTTTTTCAATTTTCACCATTTTTCAATGATTTTATGATTCACAATTCATGTTTCACTTCTTGAATCTGAATAGTGATGTGGACCCATTTACATCTTTCAAAGTTAATTGAAATCATTGTCTTTGATTCAGTTATTTTTCTCTTCCAGTGGCTGGTTGCCTTTGATATGATCACGCTTAAGAAAATACTCTTGAGGTTCAGAATGAATGTAATAGGAACCCATCGAATTGCTAATTTAGCAAACATTAAATCTCCAAGGCTGTCATGAGAATCTGTAAAATACCATCATTCCTTCTGCAATATCATGATCACTCAAATCCCTTGTAATTTCTTCAAAACTGCAAAAATGTGCATATCTCACATTTGGTGACAATTCCACCTGCATCTCCATTGAGTTCATTTAATAAAATCGAAAGTGTATACACATTGGGTATTTAATAAATGCGGAGTTACCACTCTACCTAATATACCTACTCTATGCTGCTACTATTATGATGAGTGAATGATTGATTGGAAGGTTTATGAAACAACATCATTAAAGCCAGGTAGAGCAGATACCAATCCGTGTTGCAATGTGAATAATTGACCATATGAATTTTGATTATCGTCTTTATCTGATAATGAGCCGAAAGATAGCACTGTGCACTGCACGATCAAAAATTAATTAATCATGACCAAAAAATAATCGATCGATTTAGAATAAATAAAAATAATCGGCATCAAGCTACAAATCAGCAAAATTTATGTAATTATGCATATAATCCTCATATTGTCGTATGTTGTGCATAAATGCTTGTGACGAATGATATGTGCGATAAATTTTGCAGAGACATTCTTGATTTTCAGTTTGCAAGTCTCTTGAATGTTGACTGATTCTTTTCTAATTACCATGCATGATGCCGTGACAAGTATGTTAGACTGGTCTGACTCAAGAGGTTGCATTAAGATAAATGATGACTTTTCCAAAACTCTTGACACGATTTGTCACAAAGTTTTTGTTTGTAAACTTAGTGATTATGGCCATCGATTAGGCTTTATTTCTTGGCTTTGCTACTATCTATGACAGGTACCAATCTGTGAAAATGCTTGATTCTCTCAGTCAGCAACGTACTATGACCAGTGGTGCACCCCAGGGTGGTTCTTGGGTTCATATGTTCTTGTCCTGTATTGCAGCGACATAAAGCCCATATCCACGACTACTGCGTTAACTTGCTGATGACATTTGCGAAATCTGTCCCACTTATAGGAATAACATTGTCAAGTCTTTGATTACAATGTTCGAGGAGTTTTACCACATATTCCAGTGGGCCGACTTGAGCAAATTGAAACTAAATCAATGTAAAACAAAGGCTATGTGTATTCTACGGAAAGAATTTTCTAGGGTCCTCCCTTTTCCATTTATTATTGTGAACGAACTCAAAATTCTGGTAGTAGCTTTGAATACGGATTTGAAGTGGAAATCGTATTTCCAGATTGTGTTTTCACTGTATAACAAAAGAATGTAGAATGTCAAATTGTCAGAGCCGAAAGTTAACCAATAATGTGATGATGTCAACAACTTTCAACTAACTTCACATCTGCACAAAGCATTTCACTTCATGCACATTGGCACCACTAAACACTTCCTCAAAAATGATAGAATGAATATATGTAGCTTTCTAGAGACAATGGGCTAAAGATGGTCTATTAAATTAAACAGTTTTGAATTAGACTGGATACTTCAGAATAGCACCTCAGATAAAAGAAGTAAATGCACAACTTGCAAACAAACCCGACGCACGCCCCTGCTTCGCACAACATACTTGTTATGTGCATCTGAAGCTTTCCAGGGTCTGACTAAAGAGCCTTCTGTTCAATTTACTATGCACTCATCCACAGACATGACAAAATCTAAATTTCGCTTTTCCAAGCAAATAGCTAGTTGATCAGATATCATGTTCTGACTGATCAAATTGTCAAACATCCATATTTACCGCACTCATTCATTCGTAAATCCATTCAGAAATTTCCATCAGTCATCTGGAGTTTTGTTCTAAAACGCATGATTAATAATCTCACGAAGCAGTATTAGTTTTCCAAATTCATCGTGAGTTCACATTGATTAAATTTGCAGTCGACTGAAAACTATCATTTCCCTTCTAAACTAATTTTCGATCAAATCATTTATGTAATTTGACATCAATTATTGCTTGATGCCATCATTGCGTAATCGTTAATATTATGTGGTGTCTTGATAATCGATTCGCATATCCGCTTGCTAATTGATTCATGGGAGAAGCTGTTGATGAAAATGCCATTCAGTTGGATTGACAAGCTCTTTAAATAGTGAAAAATATCTCCAGAAGATTAAAGCTGAGTGTTTTCTTTCTTAATGACTTTGATCGCTTTCTGCAAATTTTCCCGATTGAGAAATTTAGCCAACACATTACAGACACGTATCTGTCGCGAATCTGTCGATACTGCACCACAATGTCGTTCGTCGTCATTTGTGTACAGCTAGGATTTTCGAATTTTTAATTCGCAATCTTATCCAATATCCGTAAGCCTTTACATTTGTCGAGTCTATTTAAAAAAAACTACATGAAGTACTCCTCTAATCTTCAATATGGGAACAATATAACTAATAAATAAACAATCAATTTATTGCAACCATGATTATAACGCAACTCATATCCTGCACATTTTTTCTTTACTGCACATGTTTGTCTTAGCTATCTGAATTATCACAATGATGCACATCTGGAACATTATAAAACGTAGCTTCATGCTTGTCGAAACTTAATGCGCTTATGCATTTCTGAAATTGAAGGCATCATCAATATCGTTTTTAATTTAAATGGGAAGAGATGAATCACTGAATAATGAGTCATCACTACTTCATTTGAAATCCTTGTCATCCTCCTATAGTTTTGTTGTATCATCCAATATGTTATACGCTCTTTGTGTGAATTGAAACATTGACATGGCAGATTCAGTAAATCTTTGTCAGAATCAGATATATAATGTCTGATGCAGAGTTAGAAAAGTCGGAATTGGAATTGGAAGTGACGATATTTAAATCTATTGGAATTGGAATTGACCTTGATAAACCTCAATTCGAATCGAACTGCAGAGAGGTCGTCTGTCAGAGCTGGTGCTGAAAGCGATTTGGAAGCATAACGCCGTTCTCCACTTTCCCGACGTCGTTTTTCGTCGCGTTTTCGTGTGTCTCAAGCTGTGGTAGTGTTATCATCGTTGCCTTATCAGTGTTCCTATATTCAGTGTGGATTGCCTACGATCAGCTTCCTAAATCCTAGTTTCATCAAATCGATGAGTTTTGTTCATCGGTCTCTTTCGACAAGTTGTAAATTTGGTCATCTGGTCTGGATAGAATTGGTGTCCACGCATTCGATATCTATGCTGAGTATCCGATCATCAGTTGCTTCAATAAGCCCCTGAACTTTGTCTACGTGGTCTGTTGGTTACTGTGTTGGATTTGAAACTAAAGACACCGGGTTCGAGGCCTTCCAGACTACATTTTGCTTATTTTCTATTGATGACTTGTGACATTCAATTTTTGACTCCGACTTGATCCAATATCATCCGTATTCAAAATTGCAATGGGAGTTAATGATATAACAATATTGACGGACCGTGAACTCTTGGAGCGCAAAACCTCCTTGAACAAACAGGACCTTATTCTTACCATCATCCAAATGCGTGCTCAAGTTCAAAATGACCAGTCTGACGTAGTCAATCAGATATCATCCGTGATTGAGTCGAAGATCAAAGAACAGCTTGATCCTATGGTCAACCGGCTACATACTCTTACTTCTGAAGTAGTTGAACTAAAACGGAAATATGACAACCTTCAGAGTAGTATTAATACTAACTCTATGAGTGGTATGAAGGATAAGCTTAACTTCATCCTGAGAGAAGGTGAATTACGCAGGCAGAAGGAAAATAACCTTGTTTTCTCTGGTTTTGAGGAGGAAGTGGATGGTAATTTAAACGAAAGGAAATCTAAGGATGATGGGAAAGTAAAGCGTGTTTTGCGGAAGCTGAATGTAGAGGAAGATTCTGTAATTTCGATAAACAGGATCGGTAAACAAAGTACCGGTAAAATCCGACTCGTAAGAGTTCAGTGCAAGAATCTTGAGGCGAAGAAACGAATTCTTGGATTGGCTAGGCATTTACGCTCTGATGACTCTTTTAAGAATGTTTTCATCAATCCTGATTATACTCGATGTGAACAAGAAGCCCAAAAGCTACTCAGAGAAAGACTGAAAAATCTGCGAGCCGAAGGACACGATGTGATTATTCATCGTGGGCAAATCATCAAAAGACAAGATAAGGAGGATTTTTGAATGTGTATTTTAACAGTAATATGCGTGATAGAAGCAAGTCAAGAAATCAAAAAGAAAAGCCAAAAATTTTGTTAGCAAACACACGATCAGCAGTGCGGAAAATCGAAATTATTTCATCAATTTTATCCAGAATGAACGTTGATATTTTTGTCGCTACTGAGACGTGGTTCTCATACTTACACAGTGATGATTTTGTTTCAATAGCTGGCTTCAGGGTTTTTCGAAAATGATCGAGAAGGACGAATGGGTGGTGCAGTTGCCATTTGGGCAAAACATCATTTGCAAGCTCATGTTATACAGTTGAGAAATGTACCAACTGGTATTGAGACTGTGGCTATTAAGGGATCTCCAGATTTATGCATGATTGGCATCTACATTCCTCCTGTTATGTCTGTATCATGTAAGTCAGTGTTAACAAACTTTCTAATTGACACCATGGATGATATTTTAGCGAACTATCCAAATCATGACATAGTCTTATGCGGTGACCTGAATAGATTTCCTACTGCTGAGGTCTGCTCTAACCTTAATCTGGTCAATACATATGTCGGACCTACCTACGGAAACTCTCAGCTGGACTATATTTTGATGTCTGAGGAAATGTGAATATGTACACAGTAAAAACTGAGCTACCTATTGACACCTCGAAAATTCCTCATATGTGCATGCTGGCAACCCCATTTGTGCCTATCAAAAACGAAAGTTTGTATATCAAAAAGCCTGTTTACGATCTCCGTGAGTCAAATGTAGATCAATTTGTGCAGTGTCTAATGAATATGGACTGGAGTCCTGTATATGACAATCGTTACGATATAGAGAGCAAATGCCATTACTTTCACGATAACCTTGATTCGGCCTTCGAATCCTGTATTCCTGTGAATTACGTCACCTTCACGAAGAACGATAAGCCTTGGATGACTCCTGTTATAAAGCAGTTGATTAATAGTCGGTGGAAGGCGTACCGCGAAAGAGATTATTCGAAATATGCCCATTTTAGGGAAAAAGTAAAGTATGAAATCGAGAAGGCAAAGCGCAATTGGAATAAAAGGATAAGGGGCAACAATGTATGGCATGCGATCAATTGTGTATCGGGCAAAAATAGACAAAATGTAATTGACGCCATCTGCGAGCAAATAGGATCTCTTGAAGCCCGCTGTGAACGTCATTAACTGTAATTTTGCTAATAATTTTCAGGAGAGTGACAATTATGAGTTGTCTTTTCTACCTCAGTACTTACCACAATTGGAAACTCATGAAGTTTACGAAGCTTTGTGTCAAATTAAAACTAAAAAGTCTTCTCCAGATATTCCAGCAATACTATACAAATCGGCTGCAATTTTCATAGCGGAACCTCTGGCTGAAATTTATAATTTATCTTTGAGAAGTGGTATTGTCCCTACACGGTGGAATGTTCGATTACAACACCTGTTCCCAAATCCTCAAAGGCATCAGTGGATGAACTTCGCCAAATTACTGTGATTTCTGTGCCATTGAAAGTATTAGAGCGCCTCATTTTGCATGACGTGAGAGATAAACTTCTTCTTGGGTACGGAAGAGATCAATATGGATTCCGACCCGCGTCGTCTACAGCATGCGCCACGATAGCTCTTCATGATTATTATACCAAATGTTTGGACGATCATGGTGTATCTGGCATCCAAATCGTTGCCTACGATTTCATCAAGGCATTTGATAAATTAAAATTCAATATAATCATTAACAGACTAATCGAGTGCAACTTACCTTCGTATTTCATTCAGTGGATTAGCAGTTACTTAACGGGACGATGGCAATGTGTGCGCATCGGAATGGTGAAAAGTGACTACGTCAGAGTGAGTTCAGGTGTCCCTCAAGGCTCAATACTTGGTCCTTACCTGTTCTCCATTGTGACTGGCAGCTTTGATATATCCGGCAAACCGTGTAAAATTGTGAAATACGCCGATGACTTTACTACCTGCCTTCCAATCTTTATAGATTCAGCAAATGCTCACGTGGAAGAAGTCCATCATTCGCTATTGGAATGGTCTGTGAGCGTTGACTTACATCTCAATATGAATAAGTGCAAATGTTGGCAATTGCACGTTCTCCAAGCTTTACTCCTATACGTCTGTCGAACATTCCCCTGGTGGAAGAGCTGAAAATCCTTGGTGTGATTTTTGACCCGAACAATAATTGGAATACCCACATCAATGCTACTGTAAGAACCGCAGCAAGAAGATTATTTATCATCCGTGTGCTTAAACAAAATGACGTTTGTGAAGCATCATTAATCAACGCTTTCATCGCAATTGTGCGATCGATTTTGGAGTATTGCTCACCATTACTAGCTGGACTGTCGACAGAAAATTCACTTAAGCTGGAAAGAATTCAAAATCGTTTTCATCGAATATTGTGCGGCAGGGATTACAAAGAGTGCTAAAGTCATCACTTCGAACCTATCTCTAGTAGAAGAAAGTGCGCTTCTTTGAAACTCCTTTCACATGCCAAGTCCCCATCACACATTTTGAACCCTCTGGTGCCTCCTGTCTCTTCTTCCGGAAGGATCATTATGCCTACAGTGAAAACCACAAGACGCAGCAACACATTCATTATTAAAACCTCAAAATGGGAGAATGAACGCCACATTCGTCGTCTTTGACGTTCTTCCTTAACTTTCCATATACTGTGATTGCCTATGAACGATCTTTATGTCTTACATACGATGTTAATTTCATTACCTTAATTACCTTGTATTGCTTGTACACTACGATTTTTAATTACTGGAAATAAAAACGCATATTATTATTATTATTATTCCACTTTTTCGATAGACCTGTGATAAGTGGTGACTATTTGATAAAGATGACTATTTGTACAAAACTTGAAATCACAGTGCTCGGCCGTTGTGTTAACTCCACATAGAGATAAGAGAAATAGATAGATCAACAGAGAAAGCTTTATTCTATTGTTGAATAATGGTTGTTAATTGTGACTTCGATGGGCCTACAGCCCCGGACAATGTTAATTCAGCGATTAAGCAAACAATGAAAAGATAATCATCTTTGTTCAATCTGTTATGTAATTATCTATCAAGTAAGATAATTAATCAAAATAAAACAGTTGTTGAATTTAGTTCTTGATAGGACAAGCACAAAAATGGTAGATTAACTTGATTGTTGTACACACGAAAAACAAATGGTTTGGAAAGAGGAAAATTTACGCTGCATTAAAGGGCAGCCTGTCAGTTCAAATCACAATATAGACAGTGTCAACAAATTATTCTAGTAATTAATGATTTAATTAAAATGGCAATTACATGAACTATTATTTAACTTTCAATCACAAATATTAACAATATTAATTTTCAAGACTATACTTGTAATTATACAGATACGATACGCAACGATGAAAGAAAAATCTTTAAACTTACAGTTCACTTCTTAATGCTGAATTCACTTCAATTCGATCAGACTCACTTATACCAAAATAGTATCATGAATATCATAAATATCAGAGTCGCTTATGCCAATCTTCAATCGCACTCGCTGATGTGTTGCCGTATACGCTGCTGTGTTGTTGTTCGCTGGCAGGCTGTTGTTGTTGTTACTTCTGTAGTTACGCTACACCGCGAGAGCCCGGATTTCTTCTAACAGCTACTGAAGATGCCGTATGTGTTGTTGTTGTTGTGTCAATTTCTCATGGTTTCTAATTTATAAAAATTTTTGAGACTTGACGATAAAACCACTTTCTTTTGAAAATTGAAAGAGGTTCCTTTAACCTCTGGTCGTTAGCTTTTGACCCGACCATAATTCGTTCTTATCACGGAATTTTTTATCTCTATTACATTACATGGTCATTAACATGGACTATTAATCAGTTTTCATGTTTCATTTTTCTTGTCGTTTTTTCTTTTATCAACAATCACGTTATTCGCACATTGAATTTCTTTCTTCTGTCAGTTTATTAATAGATTTATTCGCATCTGATCTCTCTCTCTCTCTCATAGCATTGATTCTTTGCTGACCGTTAATTTTCTTTTCTTTTTTCACGAGATAAATTGAATATCTCGTTTACGAAACGAAAATGGCATAGGCTGACCGGTTACATACGAGGGTCATCCTAAAAGTTCTCTGTATTGCATTATGAAAAATAAAAATAAGCATCTGTAATCCAAAATTACTTTTATTTAACACTCATGGGTATCATTACTCAGTATAATATCCTTCCTGGTCCACACACTTCTTCCAGCGTTTCACCAGCCCGTCAATACCATCACTGCAACCACCAGATGCCCGGGCAACACATTCACGGTGAAATTCATGATTGACTTCTTCCACGGTGGAAAATCGACGACCACGAAGTTCGTTCTTCACCAACGGGAAAAAGTAAAAGTCACACGGTGATAAATCTGGCGAGTATGGTGGATGCTGAAGGATCTCCCAGTCGTACTCATCATTGAGAAGTTGCACCACGTCTCTTTTCGTGTGAGATGGTGCATTGTCATGGAGGATTATCGGACCTTCTTCCAGTAAACCTGGTCTTTTTCTGCGGATGGCTGGTCGAAGATGATTGCGGATAAAGTTATTTGTAATATTCTCCGTTCACAGTTGTGCCAGTTGGTACAGCATGGTCAATAAGGAGCCCATGAACGTCGAAAAAAAGAATGTGCATTGACTTGATGCGGGACGGACTTCTGATTGCCTTTGTTGGACGTGGGTCGTCATGGCCAATCCATTGACCTGACTGGCGCTTGAGCTCAGGCTCAAAACTTCTGGCCCATGTTTCATCACCAGCAATGATACGATGCAAGAAGCTGTTCCCTTTCTGTCGAAAACGTCGGAGATGAGCGGAGCAAATCCGTACACGTTCACTTAATTGATGATCGTTGAGCAGATGGGAATCCTCTTGGCAGCCACTTTCCGTTTCTTCAACTTCTCAGTAAGGATGAGGTGGATGGAAGAAGAACTGATGCCCACCTGGTTCGCTAACTTCTCACATGTCTAGCGGTTGTCTTCTTCGAGTAGTGAGCTCACATGGTCAACATGAACATCGTCACAATTAAGCGGTACTCGGACGACCAGATCTGACACCATCTTGAACGTCCACAGTTCCACCACAGAAACTCTTGTGCCACTTCCTCACAGTCTCATACGAAGGACAATGTTCTTGCAAACCTTCTTGTAGGATACCATGCGTTTCTACTAGCGACTTATTCAAAAGAACATGAAATTTTATTAACTGACGAATGTCAGTTTTACAAAAGCTTTCTCGCATCTCTTCTCTATTCATCTCAATGATCAAATGACAGTCCGGTCAGACAATGAACGATGTTCTTGCGAACCACTAAATTTCTAAGCAATGATAGCGAGTCACAACAATTAACAGTTCCAATTTCAATCAATATGCACAGCCTGACATACCAGAATCAATACGTTATAATATCTGACGTACTTTATGAATTAAACAACAAAACAGAGAACTTTTAGGATGACCCTCGTATATACATGTACACAAGAAATATGAACTATGAACATGAAAACGTACAAAGGAACGTCGCAGGGAACGGCACACAGGAACAACGAGGATAGGATAAAGGCACATGGTTTAGATTGAAACGAACAAACGTCAGATACATTAACATAATACACTTTGCACGACATGCAATTATCGGAATTAAATCTTACTATGGAATTTGAATTGGGATTGAATTGAATTGAACTGTTTCCACTGGAATTGGGATTGGAACTAAAATTTCTCTCTGGAATTAGAATTTGGAATTGGAATTAAAAACTTTCAGTGGAATTTTTCCAGCTCTGGTCTCATGTTATTCCAGGTTGTTATCAGTCCATATATTATTCCCTCTGCCATGCTTCCTGCTCAAAAAGATCAGTTCGCTATGCGAGTCACCAAATTCTACGCATTTCTGGAAAATAAAAATTGAATATGTAATAAAATATATTAAATGTACTATAAATGAATAGTATCTATAGTAAAAGCAATATTAATGAGAACGACAGCAAACATGTGTAAAATGAACTGTCTTTAGCCTACTGCGGTTTGAAAGGTGATCATAACACACAAAATTCATGTTGAGAACAAAAATGTGCATGGAAAATGTCACCATCAAAAAGCGTTACAACAAACAAAAATGCTTGAGGGTTCTTGACCTTTGTCATTGGTTTTTTACTGTTTCTTATCATTTAGTTATTCACATCGCTTTCTTTTATTACACAACCAATCAAGGGAATAGAAAGCCTCAAAAGAAGTTTTCATTTGTTGAATGCAACAAATGTAATGTCGATATCAAGTTGTTCGTAAGTTTGCCGTGTTGCATGTTTGCATCATACTCCTTGCATTCTTCGGCAGCTACTCAGTTTCTGGAAGTATTCTAAACTTCCAAGAGTCACTCGCCTCCCCACCAAGACATTTACGTGCTATGTAGAGAGCTGCAGTCGTCGGAAAATTGCACATCGTCGGAAAAACATATCGATGATATGAGTTCATACCAATGATCTACGTGTGTAAGAGAATACACAATTGTCTTGAACACACTTGCGCATACCTTACTCATACTACTAATACATGCGTAGTAACTCAAATATGTGAAAAATTCTAAATTCTACATTTTTACAAAATAAATATGCTTGCTGTGTTTTAGTGTAACCTATTCATGTTGTTCTGAGCTATATACATTTTCTCACTCAAATAAGCAGCTCAAAGCTCATTTCACAGTAGAGCCATCTTGCAGTGACTTTTATATTTTGATACAATCGCCACAATTTAATGAATCTCTATGTGATTTGCTAAGTATTATTCAGATAAAAAGCATCTATTGAATATTGAGATTTCTTTAGGATTGCATTATTGTGTACCAGAATAATATAGTTATTGTCAGAACTACGTACAATCCCTAAATTTTCTAAAATGCCAATTTTTGACAAGTAGGTCAGTAACAGAAACGAAAAGATCCCAAAAATTAAATTCAAATTTTAAAGATCTAATTTTAGAATAATTATGTGCAACTATGGAAAAACGGACACCACCATTGATTTTTCCGTGCAAAAGTTAAATTGATTACAAAGCAATTTGAATTATATTAAAAATTCAGTGACCTGTAGCCTAAATAATGTTAACTGCTTTTGACGGGAGGTAGTTCATTTCGATTGTAAAAGCAAGTTCCTCTGCTCCGTGGACTTTTACTGCAGGATGAGATAGTTAATACCCGATGTTTCGTCTCACAGAGACATACTCATCGGTAGCTGGCTAACACGAGAATCAGAAAATTCAGTCATTATATACAGCGATTGGTGCTTCCTGTTCAATTCAGTTCAATTCAGCCTATCTAATAGTAATGAAATGTGTATCAAGCTGCTCTGGACTCGTAGTGCACCACTTACTGCTTCTAGCAAACCCTGCTGTAGAAAATGCTGGTAATATGCATAAAGAAAGCTGTATATTTATCCTTCATCGGCATGGAATATAATCTATTGTAGACAGCTTGTCTCTAGCTAGAAAAGATTCAGCAATCAAATTATCTCGATTTAGAATTTTGCAATGAATTCTTGTCAGCACGAAACTAAAACACTTCTCAAATTATGAAAACAAGACAGGAAGCACGATCACGTTCGTGTCACAAACCCAGACATCTGAAGCCACATGAATGGACAGCAGAACACCTGATTCACTTGCCATAATCTTATCTAACTGTCAACAAAGCAACAATGAGCCTTTCAATAAATCTATCATAGTGATAAGTTGCTGGGATCCGAAAGAGCTTCAGTCAGACGTAAAGGAGATAAAAACAGTGAACGAGTTCGGATTCAGAAACATTAACGCACTCTGTTACTTGGGTGCAGCTATTGCATCGAACTGTAAATGAAAGTGCAACGGAAATCAAAAGACGAACGGTATGGCCAAGTTTGCCTGTCAGTCTGTGGTAATCATTTGGAAGGGCTTCGGCTATTTCATACTCTCGTATTTCCAATACCTAAGTATTAGAATGGCGCTAAGTGTTGGGATTTGAAAAGAAATTATTGCAAACAGATAGCCAGGTTCGAGCTATTGTACAATCGACGGCTGTTGCGAAAAAGGCCTAAAAACGGAGGTAAACAAGCAACTGAACCTCATCTTAGTTGACATCAACTTTGTACGCAGCGGAAGTGGTACCACCCCTCAACAATAATTACTGTATGGCCAAGAACTGAAGTCGAAGTGAACGTTGAGTTCAAGTGGAAACATCCAAGTCGTCTCGCGATGTCGAAGTCCAAGCTCTAAAATGAACTTAAAAACTACATGCACACATCTTAGCGCTTACATCGTCGAAATAGCAGAAAAATAGCTTATTTCCTGCATGTTGATTTCGTGCGGCTCTATCACAAATTTCTCTTCAGATTTTAAATGAGTTTTAATTAGTTAATTGTGTCATTGACATCTTTTGAAAGCTGTGTTGTTTAGTGAACTTAAAAGGAATTGTTATCAAGTCAGCTTGACAATTACATGCGGTCCATTTGATCAACTGCGTAATACGTGCCCCAAGTTCCTCTGATGAGCTAGTATGTATTTCTCATTGTTCATTAAATGGACTGCGTGTAGGCTGATGTCAAGGTGACTACACAAAAATGAAAATTGCTCATTTTTTTGGCATTGACATATATAACAGAAAGAATTAAATCAAAAAGAAAGAATCTCTGTTAATTCTCTGTAGATTCTTTCTTTTTGATTTGTTATCATTATTTTGATATATTATTTATCAAAATGATATTTCTTAACACTGGTCACAAACTGCACTGTTGTTTACCTCTAGTCTTTGTTATCTTACTTTGACAAACAGTGCAGTAGCCGAATTTAATTGTCCGATTTTAAAACAACACAAGCAGCTGAAAGATACACGAGTTCTGTATTTTCCCAACCGAATCATCAGCAATTAGTGTTTAACTTCATTTCTTCTCAAGTCGTGAGACTGAAGATTTATCATAAAAGTGAAAGTTTGTATCATATCTCTTTGACGATATTAACCTCACATTTCCTTATCCTCGCGATGTAGATTCAGATAGATAAAAAATAAAGGAAAGGTTATTAGAGACCAAATTTTCCATTGGTGATAAATGTGAATTTTCCGACAGCTGAAAGAGCGTCTACTTTTATGAAAAAATGACGAGAGAGGAAGTCTTTCGAATTAATTGTCCTTCTTAGAATGAAATGAGAGCTTGTGAGTCTACAGAGATATTATTTATAGACGCAAGATGAAAGAAACCGAAAAGTGTAGCCAAATATCGATACGCGAATTTCGTCTAGTAAATCAATGATGAGAAACTGACTTCATGTTTCAAAATGGATAATCCATGTAAGGATTACTTTCTGATAAACATCATCGGATTATCAATATTCTATGAGCAAATATTTGTCAATTTCTCAGATTTTTTCTCAATATTAAATTTCTATTTGCCTGGATGTTATCAAAATACGCTTTATGATGGAAATCCCCATATATCTTTCATGATATGTGGAAACTGAGATGACGTGTATCACTTTTAATGCAAGATTGTGACATGTATTGGTCCACTTGCTAAAAATATTTGGAAATTTTGAAAAACATGTGTGATCTCTATAATCAAAATGAAGCATCCTTCATAAGTTATTCTATCGGCAGTCGGTGAAGTCGGTATTGTCTGAGAAAATTCATCAGATATTTTTATGGATTCAAACATCAAATCAAACAAAGCCCAGAAACTGGCACAGCCTTAAAAACACAGAAGATTGCTGTCAAATGTTACGGAAAGATCGCATCGTACGTGATGCGGTTGTTCGATAGTATGAAAATTGCAAAAAGCTGAATTTTATTAATTGTTGACAATCATTATTATAGAGTTGTTTAGTCAAGCAAATTGTTTTTCGGATCAATGGTTCATGCTTTGCGCAAACAGCTACCTACAGATTCAGTTGGTAGTAAGTGTTTGATGCTTCCATTAGTCAGACCCAAACGAATCCAAATAGACGGATCCATTTTTTTCTTCTCTCTTGCTGCATAATCAAAATCTGTAGTGCTTTTTTGTATAGTGTCTGTTTTTAATGTGAAATCATGTATTATACACTATTCTGGATCTCCTGCGATTCTCATTTGGAGGCCTATTTATTATTTACATATTAAAAATATTAATAATATTATTCTTATTATTAATTAATTATATATTTATGAATATAATATATGTTATTAATATAAGTCAGACAGCATACAGTGAAATTGATTTTGGCTTTTATCTTCAACAGTTGCTCACTTTTTCATTGTGCGAAGTGTACAGGGTTCACCCTTCTACTAAATGGAAATACTTCTCATTCATTTTTTACGGGAAGGTGTAGCATGTTACCCCAAACAATTTTTCTCACATTGACAATAAAAGTGCCAGTATTCTGCTTTATTCAGTAAACTGTACCAATTTAGTGGATGCATGTAAAACTGCACACTGTTCAAATGAACATGTAAAAAAGAAAATATCACACCTAGAAAATTAAGCGAAACACAGCATTCAGTTTTGGGATCAACAAATAACACAATGACGTTCTGCGTCGAAAAAAGCCTGAAATTAGCAGATTTTATGGCAGAGGCAAATAAAGTAAGATATCAAACAACATTCGGGCAGCCGTAACGTGGACGGGAGCGGATGCCAGTTGTAAGTGTACATTCAATTGTACATGTAAAAATGAGAAGTTAAAAGCGCGATTCGAAATGATGCCATCAATTAACACAGCAGCTAGGAAATCTTTTCCAAGGGAACACCCTCAATTTATTTCAAAAACATCATCTGTTATCAACGAAAGAGGTGGAAAATTATCTCAAAATCAGAAAAATCAATTCTGTAGACTAAAGTCCATGCAAAAGTGGGAAATATACAAACTGCTTGGCTCAGTGCTTTGTTGAAAATAAAGGATTGACATGATGCATTGTTTGTTTATGTTAGAGGAAATCCCTGAGGCCCAATGTAGGCAAGAAAAACAAATTCAGTTATACTGAGCACTTTCGGAGCGCACCGAGACGCAAGACGATAGAGTCAATAGAAGGAGATGTAGTTTTGATGGAGGTGATGGATCAAATTTGACATGGACTACAGTGTAGCAGTTGCAGCCAAACGGTGCTTTTTGTTAGGTAGAAACAACAAAGTTCGAACGGTTATGATTAGGATTTGGAACAATCACTATAATCGGCCTATTAAAATGCTCATATTTCTATAAATCTGATAATGATACGCCAAAATTTTGATGCAATATTGAACATTGAACAGCCTAGATTTTGAAGCGATGTGAACGCATTTGATTTTCTAAATAGTTAACATTTTTTCGGTTTAATGAAATTTGCTTTTTTGTAAGGAGTTGTTCGTGATATGTTTTTGGTTAACATTCTTTCATTCCTATCTTTTACATTGACTATAGAGACATTGACTATAAGGCAATTAAAGTTAAACAAGCACGGTCACTTTTCTCTCGAATTTATCTGTGACAGACGGATGAGAAGCTTAATGCTTTCTGTTATGCACTTGAATAGAAGTTATAGGCAACTGGAGCAACAATTTACAAAGTAAATAGAAAAATTAAATATTGAGTTGCAACCTCAGTTGAAAATGGGAAAAGACCTGAATAGCTGCCATTTCATCCAATATCAGGAATATCAATATTTTCAATATCATGTCTAACTCACATCTCTCAACATCGACCAGTGATGTGAATGGAAAATTTTGAATTTTTTCGGTGATTGACGTTTTTGCCCTATTAAATCATTGTCTTGAAGACTTATTATAGTCGCTTGAAAAGACTATATAAAATTCAAAGAACGAAAACTTCTCTATCCCATGCATGTTAACTTTTCGAACCAACTGCTCCTTTTCCATGTATATTTCAGATATTTCCAGATGCATTTCAGATTTCTCCAATTGAATTTCAGATATCTATCACAAACTTAAAGTTGAAGATATCTGAAATTCAGTTGGAGAAATCTGAAATCCATCTCTAAATGTCTGAAATTCATTTGGAAATACACTAATCCCAAAAATGTGTGTCATTAGTGTATCTGATATCGATTTGGAAATATCTGAAATAGAAATGGAAAAAGGTGCACAAATGGATGTGTAGTTTGTCCTCAACGAGGTTATCGGACAAAACGCCAGAAGCTAGAAGCTATCATAGATATTCTTCTACTCATCACAGATATCTTTAGCTTCCAAATATTTCACGAGTTTACAGTCTTTATATCTTCCAATATGGTCGTTCATGTATAATGCTGGGTGGAGTGTGTGATGTTATACTTCACATGTTCATCAACACATGGAGAATTTGTATCACTATGTAATCAACGCTGCACAATAAAGCTTAACTTTCAATTGCTATAAGCAAACTAAAAAAATAATGTGCATGATTTATTTTTCTCTAGATTTTCTCATTGCATGAAAATATACCCCATTGTAAAGCAAGATTCATGTTATCCAAAACGGTGTCTGTGTGATAATATGTAATGCTGACAAATTAGCACAAGCCACTGGTCGCAAAGAAATGCTCAAAAATCAGCGACTCGAATTGCTACCATCGTTTTAATCGAAATAATGATGAAATCAAGAGTTTTAGACCAATTCTATTGATGTGTAGTTGGCTCAGTTGTGGTAGTAAGCGCACAAATTATAGAGCCTATCACAAAAATCAAATTTTTCCGGAAAATTTTCATCACTAGCATCGACAAAACCAACTTCCTACTGCAGCCATGCCCGGGTCAATTTGAGAATTGCAATTAGCAGGTAAGTGAAATTTCGATAAATGGTAGCTATTCAAGTCTGTTCACATTTTTCAACTGAGGATGCAGCTCAGTATTTAATTATTCTATTTACATTGTGGTTGCAAAAAAACAGCATTTATTAATTATGGCAGGCGCACTAACTCAGGTAATTTGTCAGCCGTGAGTTTAAAGTGATCTTTAATGAATGCCCGTCGGAATTTCATTAACTTGCTAATTGCAATTCACAACAATTTACACTTCTGAAGTATCCTCTACATCTGCGATGAGCCTTAGCCTGCAGAGATAGAAGCGCTATCGGCATAGGTCTTGAAAATGTGACATACAGTTCTCAATAATTTTTCCACATAGCTGGTGATGTGATCTCCCTTTTCTATTACTGTCATTAACATGCGAGTACTCTTCGCAAGGATGTTCTCGTTCTGCCTTGCTCAAGCTTACTGTGCTTGAAGTGCCAACTGTCTGCCAACTGAATGTCATCGTCACCAATCTCCAACAAGTGACTACAAAATCGCTAAAAACGAATTAAACGACTAATAACGCTTGCTCAGAAATTCATTTTTCTCCACTTTATATCTTGGAAGAAAAATGGTTAACATTATCTCTCATAATAGAATATGCAGCACATTGCCTAGTATTTAAGGAGAAAGCCCTGAGTAGGTCTACCTAGTGAGCAGGGGTTGGAAAATATTAAATTGCACTTTAATTGGCTTCATGTTTTGTTAGTAATCAACTAATATAATTGGATCACATAAACAATCAATTTATCACTGTCAAATCTATAAGAGGATAGCTTTTCAATGCGATTACCTCTTGTCCATATGCTAAATGATTGCATGATTGGGATAAATTCTTGGAACTTATATTCATACGAGACGTATAGGTCTATGAAGACATGCATTAATGCACAGAACTTGAATCTACTTATAATGATTGACACGAATTTGGAGGCTTGTTTGTTATTTATATATTTTATATCAATGTCACATTCTGGCCATCGCGATAGTGCATGTTTCAGTAGGTTTAGAAGAATTTGAATTGATCTAAGATTTTCAAAATATATGAAACACACGCACAGTTGGAGGCTTTTGAGTTAAAATTTGACTGAATGCTGTCAAAATTGTCTAATCCTTAAATACGAGTAAAGAATATCACATCATCCACCGTGCATCTTATGCAATGATCCCTTATTTGATTTGTAAATAATTGCCATTAATTGGAATAATTGGTGTCTGATCCAATCAATTAATTGAATTAAAGAAAGTTCATCAATTAACTAATTGCAATCAATAAATTGCAATTATTTTCCAATCAATTATTTTTTTAAGTCCCTGCTATTGAATGCTATATCAGCACCTTTTCAAGTATAGATTCAAGTATATCAACATGTGGTGTCAAATCGAATAAGCAAAGCAGCCTTTAATTAAGGCTTGAGGCCGAAAGTTGTGGAATTCTCCATCTCGTTCCTACAGATATACTGAAATCACTGTGATTTTCAAGATAAGACGAAAGGCAAAGCCACTGAACCGCTTTATTTTACAACCTTTCTGTGACATTCAGTGTATTTTCTTGCTATAAGCTGTGAGTATTCTTGTGGCAACTCCACTTTGATTTTATCTTTTCATAATTGCTGCTAAACATGAATAAAACATTAATGTCAAAAATGCTTCTCATAACCATCTAATCATCCAAGTTCCCGATGAAGCAATGTTTTGTATCAGTTTCATTGGAAAAGTTCGGTATTTTATCGTCATGCTCAATCGATAAGTTTGAAACATGCACATAATAGATCTGTGTCCCGAAGTCAGTGAGTCAGTGATTGAATAAGTATTTCTTATGAAAACATTTTCTAAAATTCGGCTAAAACGACATTTTTGATGTTCACATTGACCTCATACCAACTCTCAAGATACATGTTCGTTTAAATGAAAAATGGATTTGAACAGCTCCGATTTTCCAATACATAACTGAATAAAAATGAAACTATTTCCATGTTTTGGCGATGGAAATAATTGGGAAATTGCTATTACCATCATTTCCGCTGTCGGAAATAAAATCCATCGAAGTCAAAATATTTATGACCTCTGGGTTGACGTTCATTCTGACCATTTTTATGATAACGATCTGAAATTTATTTGTCATTAGTGGCCGTGTGCGTCAAATCGAAATTGCAAGATATGTTCGATTAATGCACAACATTCAAGGTTGGAAGCAGGCCATCCATGCCATGTGTAAAAAAGGTTGTGAGTGCGAATATGCTTGATTTTCATAGTGTATGTACAAAAAATTTGAAATTCATAAACTCCAACTGAATGAGATGTAGTTTTACTAGTTCAGTTTCACTGTCTCTCAATTTATTAATCAGGATAATAATACATTGTTGAATAGGGTAATAGACATATAAAATAAATCTCAATTTGTTCAGCATAACATGTGGCCCAAATTGTAAATGAGCCTAATTGCCCGTCTCGGTTCGGCCTCGTCCTGTTCAGGAAAGGCCATGCTAATGAAATTGATCCTCATTAACTCCAATTAAAAGTGGAGTTCGCTTTGTAAACTAAATGAATGCGTCTGGTGTTGTCAACATATCCATGACTGCTTTTTTATTATAAAAAAGGCAGAAGCTAGCAATGTTTTATCTTTATTTGTGATAATGGACCCATCGGTGTTTGCCATTTAGCTGGATAAAACGTAAGTTTAAAAATGTAAAAATTCAAAAATGTAGTTATATTGTTTGATTTTGCGATTTAACGGAAATCTATTCTAGGTATTCGGAATGAGGAGCAATCGGAAAAAAGACTGAAATTCATTTGCATTTGGATGCAAACAAGGTAGTGTGACGTCAACAATAATGTAATTTGCCAATACATGTAGGCCTGCTGGCAATAATTTCGGTCATTTACAATGGAATTGTCCTACCCGACTTGTCTGCCAGAAGATACCAAGCTGCTGAAAGATTTTTCTTTGGTA
>CAJQUW010007104.1:0-60793 GCA_907163375.1 Prostheceraeus crozeri | reverse complement strand
TTTCAAGTTTCGCCTGTTGAAGTTCAACTGAAGGGAGTTGTAAATGATGTTGGAGCCACATCATGAACCAAGCGGCTTTTCACGGAAAGCGAGCATGACACGGAGAGTTTTGCTGTAAGATTCACTGACTGGGGTTCCTTGGGACGGCGAGTGATGCGGAAGTGATAAGTGTGGCAAGGGTGAGTGTGTCATTTTTAGATCAAAACCGCTGAGGCAAACTATTTTGGACCATTTGATACAGTTCTCAACGCAGCACTTTGAACGCCAATCGGTTGAGTTTTATCTATCTTGCCATGGGTGGCATCTAAACATCTCATTGCAAAAACGCTTAGTGAATCAAGGCTTGCTTATCAGTTGATAAAGCAAGACTTGGATGATTCTCTTGTAAATAACTCCACGGTTTTCATGTTGGCTATCAAGTATTGGGGTTTGCAAGTCACGGGATTTTCGGTGTCCACTTCTTGTTGGTGGGCGTTTCTTTCGAGACAGCAGTTGAAGTCCGTAGCGATGAGTACTGCACGGGACGTTGGCAATGGTAAATCCTTGTGAACCTCTCTGCGTCTATTGTTTCCAATGGTTGCCTTGTCTAACGTTGTACACTGAACCGCCAGGGGAATATAGCTATCTGCCACAGGTTATCATAAAATCTCCATTCATTGTCTCCCGATAGTTTGCCATACATTCGAGATGAAACAGAGTTTGCTTGTCTCTATCACGGAGAGAAATGGATTGTATGGAATGAAAAGTGATATTCATGCGCCACACGCTAACCACAAGTCATTTCTCTCTTCGCTAGTGAACAAGCTCTGTTGAACGTAGTAGAAAAACTTTATCATGTTGTACAAAAGTTTTTCTGCAACACACGTCGATGTATAGTTCGAAAGTTTGATCATGACGTTTATGGAAACACAAATGTCAGAATCGTAAGAGCTAGTGTGTCAAATAGTTTTACCGTGACACACGTTTGTGGAAAGTAAAGTTTGAGCATCGAAGTTTTATTCATGAGTGTGTCAGAAAGTGTATCATGCGATATTTGCAAAAGCAACGGTATAGTGTAGTCATATAGTTTTAACCGCGCGAAGTTTATGAAAGTAAAGTTTGATCATCGAAGTTTCATTCGTAAGTCTAGTTGGCCAGTGTATCATGGTTGTGCAATAAGAAAGTTTAGTATAGTTATAAATAGTTTTACCGTTGACACGACGTTTGTGAAAAGTAAGTTTGTCATACGAAGTTTTATTCGTGAGTGTCGTAGAAAGTGTATCATGTTGTGCAAAAGCACCGTTAGTGCAGTCAATAGTTTTTACCGTGACCAACGTTTGTGAAAGTCAAGTTTGATCATTGAAGTTTTATTCGGAGTTGTCGTCAGAAACTTTATCATGTTGTACAAAAGTTTTACTGCAAACACAGGTTGATGATAGTTAGATAGTTTGATCATGACGTTTTATGAGACACAAATGTCTAAAAATGTAAGCGTTAGTGTAGTCTAATAGTCTTATACCACAACCAACATGTTTTGAAAGTATAGTTTGATCATTGTAGTTTAATTGACTGGACTGAACTCACAATATCATTTAAGAAAGTTTAACACACAATAACACGAAGCGTCCATAAAGAATATACTTTCTTTTGTCTTTGATTCATATCAATTGAAACCCACTTTCCTAATAGCAATGACTAATAAGGCTTATTTTATTCAGAAGAAAATGATTGGCATAACTCATGAAAGTTATCCCAACCGAGAAATAATCTTCTGCATGATGTCGTGTATAAAACTCAGAAGGCATTAGTAACATATTTTTGTCCGTAGGAACGAAATTTGTATGTCTAAACTTACGAATTGTACAGACATTATTAACAATTGTATAGTCAAAACAATGCTTCCAATTCTGTCTCCTCCCTTTGAAAACTCAAGGATTGTAATCTTTTATTAAGCCTCCGAAGCTTCTCTTGATGAAAACGAATCGTGCAATCATCATGTTTTCAAGTATTGACTTCAGATTGCCATGGTTGAGTCTATTGGCTAAACATTCATTTTTGCTCTAAGACCGATTTCATAACGCTTTGCAAATGTGTGTGCGCAAAATCGGGAACTTTAGCTCGACTGTGTTTAGGACGAGAGGTCTGAATCCATTCACCGCTTAAGTAAAATCTATTAAAAAGGCAGTATAAATCAGCTCTGCTCTTCACAATTATCTTTCACGAAGCTGAGTGTCGTGAGCTCCTTCTATCAGGTTGTTTTGACTTGTAATCAAGTTGAAATAGGGCTCTTGCTAATCAAGAGATTCACTTCTGCTCATAAAACAATGTCATCGCTGTAATACCCTCCTTTGCTCGAGCGTTCCTATCGGGATGGCGGGTACTGGCCGTAGACGGAATTGCGTTGACACGGGTTGTTCGTCGTTTGTAGGAACGAAGCCCTCGAGCCGTTGTGCTGATGTTGGCGTTCGACTTCATACTCCAACGTGATGCTTTTCACTCGCCATGTCAGATTACTTCCAGCCATTCGACAAAGGTTAGTGTCTTAAATGATATGGTGTAAGAGTGAAAATGTAAAATCATTAGATGGTCACAGCAATGATTGTTCCCATGATAATACGATGACTAGCAGATATTGCTAATTCTATCTTTCCTTTTCAGTTTATCGAAATCTGCGTTGACAAAGTCTAATTAAACCTTGTCTTAACAAACTGGAGTTACGAAAATCGAAGTATATCGCGTCTGTGCTGAAAAGGAGAGGAAGACGATGTAGACAAATACATTTTTTGTGTGTATGGGGGCAAAGGATGGAGGTGCAGGTTGTGCTAATAAAACTCTTTAACTAAACACCCATTAGGTTTGCATGTGTGTTTGAACGTAGGAATTAATTTTCGATAAACCTCGTAAATAACATCAAGAAGGGTAGGAATCATATGTCTTCCCCCCTCCTTATTAATTTTCAACGAAAACAAGACCCCTAGCCTCTCCCTACTCTTGTGATTTTCAAAAACAAAAACTAACGATTTCGAAAACATCATTGTGATGTGTTTATGTGAAATCTCCACACCACCCTCTTTTCTTCCGTTTTTCAGTGCACAGAATCGTTCGTCAATTGTGAGTACGTCCCTGTAGAAGCAATCGGACAAAGCCACGCGCGACTTGAAATTTGTAAGTATCTTGATGGATTAATGCTTCATGTTTTAGCACTTTCTGTATCCGTATAGCTCACTCTCTATCATTTGTTGTATCCGCAACCTCTAATCTCTCATCTCTTTTTTCTCTCTACAGATTTGGCAAGGCAGAAAGTGGGAAGAAGCCGCGAGGCGGAAAATACCGCGATGAATTTTCGGCCCTTACCTTCCCGCTCCAACCACCACTACCGCCCAAACAGCACCTACCACCCATCGACCTCGGCCCTCGCCCAACCTCCATCGCCGCGAGCTCCGCTCCCTGCCGGCCAGTTCCCTGCTCCCTGTCACCACACGTCCCTTCGACACCGAAGCCAAGGACCCTTCCACCTTCGGCCCGTGTCCCACTCCTACCTCCTCCGCGTCCATCCTTGCTGCCGGGAGTTACAGTACTTACATGGTAAGTATCTCGTGATTGGGAATGAGGGGTGGGGTTAAGACTTGATAAAACTCATTTGAAAAACTTGAAGTCATGTTAACTGATCACTCTCCTTTCTTCTTCTCAAACAGATCTTTTGTGGCGAGCGTTTCTCCTGGACGGTGACGTTCCCCTCCCATCCCATCATCATCCCAGCAATCGCCACCACCACCTGCAGCAAACGACCCTCCTCTCCTCTCCGGTCAGTCGGTGGAGAGATTGCGCGAGGAAAAGGAGGTTGGAGATGGTGGGAGTAGGAGAGGGAGAGTTGAAGTCGAAGAGAAGACTTTCGATGCAGCGGATTTGGTGACAGGGTCTTCGCCTCAGCCCTACAATTTGAGACGTCTCACCGCTGGCAATTGCCTGCAGAGGAGGTAAAGGCGCGACCGATCCCTCAACGACCCAAGTGACAAGGTTGTGGAGTCGCACGTTCTACAATAGCACCAACTTGCAACGTCACCATCGAAGGCGGATTCCTTGTGGGGGGAGTGTGAGGAACCGACAACACAGGTAGGGGAGCATCCTTCATCGCACGTCGGCTTTTTCCTGTTCTTCGTGTCGGAAGGACCTTTCCTACAGAGTTTGGAAACTTTCTTCGCACACACTAACAAAACCCTGTCAACACACATTCCACTGAGCTTTACACTGACAAACAACGTCACTCTAAGACTGAGCAACTTTTCACTTGAGAGGCTCGGTTCGCGACTAATGAGTTAGAAACCATCTGAACTGTACAAGTTATTCATCCTTTCTTGATGAATAAAATAGGTTTGATTCATCAAATGTTGACGAAGCTTAGATGATTTCTGCTCAATAGGCATGTTCCAGCCTCACATGCTCGTTTTCAATAAAGTAGACAGTAGCACGGGAGACAGTAGAGTCCATTGTGACCCTATAAGATAGGCCTCCTCTGCTGCTGATCTCATAGGTGATGTAAACGAGTGGATTGAGGACCAATCATGCGACCTATCTCGTCAGCAAACATTAAATAAATTTAATGAAAGAGGCAGTCTGGGTTCTGGTTTTTGATGGATAAGAGACAGTGATTAATGAAATCAATCTTTTAGACAAATTTTGCAAGGGAGTGGTTGTTTCACTCCCCCAAAGCACTGGACTGGACAAAAAGTTGCCTGGCCATCAATTGGTAGAGTGGATGTCCCAGTGTGTAAAAATCAATTGAATAACAGTCCCATTTGAAAAACTCAATAAACTGAAGATCGTCGTCCAATCTCTGGGAAAAAGCTTCTGAAGGCCGTTCAGGTATAACAACCGCCAAAGCAAACTTCCGACCGGGTGTTCAATCTCTCTCTAGGGTCTATAGCGAAAACAACCACCCAGAATGGCATTTACTGTGGCATTCCAAATTTCAAAGTTGTAAATCGCCACACAGCAAAGTTAGTGACAACAGACATTATTTACTGTGATCGCTGAACACGACGCTTTAGGTCAAAACCATTTTTGAACAGCATTATTAGTGGTGCTCTCGGGGTGTACTTCAAATGGAAGTCATGCCCAAAGATAAATTTTATAGGTATGAGAAAACGTGCAATAAGCTCAGTCACATATGTACTCCTTATCTAACGCGGATCATTGAATGTTACATTGGAACAAAAAGACCTAAGTCATGAGAAGCAGCTATTGCCTCTTATGAAGTTTTGGCATCCATATTATACGGAATCAAAATAAAATGCATGTGTGGGAAGCGCGAGGAGTGCGTTGAAAACTTCATCAATTTTTTAGATATGAAAGCCCGTTTTCATCAACGGTATGAAACGGAGCTGACTAGAAAACTCCATGTGCTTCCACAGAAGCACGATAAATTCAAATTTGATATGGGACCATCGGAATGTCTCCCAAGCTGTTCATCCTTTGATGATCAGCCAACATAAGAATAGTGAGGGACCATTGCCATCTCAGTGGTAAATTTAGGTCTGCCTTATGCAGTAAATGTAATATGAAACTTGGGCTCAAACGGCGAACGCTCCCCGTCATCTTCCCATAACTCTTAAATGTTATGATCGGCTCACATACATCATTCAGCCATGGATTCGGTAAAATGAAATCCTGGTCATCCAAAGTTGATTGCACAAAGTAAGGGAAAAATTTATGTGCATCACTGCCAAAGTACAAGTCGATAAGACGAAGAAGGAGGAAGCCTGTCTTCTGTGACATAAAGGTTAAGTTTCTAGAAATAAGTTTTCAATTTATGTCTTCTTCCTTACCGCGTTGGCTAATAACGTTGGAAGCACTTCCCCTCACATCAACATCTAAGGAAAGACTATTGAAGTTGACGCGTCCTTATGCGACGGAAAGAGGTGTTTCCTTAGTGTTATATTTTAGTTCAATTGGACACTATTGAAGGAACATCCCTTACGTCCATTCGAATAAATTTTAAAAAATCGATTTGACGGGTTGAGGACTGTTCGCTGGATGACTATAGGCATGCAGAGCAAGCATGGTTAGAATGTTAGGTGTCGCACTTTTGGTGACTACATGCTTGGCTACTGAAAATTAGTTGTGTATCTGTTGGCTGACGTGTTTGAGAACTTTTAGGAAAGCCACATGTAGGAACAGAACTGGCTTAGACCCCGTCCATTTTGTTAGTCAGCCGGTGTCTGCCCTACTCAGTCCATCCTTCAAGATGACGAAAGAGAGAGATACATTTACTGCAAGATGCAGAAATGTACACGTTATTTGCAACGTGGTATTATAGGGGAGGTTTTAACATTTGTCAACAAACATGTTGTCAACAGCACCCCAAGACGATAGGTATCGACCTACACGCATTTAATGTACATAGACCAAAATAATTTGTAGTGTGAGTGCATTAATCCAAGCCTTTGCCACAGTCTGGACTTCCAATGGGTAGAGCCGCCATGACATTGAAGACACTTCTCCAATCCAGCACACATCATGGCACTGGGAGATGAGGCCGACATAGATTTTTTTTGAAGTCGACCTCATCTATCCAGAATGTATTAAGAATAGAACAGTTGATTTCCCTTTCGCACCCGAATCTGGCATAGTCAGTCCAGATATGTTCCATACAATGACATGAGGGTTGATGTTGAACTTCTTCCTTTTATACTTTCTCATGAGGGTTTTTGGAATCACAAATGTATGCAGTGTGTCGTAGTAGAATCATCTCTTGAATGCGAGTAAATACAATGCCTTCTCCTACGATTAATTGACACGGGCAGAATTGATAGGATAGCGAGATGTAACTTTCGTAGTTGAAAGCGTTCTAGAGTTATCTTGAAGTTGACGTATTGTATCATAAAATAGGTAACTACAGCTGACTTTTCCATGATACATGGAGCCATTGCTGATAATTTCCACATGATTAAAACCTGAGTGAAGAATGGTATGCCTAGGAAAGAAGGAGAGGTCAGGTATCATGTGTGGCATGTTGAGTGTACATTTTCTTTCTTGATACGGTGCCGTAGGCCTTGGTCTCTATAAATACCGAAGGTGCGTTCTCATGTGTGGAGAGTGTTACTGTAGTGGATCATCAAAATGGACATAATTTTTTAAAGGTTATGGAGACAAGATAGGGATTCAACGTAAACAACCCGTCCGTACCCTGCGCAGACCCATGTAGATGGTTTGAATTTTATGATTTCGAAGGAGTAGAATCCTTTTCCCAAAATGGGAGAGAGTTTGCAATTGAGTAAGTCGTATTCTCCTGCCCTCCTTTTCATGGATGATGAGACATGTGTCTATCCATATGAACATACATGTAATCCGTCTTTCCAAATGATGGGAACTTGTGGCTCGCTTCCCATTGTGTTCGAACAAAATTTCTTTGGGAATGGTGAGAATTTTCTTTCAGGAATGTTTCAAGAGTATTGAATTGTAGCCGTGTCCAATAGTCTAACGGTACACACACACTCGGGCCAGTTCCATACTTTGTTGACATAAACTTCAGATAAGCCATCCGATGACTTGGAGCTTTTAATGGTCACGGGCTTCTCCATGATGAGTTATCTTTTGATTGAAAGCATTTTTAAACCTGTAGCTAAAGTAAGGGAGTTCAGCTGTACCCATTTCGAGAGCAGAGGAGTTGATGGCTTCGAGCAACTGCATGGTTAGCGCAAGGACAGAAATGATTGCCATGAGCTCAGTCGTCCGTTTGTAACCAGACCTACCTCAATCACATGTGTTTCCCTTTTCATGCTTTTCCTGTCTTCGTTAACAGACAAAGAGTTATCACACGTGAACTTTTGACTGCGTGGGTGGAAACTTTCCCTATTTATATACAAAGTCGTTCTAGTCCTCACAAAGACTTTAGTGACACACCCCTTCTAGCGAACAAAGACGCATTCATTTATCTAACAAAGAGCCTGATAGTAATGCACAAAGCGCAATGACTCATGTTGTAACACGCCCCTTTTCTCGAACAAAGAGCATTCATTTATCTAACAAAAAGCGCAATGACTCATGTTGCGCTATACACCATTACAAAATACTCAGTCAAAAAGAAATCTTTAGTGTGTTAGTGCTTCTACACAACATGACGACCATCAAAACAAAGTCGTGGATGTAAACACACTGAGTTGAATCATGATATGTTTAACAACGTACGCATTTCCTTCCATTGTCTCTTCTATTCTCTCCATAAATTTCTCAATATGTCGTAATAAAATTGATCACTAAGAGCAATCCATTCTGTGCAATAGGATCCAAAACGAAGTGGTTTTTGCAAATCTTTCAACTCTATATAAGCAACGAGTCTACCCTTTACCTCTTGAGGTTGTAAACTCTCTATCAATCTTTTGAAGAGAGGAAGGCTTTCAGTTAGCATACTTTCATATCATTCATTTTCATTTTAGATGTAAGTTTCCAATCTGTAAAAATTCATCGAATCCTTGTTGATCAAGTGTCAAAACACATGCCTCGTTACTTAATGTACGATGCGCCATCATAAACGTTTGTGACTGTAGATTTCACATTGCTTCAATGACTTCCACTATGAATAAAACAGAAAATAACAATCATCTTCCACTGTAAGTTTATTCAACATCAGTCGAACTATTACAAGTACAGAATACACTTCATGAAAAGATCATCACTCATTCACAAGGAGTAAAACATGTTTTACAGATACCCATGCTATTGACAATATTATAGATACAGTTAATAAACTTCATAGAGACTACTATGCCAGCGTGAAGAGAGTTGATTTCAATGTAGGTTGGGCTTTATTTCTAGTATTACAATGGAATGGTGGTCTGTAAAGGTGATGTCTCTCACCGAAACATACAGCCATATCAAAAATCATTTCTCTCTAAACTTCTTTTGCTATCACCAATGCATTATGGCTATGTCTTGTCTTACACGATCTACCCAACATGGTAAAATATAAATTAATCAATGTGCAATCTGAAGTGTTGTTGCTTACTCACGTTCACAATCATTTCCTGAATATTTTAACAATAGAGTAAAACCTGAGCAAAGGCGCACCGTTTGAAATCACTTATCAAATAACGTTTCATTTACAAATTCTAATATGAATCAAATAGAAGGATTCAAGTCCATGCACATGACGCCGTGACTATTCGTCTTTGTGTGGTGGAGAGGGACAGTGGAGCCAACATCTATGATAATACACTAGAAACAGTTTTGATCACTTTCCCTCATTGCAAATAGCTAACTCAATTCCTGCATGGGTGTTCCTCTCACTGTCTATGAAGATGACAACCTACAATATCAAAAAGAAACTTAATTACAAGATAATACATTGAGCAGGAACTTTACAAGGATGTGTGTCCTTTACATAACAAAAGATACATACACATGATTAGAATGTTTTAATTGAACATAACGTGCAAGACGACGCGTTTCCACAATTCGAACATACATTACTAACTGATTACAATTACTTAAGATTTTCTCTTTAGGTGGTAGCACCATCTTTCTTGATGTGTCGACGACGTTTTAGGATTTGGTGACAGGTTCTTGACACTCTTGTGTACACAAGAATCAATGACTTTCTCGATGTGATCAAGACTTGTTAACTCAGGTTGATGATGAATTGAGCAATGCGCAAATTGAGAGAAATCAAATTATACCGTCAGATTGATGAGGTCCTACATCAAAGTCAGAAGGCACCTCAATATGGAAGAATCAAAGCCTGCACCTAAGCGATGACAATTCCTGTTTCAACTGACCTGTTCAACTGTCACTCATGAAGTGACTTTACAATACTTGCTTTGGCAAAATATTGCAGCGAGTGCCGCGATACAATGGTTTATAATAAGAAGTTTTCTTTTCTGGCCACAACTGTAATAGTTCAGTGGGAATAAGAGCCTTTTGCCTCACAATGTCTTCTAAAATGTCAAGCTGCTGACGCAACCAATTATCAATAGGGATACTCAGGTTTTAACAGCAATGATTTACTTGCGTATCCACTTTTGGTAAGTATAATCGCCGGCGTTTGAAGATAGAGTCAAACACCTTTGTAGCGCACTTGTTGTTTGTAGGGTAGGATAGCCGGTGAATTACAGCTTTCAATTTTCGGATTCCACAGCTCGAGATGTTGAGGATTTCAGTGATGCGGCAGGTTGGAGTAGGATTCATGGGCCATGGCAGTCTGTAACTAAAGAAGTACCACTAAGTCACCATTCATGATCATCAGAGAATAGAAAATTGTTAGCTTAGCAGTGAGATATGAAGTGACCCTTAAAGAGGACCTTTTGGGGCGTTCACATGATTTTAATGCTTATCACCAAAGTCCTAAGTCTTATCGTCATCGTCGAGTAAATTAAATGTCTTGGGCTTAAGGACCCGAATTGAGTTTCAATTCACTAAAAGACTTAAAGGTAAAAGAGTCTAGGTGGTGGAGGTGCGGTGGTAGTGATGGTTCAACAAAACTAAGCTTGTACAATCATCGGCCACCACACTCTCCTGTTCTCTCTTCTAAAATGTTGGTGTAAGGTTTAGGCCACACACGTCATGACACTCACTTGTAAATTTAGATAGGAGAACAGGATTGAATCGACAAAATTGAGACGGAGAAGTGGGTTGAGCAAGTCACACAAGTCACTTTCCCAAGTCAAGAGAATGAAATTGAAGAGAAAATGGGGAATGTCTGCTTTTTTATAGTCTCCTGCGAATCCACATTTAACACTATGAGAGCCAAACAGAGACCTCGTTTCTCCCCTGACTTCGTTGCCGGCAGGAAAAGGAGGCACGCGGAACGATTGACTCATGATTGCTTTCCCCGAAAAACAATAAATCTTGTATTCAAATCTAGTTTAGCCACAATTGAGTTGAATATTGAATGTGTTTTTATGAGACATAAGAGCAAGTTGGATCCCATGCTCATGAAATGAATCTAGGTCGAGATGCAATTTTCGCCATGTGTCGCTGGATAGAAATCTTTGGGTTCATGCATCGTCCTCTGCAGAATAGTGAATGCAAAATGAAACACTACACGTTCACTTTCTGCATGTTCATCAGTCACTTTTTCAATTCTATCTCTGCAACTACGTAATCGACCTTTCACATCTTTATTTCAACAAAACTGTCCATGAGCAGTTGGAAAACAAATTAAATTAACGTTAGCTGACAGCAAATTCTAAGTCTGCTTTTTCATAATGAAAATGAGATGATGTAGTCCTAATCACACCACGAGGACTTTGTCGATGAAAACGTAGTGAACAAAATTCATTCGTAAACTCTACTTGCATCTGTCATCTTTCTTTCTATCACTTCGGAGACATAGCATGCAATGACATTCAGTGTGAAAATCGCACGCTGATTCCAAAGTTCGGTCTTCTGTTTCCGTCCGAGGCATCGTTCACTTAACCCGCTAGAGCCGTTTTCGTAAAATTCTACCTCTGTCCGTTTTTTTCATCAATGTCCAAAATTTTCAATGGCGTCTCGCATCTAAATGAAGGCAGATATGAGCAAGCCGTGTCTTCCACTGGGTTTTCTTACTCTTACCTTTCAACCGATCCATCCGTCGACCCTCTACGATGACCAGAAGCCCAGATGAAAAAACTCTGTGTCGTTTTTTCAAAAGTTCCAAAATCTTGGAAAATGCACAAAAACTATCGATTTTCAACATGCTCTCATTTCAAAAACGGAGCCTGCCACGCATATGAAAAGATGGGATCCTAGAGAAAAAAGCGCGGTCCTTGCCCGTAAAAGAAACCCGAGCTCTTCATTCACTTCCATTCCTGAGTGAGATATCGTGAAATTGGCTAAAAAAAGCGACATTTCACATTTGGACTTGAAAAAATCCCTAAGTATTTTCGACCACCGTAGTGAAGGAAGAGCATTTTTCGAAAAAATTTTTTTTGTGCGAATTTCAACCTGAATACCTTGATAGAAGTTTGTTTCACATGGATTCTCGAACAACTTTGGTCTTTTCAACCAACTTGTGTCGGTTGAGTCGTCGGGGGGGGGGGGAGCGGTTTTTCATGAACATGTCGAAGACCACTCCCCTTATTCAACGGTTTCCTCTCACGACACCCTATATTTCTCCCAACACATCCTTGGCCACTTCCTTCCTCTCGCCAGAGGGGGGGCCTGTCCGCATGATGAATCAATTCATCGTTGCACATTTTACACTTTTACACTTCCTTTTTGATGGGATTACTACTATGGTTTCTTCGGGACTCCAGCTTGGTTAGGTGGTGGTGGTGTCGAGTGCTTCTCTATCAATCAACCAACTAGGATAACCATTATTCTCCAACACTTGATAGAGAACAATTGAGCTCTTGCTGTAAATGCTCGGGTGAGCAACAGCCTGTATCGCTCGGGAGAAAGAAAACAGTGCTTCGCCAAGTTGACTTTCGTATAATATTTTGGGACTGAATGATTGATAGTTATTGTATAATTCAGTAAATGTTCCTCTTTGCGATATACAGAGTTAGAAATTTTGCCATTGGTGTCACGATTGCAGGTTCAAATCAAGGAAATGGGCTACCTCGCTCCATGGTAAATGAGATAGCCGCATTGCTGCGCATATGAAGATCATTTACCATTGGAGCGAGCTAGCCATTTCCTTGATTGATACTGTAGTAAACTCATTCAAATTTGAAGACCTTTTCTATATCTGAAGTTGTGTTTGAAACAATAAATTCGTTAAAATCCCCACAAGACAACCAACGATGTTGTACAGACTTAGGTATTTTTACACATAGTTCGATTAAAATATTCTCCTACCTATGTCAACTATACAATGACTCAGTTAGAAGTGGAAAATATCCAGATGACCTGAAAATTCCATTATAGTTCCTATTTATGAAAAAGGAGATAAGACAAATCCGTCTAATTACAGACCAATGTCCCATTATTAAGATATTTGACAAAACTTTTCGAAAAGATTGTTTGCACAGAAGGATGTATGAATACTTAGAAAAAACAATTCAGCTCATTATTTGAAAGCTATCATGGCTTTTCGAAAAAAACACTCAACTAATTTAAGCACATCTTAGATTAATGGATAAGTTGTATGATGCAAAAGCAAAGAATCTCTACACAGTGGGTTTTAAATTAGATATATCAAAAGCAATTGACACGGGTTGATATCCCCTATTTCCTTTAGACAAACTATATTAATTTAATGTTTCCGTGAATTTCATTCAATAAATTGGCTACACATAGTACCTAAACGAAAGACACCAAACCGTGCGTATATAAACAGCGCACATTTCAAAAACACTACAAACTGAAACGGTTTGTGCACACAAGGTTTTCTGCACTTGGACCACTATTATTCATCATATATATAAACAATCTGAAAAATGTCAAAATTAGTGGAGAACTTAGTATCTGTGCCGAATAACACCAATTTTACTTTTGTGCGATAAAAACATAAAGTAAGGACTTACGGCAAAAACAAAGGAATCGTTATATAAAAATTCACTCATGGATAAAGATCAAACAGATTGACATTGAATGCATAAAAGATGCGAATACTTTATCATCTCCCCCAAAAAAATATAAAAATTTGCCCACTAATATAGACGACAATTTGATGTATCAAGGAAACACGATTTTGAAACAAGTTGAAAAGTTACTAAATTTCTCGGAATACACTTTGATAGACGACTAACCTTTTGATGAGCATCATTTCATATATCATAAATAAAGCTTAAAATCATTGTGATTCCAACATTCTATAGTTAAGAGAATCTTATCCACAAAAAACTGCCTCAGATTGATTTTTGATCAAATATTCGTACCAATGATGGATGCGATTATAGCCTGTTAGCATATGGAAATCGGTAGCAAGCTTTTGTTAAAAAAAACAGAACTTCAAAGGGGGGAGAGAAGGGAAAAATGGGGGATGGAATTGGGGGCGGCCGGCGGCGGAGGGGAGGAGGAGGAAGGGAGGAGAAAAGGGAGAAGGAAAGGGAGGAAGAAGAAGTAAGGGGGGGGGGAGGAAGAAGGAGGAGGGTGGGGAGGAAGGAAAAAAGGTAAGAGGAAAAGGAGGAATAAGGAGGGGGGGAGGAAAAAAGGGAAAAAAAAAAGGAGAGGACGAGGGAGATAAGAAAGAGGAGTTAGGATGGAAAGAGAGAAAAGGAGAAAAGGGGAAGAGGGAGAGAGGAAAGAGAAGAAGAGGGGGGAGGGGAGGTGAGAGAGGAATGGGAGAAGGGGGAGAAGTTGGACAAAAAGAAGAAAAAGAATAAAAGAAAAGAGAAAGGGAGTCGTAATACAAAGGGTAAAGGAAGGGGAAAGGGAAAGGATAGGAAAGGGAGAGGCAAGGGGAGGTGACGAGGGGTGAAGAAGAGAGGGGGGAGAGGAGAGCATAGGGGGGAGAAGGAGGAGGTGGAAAGGGGGGAGAGTGGAAAAAGGAAAAGAAGATAGAGAAAGAGGGAGGAGGGGGAAAAAGAAAAGAAAAGAAAGGAGGAATAAAGGGAGGGAAAAGAAGAGAATGGGGAAGAAAGAGGGAGGGAAGAAAAAAGGGAGAAGGAGTGAAAGGAAGAAGGGAGGTTGAGAGGGGAGAAGAGAGAGGAAAACAGAAAAAACTGAACAAATAATGCACCGAAAGGGTATGGGCAGGGGTTTTTCGGTTAAGGTGTCGGTTTGCTGGATATGGGTGTGATTCAGGTCTATAGCCTCTTGAAACTGGATTTTTATAAAACGAGGAGGTTCATGAAATATAGAAATTATTTATGATAATGAGCTACTGATACTTGCCTATAAAATTAAATATCAAAAGTGACAAGCCTAACAGTCCCTTTTAAGGAATATGTTTATAGTGCTCGAAGGAGACAAAATGAAAATTTTCCAATACTCTCTGTAGGACCTCTCTCTGGAGGAAAAAACCACACTTAAGTTTATACCATCCCTTCAAATGGAACATGCAACCCAGTCAATATTAAAACAGCAAAATCAATAAGAGAATTCCAAGCGAAACATGAAGTTGCATCTGATTGAGAAAATGATAATCATTCTAACATTAGCATAGGAAGCGAAAGTTGTTGCATTTATATTTGATCAATCATAGAAAATGTAATTACACTATTATCAAATTTTAATATGAACAAAAGGACTATATTTCCTATCTTATCAACTTAATGTTGTTTGACTGCTTTATTCTACCTTACTTGATTTAATGACTCGCTGTAACTTGAATAGATATTAACATTTGACCTTTTCATTGCCAGACGTAGGTGTTCGAATGCATCATTGACGCAGATTAACTTGATTTTGGAATTCAAAAGTTCAAAATCCATAAAAAAATAGCAAATTTTGGCCTATTCTCACAAAAAATGTCCACTTTTGAAGCAAAAGGATATCAATCTCAGTTTGTTCGACGAGGATAGTACCTGGAGAGGCCGGTTCGGACTGCCACACATGAACCCGATCATTCAAAAACATCCACCAAAGCAAATGTTTTGGAGGGTGCCTTCTCATACAAGGAACCCGGATTTGTCTCATTCCAATCGCAGGGGATGATGAATTCCGATCGATATGTTCATTTGGATTGAAATACTCGGATTGTCTCTGAGTTTGAACGAACGCCGAACGCAATTTTCCAACACGATTTGATGCACCATGCCATTAACAAGGCCGAAAAGCCCTGTAATACTGAAAGCTTATGAAAGTAATAATGTAATAAAAAGTTCGTGCAAAATTTCGTGCATGCACAGTTATTGTCCCAAGACGATATGTTATTATATACTTTTTTCTTCCTGTAGCAACTGTCTACAAAAAAGTCGACGTGAAAGATAATATAAATATGACTACTAATTTGTAAATAAAACATGTTTATTATAACTGAGTAAAACAGTCATGTTTGCTGCTGATGTCAATGGAGATTTACAAGCTGTAAAGTGCCTTTTTGTGTCACCCTGCCGCTAGGGCCAGTTCATAATGCCCAACTTTGTGGGTCCTCTGTTCCTTTTCTCCTTCTTTTATGACTTTGTGTGTCCAACCAAACACACAAAGATTGTACATACATTGAAATAATTCATTTATTGCCATGTGGAGAATAAAGAATGTATTCCTATTCCATTGTAATCTCTATTTTCGTAATCAAAATAACATATTTGATAATATTACCGACAGACAGTTCACTTATGTCACTCGGTAGCAAGCCATGAGAATTGAAATTGTACATTGTTAGAAGTGTCACTGCATTTGCAATAGCCTGATCCACAGGAATTAGAAGTGTACATTGATTCCAACGTCTAACTGACTGGATATCTATAGGTAGAAGGAGTTTGTTAAAGACTAAATGCTTTCACACGGTTAAGAAGTTCTGCTGTGTTCTACAGTTTCTGCACTATCTAAGGAGTGCATACAGGTTCAGCTATACATGTATATACCAATTATTAGTTGGGAGTGTTGTTGACTTACAGCTGATATCTGATAATAAAATACTTCTAACTGAAATTTGACTCAGTCTAAAGACGTGTATGTGTAAAAGTTTGATAACGAGCCATTAAGTCATTTCCGGTGTAAACCAAAGACGTGATTATACGATCAACAATTCGGATAGTATATAACTTTGATATCAGAGGACGACAATAAATCTTCATTTTCAACTTAATAAGTAATTAGCACATTTAATATGCAGTGACACCAGATAACATTTCAACAATTCATTTACTAAACACACACAATGTAATCTTAGTCATTATAGCTACATTTCTCTCAACAGAATGAGACTTGCATTGTTTTTTCCTGCTATTCACGATGGCCTCCACCCATGAGCATTGGTTCAATGACGACTGTCCAACTCAAATCTTTCTGCTATTGTACGTCAATTGCTGACAAGGAACGCATTGTAATTTGACGCAACTCAGGAACCATCTCCTGGTCATTGGTTTACATTGCTCCAAAGATACGAAGATTTACATCAATTCTCTTGTATTTGCATGCGAACAAACTGCCTGTCAGTTCATTGACATCGATGTTCTGAATGAGAAAAAAAATGCCAAATCTTCGCTCACTTGAGCATTTCTGGACTGTAATGTCAAATCTAAAATTCTTCAACAGAGATCGCTGAAATTATTGGTCTTGGAATATCCACTTTGATTGGACTGCTGGTGTCAGTGTAAGCGAATTGGCCTTCTTCCTGTCACTCAAAATGGACACACCAGAGAATGATCCACAGAACTGTCTCCTGAATGAGCTGGTGATTATGAAAATGGACGCATGATGCACATCCCTTCTGCTCTTATCTATCGATGTCCGTACATTAAACATTTACATTTGTCTCAAAATTGGATAACAGAATTGCTACCGGTAGATGTATTTCTAATTTTCCTTAACAAAGGAATAGAAACGCTTGACTATTGATGATAGTCGTCTATGTGATGCAGGAGGAAATATCGTAATTTCTGGTGCTTTTCGAAGTGCTTCTGTCAATATTTGGTGTACCGGTTTTCCTGAGGGAGAATCATTGAGATGAGAAATACTTTGATCCTGGAGAGAATTGGAAGTTGCGAGGCGAGCGTTTTTTAAAACGATTGAGAGGAAGATTTCAGGTGGAGATTATGCGTTAATACAGTTGAAAAGTAAATAGTCAAGCATTTAGGATTCCACTAGTCCGGCAGCACAGAACAAGTGTTCATACGTTCGAGGTGGAACGAGCAGCCGAAAGTGAGACTGTTCACAGAATGATGTATTACCTGAGGCTGCATGAAGGTGATGTTAATGTATAATTTCATTAAGGCAGGTGTAATGCGGATGTAAGTAATTTCACTTTAACCAAAAAACTGCTAGATTGCGTCCAATTGGATTGACAGGGGTTAGTTGCGTTAGGATTCATGTCTCACAAGAAGAGGACACTTACTGGAACTGGGCCTGGACGTGCAGAAGATACGTAGTAGGCATATAATGTACATCATTCCGTGTGAAAGATTCATTCGTCGGTCGCGTTCCCTGCAGGACATCGTGCCCTGACCTGTTTCAGATGCTAGATTTGGTGGTGCGAGCGTCATCAATGTTTGTTTTGCTACAGGACAATCTGAGTCTTGTGAATTGTTGCATGATTTTTTTAATCGCCTCCAGTAGAATGAGACGGCCCCTAGCTAGCGATGTGTTGACCAAATTAGAGCAAATGTTACTAAAATGACCATTTCTCGGACGCTCCCGACACTGATCATCAAAGTCATAAGACCTTAATTGTGTATACAACAAGCAAGACAGTGATAACTTTTCGCACGTGGTTCTGACTGCTGATCTTTTTGGGACACAGAGTTTTTTTAAACTCACCTTTTTATTATTTCTATTTTGTATATAAAAGTTTTTATTTTTAAATATCTGTTAATACTACGCTGTTAGTTTGACGAGAATCGCCAAAAAGCCCTCGTGGAATAAAATTTATAAATGAAGCGACTTTTTTGTCAACTTTCATCTACAATAGTACATTTCTTCCAAATTTTGGAGCTAATGCGGTATGCCTAAACATTTTCGAAATAATGGATAAGCGCTTTCGAAGCTTCCGATCAAGATCACTAAAGATTTCAATAATGTAAAGACTTCGCAAGCAATCGGCGAATTTCAAGGAGAGGAATTTTAACTGACTCAGTCAAATGCTTTCCGAAAATTCCATCGAGGGTTCTTGAATGACTGCGTGATCCCTTATAAAAGCGGATGCTATCAGGTTGACTACGCGCGAGGAGGGATGGCTGTACATAGTGACATCAGAAGTGGCAATATTAAACGTGAAGGGCAGTTGTAACATGTTTGCCACCAAAAGAGAGGGAGACCATGTTCATTTCATTCATGAGGACGTACAGTAGGTAGAGTGGTTATCCGATTTCTTGAATCCCAAATGTTTATTATAACAGCTTCGCTTTTATCGTTCTATTCATGATGACAAACTCAATTTCAAAAGGATGTATTACCAAGTAAAAGATATCTTCCGCAGAGCATTTGATGTTGGTCAGTAGGATTTAAAAAAATTGAAAATTCGGTCAATATTTATTTTACTAAATGGCGTTATTCATCCATCGCATGTCGTGTACAGCGCTTCGCTACAGCTGATGTGACTGACGGCCACCATAGAGGCTCAAAGACAATTATTAGATATGATAAACAATATCAAACAAAATTCATAGTATTGTACATCACATGGGATAAGTTAGGAGTATGATTATCGCATCTCTGATTGAGTAGCATCATCTAAAATGAACCAAAATGAATCACCATGTTTGCAAGTGGCCAAGATTGACAGTGATGAAATTACATTTGATATGATTTTCAAGTTTTACGATTTGTGCAAACACGATTAATAAAACGGTCTGTATGGCTATTACAAAATGCAACTTAGGAACATAGTATCACAAACCTAAGCGTTTGATAAAATTTGCCTCTGAAATTATAGGAATTCAACTTTCAGGATTGTCTCTTGAAAGAAAGCCATTATCTGGCGAAAGCACTAGGTAATGGAAAATCAGCAAGTAATCCACTCTAAGAATGATGTCGACCACAAATGGATTCATATTGAAACTCGCAGCCGGAATACTCCGCACCTTTCCTGGAACGCACTGCAAACATGTATCGGAGAGCAGGACTTGTGGTCGAATTTGGCGGTGTAGCAGAGCAGTTCCTATCTTCGTCCTGCCAAAGGAATTTATCAGGACTTTCATTTCAAACCATAATGATCTTAACTCCACAAACAAATAGTAATCAGATTGTAAAATTATCAGTGAACATATGAGCTGTGAAGTGTATGTGTTATGTGGGTAATTAAGGTGTAGGCAAAACAGATGCCTTGCCAGAAAATATATCGGAACCATTGGGATATAGTGTCAAGATGCTACCATGCTTCTTAACGATTCGTTTCTCAGATATCTTACATCAAATGTTTTATAGAGGAAGCGACTCAAAAATGACATAAATAGACAATAAGACACTTTACATTTCTCACGTGTTGTATAAGATTGTCAGCTGGTTTTTCGAGTTGAAGACACTCTGCAGATCTAGATCGTCTTCATCATTGCAACCACGTATCGCTTGATTTATCGATGACGTATTTAGCGTCAATGAGAATACTATGCATGATAGGAAACATCGCGACTAATTTCTCAATAAGGAAGCTCGGGAGGAAGAGTCAGTCGGGCGGCCATGAGTCGTAGAACCGACCGCACCTAAAATAAGTTTCGGTGTGAATCCCGCAAATTCGGATAATGGATGGTTGTGTTTTTCTCTTAATCAATCGTAAAAAAAACAGCATATCTATCTCAGCAGCTAAACAACTACAACGTCATCATTTCAATTTGGACAAAGAAACTGAAATTATGAAATAGAAACAATAGTGCATTTATACCAGAGCAGGCCAAAATGATTCAATTGAGTCAGTAACTTAAACGCATAATTTGTATGTAATTACCTACCAGTCTGATAACATAGTGAAGCGCTTTCGTGAGAACTATAATCCTCAATAAAAAAAATACTCAAAATTGAGTCGAAAGTTGTTCTAAACGTTAAGCTCTGAAAGCACATCGATAAGCTTCTACAAACGTGCACCGATTACAATGAGAATTCTCAGGACTCACATATTTGGTTATAAACTTTCTAATGGTAGGTATTTATTATTCTTAAACTAGCTCATCCTCGATATATCCATTATACTTGCGCGCAAATACTGGTGAATTTCTGGGAAATTATCAATATCTCAAATGTTTTCTTTCAATAATATTCTTTCAAGTATACATGTTATTACATGTCTATTAAAGAGTATTTTACGCTTGCTGGCTTTCCAATGCTACTAGACGTGAAATTACCATAAGAAGGTATTAATTGGTGTTTGACTTAAGAAATTGTTAAATACGTAGTAGGATTTTAAATAATATCAAGTTGAAAACTGTTTTCATGGTCTGATATCAGATTTATTATATACGATCAAATTTATAGACTGATGTACAACCCTCAAATCAATCATTAGGCTACTTTGTTTAAGGTTACCGCACATGGAGAGAATGCAAAAAATGTAGTTAAATTCAGAAAATGTTACTTTCAAAAAGGTTTATTTTTTGTTAAAGTTAAGAAAACAAAAAAAGTCACGAAAGCTAGGGTTGAACGAAAGTAGTTTTAAAGTAAAAATCGACCCTCCCCGTTATGGAATTATAGTCAATCGACAAGTCCAAGATGTTTACTGGTAGGTTGGACCCATCGAGGAATGATCCGATGATTCGTAAGCTACAATACCGTTACTATGAATCGTAGTGACTAGATAATTGCATGCTGAGCAAAACGTATGATGAACTTTATGAAGCACGGAAATGAAGACATCAATTAGTCAGATTAAGGTGGGTTGTGAGCAGACTGACCGATGAAATAGTTCGCGTAAAGATGAAATAGATCATTTCGTTTATTATGGCTTAAAAACTGAACAATTTTGGCTCAAATATTTACCTTCGTGTTAAGAGAGTTGGTCGGTTCCATGACCTTTTCTATGACAACTTCTCCGCTAATCGACCCCTTCGATCCACAGTAAGTTGATGCTTCTTGCGAAACCGTGAAGTTTCGTTAAATCCTTTGTTCGTAGTAGTTGGGAAAACGTCACCAAAACCTTTTCACTTTTTCTACAAATGAAAAAAATAGTTTCACTATTTTGCATTTTTGGCTGCCTAATTTTTGATAAACACAACGATCAAGTCCGACATTTCTGAAGTTCATATACACATATTATTTGATTACGTTTCATACATGCATTTTGTCATAAAACTCTACTAGGTTGTAAAACATTTTTTTATAATAAAAAACACGTGTTTTCTAGTTTTCATTTGCTTTTAATCAATAAGGATTATAATGCTACTAAGTATTCAAAATGATTAATACCGACACTGTTGCAATTTTATGGTACAATGGAAACATATTGATGGGTTAACAATAAAACAGGTTAAGAATAAACCAAGAATTTTAAACTTTTTTGGAGATGAATCATGATTGATGGTTCAATGATGTGTGTACCATCATCTTGAATGCTATTATACATGTTTCTTCATTATTGAGAGTGATAGAGAAATGACTATTGTGCACAAGTTGCAATTGACAATCAAGATCTGAATTCCATGTTTCTTAAAATTGGGGTAACACATAAACCCATGTGAAATTATTTTCAAATTTGGCTAATTTAGAGGTAGTCACGGACTCAAAGTAGGCCAACTTTGAAAGAATGGCATTTTTGCTGTGTTTTTCAATTTGTTGCAAGTTATTTTGTGATACACTGAACCTGAATTAAAGAGAGGCGTTACTAAGAAAAAGACCACCAAAATCATCTAATTGCTGGGTAGGGTGGGTGGGGTAAAGCGACTAGGAAAATGTGGAATTTATTGTATTATTTCTTATGGTTCATGCTTTTTGTCAATTTAATGATTGACTGCGTTGTAGTTACAAATAATGGTAAGTTTTTAATACTGGGGTCGTTCAGATTGTGAGCGATGTTCAGTTGTGCAAATGAGACGGAATTATTAGTTACTTTGATGTAACAATTTCATTTTTGAGTAAAATTTAGGAAATGCAAATCATGTCTGATAGTAAAGATAGTTAGGATATATGGTTACCATACTGTTACTACTTACCAAGAATCCTGACAACGTTCTGGACTTTAATGGTCGCTTTTAAACGCGTGTAAAATTCTTTTCGATCCACTGCATTAGTTTGTGAGGGAATATTGATTCACAAATGCAATTATAGCATTTTTGAAGTTCTTTCGTAACATATGATTTCCATCCTTCACGAAGATGTCGCGCTGGTGGATAAATAAGTCGCCAATATGTCATATATGGGGCCAAAACCGGTTCGCCGACAAATCTGAAATTCAAATAATTGGTTTTTTTTTTAATTTTAAAGAGAAAGCACAGCCTACGACTACACCTAGCATGTTTCTATTAATCATTTAATGCAGCTATGTTACAGAGATAAAGTAATTGACTAATATAATATTAAAAACTCAAGCATATAAATTAGATATCTATAACTTTTTACTTCTGTGTGGTTAAGTGTTTCATTTTTTTTGTTGGTAATTGAAACTCATTTCATTTACTAAGAAATAGATTAAAACGCCAGCTACGGTATTTGCACTTCAGCTGAACTGTAGGCTTAGCTAAAACTTTATTACTTTACAACTTTTTTATATAGCATATGGTCGGAATGATGCGATTTAGCGTTAAACATCAAAATCAAAACATCAATTTTCTATTGCCGTAAGTCGAATTTTTCTCTTTAAGGAGAATAGGAAAATTATTCTGGACATAAACGACACCACCATCACATTGAAGTTCGTAATAAATTTCCCGAATTCATCGAAACTGAAAATGTGGCATTTATAATACTTCAAAATCAGATTAGATGAAATATTATATTAAGGTTATGTTGCATTGTTTTGGTTTTTATCTGTAAATCGATTGACTGTGATTAAACTGCGGTTTGCTGCGAGCAATATTAAACCTTATGTACAGTGTATGTAGTCTTGCTGCCTTGATGTCACTGGTCTGTGATGCTCTTTGGTTTGTCTTGTCTGGTTGGCTGACAAAAAAATAGACATAGACTGTCAGGATCAAGGGTGATTTGATCACGGACAACCAAGTCATGAAAACAACCGCACATCTCATGGAAAATTGTGAAAATTTAGGAGTTCTGTATGATAATGTTAAATGTCTTACTCCAACCTACTCATGTATACCACACAATGAATGGATCAACTCCCCAATTGAGTTGCACCATCCATAGACATAGAACTTGTCAGGGAATTAGGGGGATTTGATCACGGATAACCCAAGTCATGAAAAACAAGCGCACATCTCATTGAAAAAATTTTGAAATTTGGGATCAAATCAGCCTTAACATCTGAAATTGGAGGTCCATGAATGGTCTACTCAATCCGGTTTAACTATGGCCCTGAGTGCTCATTCCAGTAGAACTTTGAATGATTGAAACGATCATAAAACCCAAATGTCTGATTATCTAAATCGCTCCATCCGTTTGATTATGGCAACATTGCAATATTGCGCTTATCTAACATTTGGTGGGTCAGTCTCGGAACTATAATGGTGGCAACATGACAATTTCCTAGAAAAATACCTTGTTGAAGCATGCGGTTGGTTACAATCACACGACTCCAGTTACATGGTGAGAAAAAAATATGTTTCCGCCAGTATCAACACCCTTATCGGAGAAGTTCAAAATTTTAATTCGCGCCAGGTGATATTTTTTACAATACATGTAAGATTCATTCCTTTTATACTGTGTAGAGATACGGCCAGGGAGATTGGTTGTATTATACCGTTCACAAGATACTTAGCTACTTTTTAAATTTATTATCATTACGTACCGTCCGGCCTATAAGGCGGCCAACTTTTACTCGCAAAACAGCCGAATGCGCCTTATCTGCGGTGAGTGCCCCCTATCTAAGGTCAAATTAGACTTCTAAGTTGGGTAAAGATTTGTATGGTAGGCATTCATTTGAAATTTCATGAGAGACGTGCCAGAAAAGGCTATTCGAAGTGGCTTTAAGAGATAGGGAGTGTCATTTTCTTCGAGAGATTCAACCGACCAAGGTATCATAAGGAACATTGCTTCCGACAAAGGAAACCTCCATTCAGATGCCTAAGCTAATAGTGATTTTGATACTTGCGGCGAAATTGATTGTACACACTGAAACGAGTCTTGAATTCAGATACGAAGTGAGATATTGTAGTGAGCCGGGTGAAACGTCTACCTGTAGTTGAATCAAAATTCATTTCAGACACTAAAGACTCCGACATGCTAGTTTTTGTAGCTTAGCTGAGCCGTATGCGATAGGAATAAATTCAATGGGCTATCATTGGACTCAGGTGATCATAATCTTCGTGGTTTTTTCAGATTATTATGCCAAATCAACATGATAATCGTCGGCCTACTTTATGCTATTCCAAACCAATGGTAGTACATGTACATTTATCGGAGAAATTAGTTCACAATTATTGATTCCTTATCGACACGGTTGGGTATTTATCTGAAAGACGGTACACATGTGCGCATATACGCGAAGTTGCTCCTTATTGTTGTCATCGGCTTGTGCGCCTATGCGCGGATGCGCCTCATTTGGGCGGAGAAATTGCAGGTACTTGGTAATTAGATATAGACATAAATAATTCATAAATTAAGTACTGAGCTTAGGCTACCTGTCGATGAGATTTCCATTTCCACATTCAGCGGGGAAATAATCATAGGACTAAATAAAAAATTAGGAAGATGTTAAACAAGTTCAAGACTATACTGCTCAGTTCTAACGTCGTCGAAGTGATTTTTGCTCTCTTCGATGTATTTATGACGTCATCACTATACAACGACGCTAGCTCCTTCGACTGATTCGGTCAACTGCAGACTCGGGATGTTGCCATAATAGACGATATTATTCGATTTCAGCGCAACATTGGCTTTGGTTAATCTCCCTGACAAATACGTTTATATATCGCGACGTACTGATAGGAAGACCGTTGTTGTACTATTTCGATTTTCATCTTAGACTTTGTGCATGGGCTCGACTTTCAGCCAGGCCGTGTCGTTTGCGAATATCCATTTCGATAATTAAAGACGGCATGCGTAATTCGTTATGTACAAGTAGAATGTAAAACTTGAACACTGTCGGTTGCAATTGGTGTGATACTTCAGCTAGTCTAGCTAACATGATCTTAGAAAATAAAGATTGGACATAATGTAATATATATCATTTTAGACAAAGATATCTTCATTTAACTCCATAAAAATTACTGATATATTGAACTATCAGTTATTATTTACCAATGTTCATAAAATTGTCAGATGTCCATCCTTTTCAATAGATTTATTTAGTCGTTCCATCCTCGTAACTTTGACAGCTTTCTCATCTTCAAACAAAGGATGCGGGATTCGAATAATTATGGATGGCAGTCAGCTATTATACACAAATTACGAAACAAAATATTTTCTTATGTTGCATCATTTTATACTTAAAAATAATAAACGTACAAACAAACGCAATTCCGATGGTATATTATCTCGAAATTCCATTGGGAATTTCATATAGCACAATCATGAAAGTATGACGATTTATTGATCAATACCTTATTAGATACCATAGCATCTACATGTTTATCGGGAACAAACGCCAACTTGATCAGTTTTTGCCTGATAAAGGGTTAATTATCCGGTCGAGCGTCAATTTAAGGCTGAATGATATTTGCATATCTGTAATAGACAACATGGAGAGATAAACAGTGAACAAATAATAGACTTAGATGTCATTCTGACCTATAGATTTATTGACAAGTCTGTCCTGTGCACAGAAGCCTATGTATGTATGAGAGTCCATCAAATAACATCAGATTGGGAATGATGATATCTCGTAGGTTTCTTATATTTCAATGACAAGCCAAAATCTACCGGCCCTTCTGGCCGTAAAACAACTATAACATTAGAACTGTGGAATAGACATTGCACTAAATTAATATAAAATGGGAAATCAGTAAATCAATAGAACTAATCAATAACAGCAAGATGATTGACATCAAACTTGTCTTGATGCTTACGCTTGTATATTAGATTTAGGTACAAATTGTTGATTTATCTCATGGGCATTACGTAAAAATGTTAGCAATTCATATTGTTTTTGATATCCCATTCATTTTTTGATTAAATACATAATTCAACAATAACATGATGTTATTGTTCTCCTGTCACAAAAATATTAGATAAAATTGGTGCATAACCTTCTATATAGTTCATGTTATCTAATAAGCTAAAATTATTTGTTTAGCCTGCATCGACATAAAAAATGCATCAAGATTTTGATATTTTTTGGAATTAAAATGAACAGCTTGAAATATATGTTTTCACTTAAAATTTATGGGACAATGATGAATTTCATGAATGTTTTATTAAAAATTTCCTTCGTTATTGGTAAACTACTGTATAGGAAAATTTGATGCAAAACTCTGATTAATTCAAAATGTCATCGTAATTTGAAAAATGATATATGATGTTTCCACTAACTTTTGATGTGGAATTCTAACTTTCAAAACTATCAAAGAGACTGGATTACCAGCATTGCCACCTAGTATGCATAGGCTATTCCTGTTTCCTAGATGCGCTAATATTCGCAACAATTTCAACCTCAAGCAGCGGGGAAAAAATCACGAAAAACGCAGAGACATCTCTTCGACGGAGCAAGAAGGCGCGGCTAGTCTACCCCAATGAGCAAATGCCAATCAGCAGCCGTGGTCAAGGAAAGATTGGGACCATGTCAAACAAATCCACAAACTGTGAAAAGATTTCGTTTTTAGCTTTCATGTTCGGTGTCAGCTCAAAAGAAGCTGAAAGATGAGAAAAGCTAATACTGACTATATTTGTGATTAGAAATCTATGCAAACCTAGGTTCAATAATATAGCAGTTACGACATTCAAGTAGTCGTAATGCATAATAAATATTGCTTCGACAATTCTGAATCCACACGATAAATTGCAGCTCGCGTTAAACTTAACGCAAAAGTCGCGGGAAGATAGTCTAAACTGGCAAGTATAACGCGATAGATATTAGTATACGTCAGAGCTCCTAATATAACGGCAATTAACGCAATTGAAATTATCTAACGGCACTGGCGTTATTTTTGGCGTTGATTTTTTACGAGTGTAGCATATGAAGGAACCAATTTGAAAAAGAAGAAATATTCCATGGCTTTTTACCAAAACATGATACATGTAGTACATAGTCATTTTAAATCGTTATCTATGGCACCAAAAATATTTTATCATGCTAAACCAATATCACTATTCGAAATAGAATACCAAAATTGGGAAAACAGTATACCTAAGGTTGATTTGCATGATTTATCAAAGGACAAATTAAGGAAAAATATGAGAAAAAATAATGTTTGAATTTTAAAATGCTATTTATAGCATCAAGACGAAAACATTATGCAAAATGAATACCACCATTAGATTTAGAATATCCGAATTGTATCAGGTCTTTTTGTTTGATAATTTAGGAATAATACTGGGGTGGGGGGTGGAATCCGCCCCCCTTGGTCTGAGCGTGCGTCAAATACCTTGGTATGAATAAGATTATAGAAATTTCCTGCGGTAAAATACGATCAATCTCACCGGTAAGTTACTGGTAATATTACCGGTGATTTACCACCCCTTCGAACTATAATGGATATCATTACAAAGTCCAATCTAAGAACTTCAAATGTTTGTGTGTTGATTCCATGTCTTTATTTAATGTTGAACATTACAAATTCCTTGGTGCTATTCTTTCCACGGACATGAAATTGAATAAACATGTGAACTATATCGTTAAAAAGGCATCTCATTGTGCGCAATCTGCGACGCTGTGGTTGTAAAAAGGGGTGTAATGTTTCTTGCCTATACCGCATTTATCCGCAGTGTTTTGACATTTCTCGTGTTTTCGCAATGCAGGTGATTACTTACTCACGGCTGCCACTCTTATCAGAAATGAAAATCGGGAAAGTCAAAATCGGAGTGGGGCCCCCTCTAAATTACGTTGTCGTGGGTCCCCTCAAAGTAAGAAACTTTACGATTCATTCGATATCACGGCAAACGGTAAGTTTTGAAAGCGGTTCAAGCAGGACGTTGGTTCTCTTCTAATAAAGATTGATTCTGAATCCTCACTGTTAGCAAGGTAAATGTCTAAAAATCTTTACTGATGGTTATTCAATTATCAGTTTCGACAAGATGCACTTTTCAGGAGAACCGCAAGTATTTTCAGGAGATCCGTTTTCGAAGGTTAGGACAGTGTTATTACAATGACCCCTTACCTCACCCAAAATATCTTCATACAAAATTCCTATGGTCAGCGACGGTCTAAATGACTTGGGCAGGCATTTCCTTAATCATTTTCTTTGGGGAGGAGCCATCATTGTTTCGAGAAAATCGGGAAATGTAAGGTTAATTCTTCCTATTTCTATGCTGCATAAAAAGATACTCGAATGTCAATGAAGATAAATGAGCATTTCATGCAGGATGGAAATGCCAGCGCTCTACCACAGACCCATCGTTAAAATATTTTCGCTGCAATTTCCTAAATATTGGATTGACGTCATGGGGAGCCTTTGGAATGGATTCCGACACCACCAGATTTAGTACCTTGTGGACATTTTTTCTTTTGGACCACATTTAAGAAATGGTGGATTTGAGTCATCTAATACATTTGGAAGTGCTGGAAAAATTTTGCACCGTTTTCTGCTGGGCGACGGCGATTGCGTAGATGCAGGGCTTCGCGCTGTTGACGAATAATTAGATTGATGTTCGGGCAAATGGTTAAGCAAGAATAGTGGTATTGGTACACTAGTGTTCATCTGTTTTCCGTCTAATCATAAATGTAGCTTACAGAAATCGTCATTAAGTCCGTAATTGCTATTGCATTACTCAAACTTTGAAATTATCACTGCTAAATAAGCCACGTTGCATAAACAAAAGATTTATAATCAGATGATGCCAGCATAAAATTGACGACTAAAATGCTATCGCATTGTTTCAATGTGAGGAAATCTGCGCTCTATATTGTGCTGAAATACTTAACTACATTACAGGCGCTATGCAACTTAAATATGCTTTTTAATTTGAAATGATGACATGACCACGGGAAGGAGAAGTAGTTATAGAGATGATAGCCAAAATTTGTGATACAATCCGATCGGGAAGATACTAACATTTTCTGGATTTTTAGCCCGTCATCAGTGCAGTAACCTGTAAAGAAATCAGTAACTTACATGCAAACAAATCCTCATCGAAATAACAGACATCTACAATTAATGAAAATACATGCAGTTCAAATTCATTCTCTAGAGCTCGTTTCCAAAATTTGAAATTTTGCAAATCATTAAATCATTTAAATCTGGTAAATATTCAGTTGTCATTAGTCATGCTTCTTTGACTTCTTTGTGTTGATAAATTGGACAACTTAACAAACAATTTTACATCTGATGAATAATTTCCTGATTAATTCATTATCCAAACAATGAAAATGCGTTTAGAACTTGTTTATTGGACGTAAATAAAGAATTAGAAGGATAACATGACAACTATGAGGAAATCATTAGTTGTCATTGTTACTTTGATTCCTGTGTGCATGATTAGATGTACAAAATAATACATCGAAACCGGTCGCACTTTACAGGCATCTGACTTTTGGTTTTTTAATTTATATTTTATTAATCATACATCTCCAAACCGTTTGCTGTGTTTTTGCCAATACGCACGTATATACGTATTTATGTAATAAATAAATAGAATCAAAAATGGGCAATAGTATAATAAATGATTAACCCAAATCAAAAAATCCATGTATTTTCATAACCGGCATCGTCTCTTCTCGAGACTTTTCAATGGGAATATATTATATTTATATATTATTCTACAGGGGTGAGTCAAAAAACGATATTTTGAGTTTGTGAAAAATCTATCTGAAATTGTCATTTGATTTCTTTTCTCAAGTTGACTTGGATTGAATTTCTATGGTTTTTATTTTCAATATCCAAGCACCAAATCAATGCTCTAAGTTTCAAAAAATTCAAAATTTTCATATCATCGAACGAATGGCTTTATTTTTGTACATAGTTTATACATGTGTATGTAATAGTATTCATTTAGTGCTTTCATTTATGCCAAAAACTATGATGGGAAAGGAAGGCAAGGCTTGTTGCTAATGGGCCGGTTACATTCAAACAATGTGTCCGAAGCAAGGAGAAATTTCATGGATGAATTTCATGAGGAGGCCCGCTCCACCGACAGTCCTTCGTTGGATGAAGAAATTCCTTAGTAAGGGGCTATGAATAAGCGTGGAAAATGGAAAGTGTCGTCCAGTGACGGCTACAGGTGACCGGGGGCTATCTTTACTCCATCAAGGCCGTTAATTGAAGATGACCCCGAACGTTTCTACGCGTCGCATAAGCAACACGTCTTGGGTGGTCTCGCAACGGTTAGCGTCGTTCGCTGTCTTCATAAGAAAAGTATCATCCCTATAAGCAACTTTCGTCAGGAACTCTCAGATGACGATCACGGGGAAAAACCCCCGACCGCTCGAATTCTGTCATTGGATCTCAATTTCCTCACTTCAGCATCCTCAATCCGTCCTTGGATAGTTTTTTCGACCGAAGCTGTCTTTCATGTGAATCGAACTGTAAATAAGCACCATCTGCACTACTAGGAGCACCTGGAAACTAAAGCTTTCTTTCCGGCGAAAAAAGCTTCATGACCGGAGATCTGTCACTGTTATGGGCCATGGTAGACCACACTGGAGAGCGAGTTACGACATCAGTGAAAAACGATGAACAGCGATCGGTTACTGCAATGTTCTGAAACAGCATGTTATTCCCTTCTTGCGACCGAAAACGAAAACCAGAGCAGATTCTTTCAACAGGATGGAAGCCCCCCTCCCACTACAGCAACGCAGTCGAAGAATCCTCGACGAAAATCTGTCGGGTCGGTGGATTGGTCGAGAGGACCAGTAGGTGGCCACCCGTTCTCCAGACCTTACTGTTTGGCGACTTCTTCCTGATGGGGAGCGTTAAGTGACCGAGTGTATGCGCGTCTGCAAGAAATACGAGGAGAACCTGACGCCTGCGCATTCGAGAGGAAATTACTTTTTCACATCTAACGCCTGCATGAAGGCCTATGGACTCATGTGTTCGACGATGCTCTCTTTGATTCAGCAGGAAGGTGCTCAGTTTGAGTCGCTGTTGTAACCACAGCTTGTGAGAGCAGCTTTTTTCAATGTTCATAACCGCATGTTGTTGCATTTTATTGTAACTTATAATAGTATCCCACAAAAGGTAATAACGTTTTTTTTTGATCACCTTGTAGTATATATATATTATATATATATTATGTATAATTTATATAGATATGGACAATAATGTAATGAATAATAAATAAACAAAGAAAAAATATAAGAATATTATATAAGACATGAAGAAAAACTCACAAAAATCGCACAAGCACTTTCTAATCTTCAGGTTTTGGCAATAACAACGTTTTTAGGAAGTCAAAAAAAGTAAGTGGAATTGATCAAGTTCATATAGGTTGCATGGAATTCAAAAAAATTTACATGGATATCATGGAAGTTAAGATGGATGATATTGGTCCGAATGGATATTTATTCATAAGGGTAGGATAATAGGAGATATTTCTGTGTAAGAAAAATATTAAAATTCTTCACAAATTATTTATTTGGGGATTGAAATGTGTTATGGACAAAAGCGTTCTTGTGCAGCGTTCGGTATAATAACTATATCCACCATTAGGCTACAGAGTATTTCTTTGTAAAATGGGAAATTGTGAGTTTCTGGCCCTCCCAAGTGTTCATTATATTAACTACCTGGATTTTTTCGATTTCAGGGATGAAATATTTGTTCCTTGGTGTTTCTCGTTCGTTTCTCTAACTGTATTTCCCGTCTCTCCGTATGTAAGTTTGGTTGCATCCCCACACAGGTATGTACATAGATGACATTTTGGATTGAGCATGACATTTGATTCTTTTATTCGAAATACATGTATAGTTCCATACAGTGGTATATGAGGTCGAGTAGCTTACGAACAAATGAAAGGAAACCTATGGGGTTGACTATTTCAGGATTATTAGCAGGAATGGGTTCTATAAAAATCGGGAAAAAATATATGATGACTCACTTCAAACCGAAACTTTGGGTGAGTACGTTGATGACACATTCGTGATTTTAAAGGAAGAAGAATTTGATGGAATTAAACAATTTGACTACAGATATATTCTCAGAAATACAATTACCCACGAATTGGAGGAGGATAATGAAAAAATGTGCTTTCTTTTGGATGTATTGGCGTCAGATTCAGAGATCAAACATTGGCAAACAACTGTATACCGAAAAAAATCTACGCAAATGCGATTCTTAACTTTATTGTAATCATCCAATTACCCACAAAAACAAAATTGCATTACAACTTATTTCAAGCCTATGAAACGCCATTTGCAGGTAAGCGAAGCGTCGCAAGAAGAAGAAACAAAATATTCATACAAACTTTTCAATGACAATGGTTTTAATGACAGATTTATAAGTTCAAACATGGAGACAATTTGAAAAGAAAAAAATAATTAAAAAAGTAAATAAAACAATAAAGAAAAGGGAAAAGTTTTATGGCTGTTCCTTATATCAAAACATGTGTCAGAAGCAACCCTCAAGGTACTATAAAAGAACACAATATCACAATATTTCACAAACTTTGCTCAACCATTAGTTCAATTTTATCGAAGCCCAAGGAACAAAATCCAAACTTCGAAAAAACACACACAAATTACAAATCCATGTGCCAACTGCGAGGAAATTTATGTGGGTCAAAAACAGCAAAGCAATTAAAAACACGGAATCATGAACTCCAGTAGCAGTGCGATAAAGAATAGACCCTAAATCTCATATTTCATCACACATGTCGGGAAAACTAATCATCAATTTGACTGGGATAATACAGACGTTTTTTTTAGACACTTGCAACGGAATGACTCTTTAGGAAGCGTGGTACTCAGATCAATGAATCCATTTAAACCGACACATAGGAACTTGCACTATCTATGCCACTCTCCGCCAGAAGCGCAGCAGTGAATAAGTTTGAATTTTTGAAATTAACTATGTTATTATCTTTTAGGTAACTTTTCCACTCACATTTTGTTCACACCATGCGACAGCCACCGGAGTTCCAGTTGTGAAATTTGTTTATTAAAAGTTTATAACCTGATGAGAAGTTTTTTTCTGATTACATAATTACTCAGGATGCCTATTTTCAATGGAAATATGACATTAAAACGATTCCATTTGACTATAGAAAATCTCATGGAATGGACTGCACTGATTTCATACTGCCACTGACCTGAGAGATGTCTTATGGCTGATCAAATTTGTCATGCTAAATATAAAAGCAGCTGTCCATTTGTCGATAGAACTTTGGCGTAGTTAGATGCATTTCAAAATTCGACTTTTATCACATCATATCAAGCAACTTCTTTCTCACGAACAGCTAGAATTTTGAGAAGCTAACCAACTGTCGCACATCGCGGTTTACCATTGTAAAAAAGAGATTTGATTCTGTTGGAATCGCTTATACGACTGTGGAAAGAGTTGCGCTAGGTTTGTTGGAGGCCGCGAACACCTATGTTGGGATGTGTTCACACTCCACTGTGTAGCAGATTGGTAGGAGTCGAGTGGAACTAATGATGGAAGTGTTACAAAGAAGGAAAGGATCAGGCAGCGAGACCGTGAGAGTTTGACAAACATATGCAGAACACGATAATAGGAGAGTTGGTAGTATCTCAGCAAAGCGCAAGTACGCTTTAAAGAGTGTGTCCTCGACTAGCCATCAGCTGGAAAGCATGCAGCAGGAATTGCATGCACAAGTATACGAAACAGCATATCGCCGTCTAAATGCAAGAAGCGGGCTGACGGTCATTTACCGGACCTGCTAGAGTAAGGATATTCCTCTACAGTAAGCTAATGCGAGGATTGTTCAAACAATGACATTGTTTACATGCCAATTTTTTTTTCTCCGACAGCTCTCGAACACAAGCGGAAAAAGCGTGTGGAATGGGGGGTGTTTTTAGTGAGCCAGCATTATGCGCCCGTGGGAGCACCGAGGAATGGACTATTGCGTCAATGTGATGTTGAGCGGGACGGGTAATATGAGATCCCGTTTCACTTTGGATGGGTTTCACGGATTGTGTCGCGATTAGAGTGGGGCATATTCGAGGGGGATGGTTTGGTGAGACTCGGTATTCACCTGCTGCCATAATCTGAGAACCGCGCTCCCCCTGGGGATTATATGGTGGTGGTGTTGCGCTAAGCGTGATGAACTGGGCCGGTATCTGTAGGCGCAGGTCGAACTGTCGCAGTCATTGTGAATAGAGGAACTTTGAACGGAGCCGTTAGAGCAGAGATATTTATCGAATATTCATATACTCAAAATCGTCATCCCAACGGTAAAGAAACTCAAACTATATGATTCCAGCGATAGACAATCGCTCGACCACACAGAGCTCATCTGTGTAACATATCAGCGATAGTTGAGTGAATCTGGAATTCGCATCCTCCATTGGCCCTTTCACAGCTCCCCCGACCATCGTCTCGACTTTGAACATGCTGGGCAAATCTGTTGTGTGGACTTTGGATTATTATATGTTCGGATTGTGTTTTCGGCTGGTGTTGGCCCTTTGTGTGTGTGTGCTTGTGCGATTGTTTTCTGTCCGGGGGAAATTTGTTTGGTGTGTCGTGTTTTGGTGGATGGATGGTGATTAGTTAGTGAATGAATTTGTGCTGGTTGCGTGTAGGTTTTGGTCTTATGCTTGTGATTAGGTTGTCTGTGCTTTCTAGATTAAAGTGTGTGTGGTTGAATATATTTGCGTCTTTATGTCGTTATGGGGGATGGGAGATTTTTTTTGTTTTGTGTGGTGGGTAATGTTCGTTTGTGTTGAGGATCGTGTTTGTATGTGATGGTAAAGTTGTTGCCACTTTTGTAATTGGATTTGTGTTTTGTTTTTCGTTGATTATCTCCTTGTCGCCATGTCAAACTTTGAGAGCCCATTATTTGGTTGGATCATCATCGGACTTGGTCGGAAAGTGTGAGGATGCATATGTCATCCGCCATCAACAACTGACAGCTTGAACGGGTTTCAGAGAGACTCATCGATCAATGGTCATTGACTGGAGACAGGAACGGCTTGGATGGCATCTTTGTATCGACTCGATGCCAGAGTGAGACTTCACAGCTGCATTTCAGTGCGGGGGGAGGACATACTCGGTACTAGATGTCTTTACCCATTTTATTCATAATAAGAATGCTTTTATAATTAAAATCGCTATCTTATAATTCATGTAGGTTTATAATTCTAAAAAACTACATTTGAAAGTAATATAATGTGCATGTGCAGATATGCAGAAATTGAAATCTACATCGACTTAAGATATAGCACGCATATTCAAAAAATCATATTGTTGGGACGATTTATACTATTAACACAATTATCAACATTATCGGGTAATTTGTGAAATTTCTGTCAGATAGAACTTGACAATGTATGTATATGTGAGTATTCAGTCATCTAGTGTAAATTCATGAAAATTTCCGTGTGATAATTTTCGCATATAAATACAACTGAGTATGATTGGTTCGACGGAGATATCTGCACTAAACTATGCGTTATTGTAGAATAATTATTTTCACGAAGATTAAAAAGTCAAGAGAGGAGCGATATCGTTGTCGAGAAAGCTCAGCGATATCGAGACAATTGATCGATCGCGTCAGAGTACTGAAAAGGACATTTTAGATATCAGTTAGACTTCCTAAATTTCTCTATTGGGACAGTGTTAGTTGTGAGCAAATATGAAATGTGAAAGAACATTTTTCTACATAGTTCAGGCCAACTCCATTAGTTGTGATTACAGAAGATCGAAATCTTGCTAAGCTAATCGAAGGGATAGATGACTATTTGCATGTGTCTGACTTTGTGTGCTATTCAACTCTAATGCAAAATACCAAATAAATATGCCGCTCGATGGGTTGGTTTGTGCAAACTTAAATGCAATGAATGAGTAGTAACACCCAATGCATTCTTGCTACATAACAAGAAATTTTGAATCTGTATAGTTGCACGCGAGTTAGTAGAAAAGTATTTATCCCTATCCCAATCTAAACATTCCGTCTTGTGTGACTTCACACTTCCACGAACCTGACGGACAACTACACAATACACGAAGCAGGGGGTACATAGATCACTATCGCTTTGAAAGTAAAGTGAAAGTAGTAAAAATGAAAAAAATATGAAAGTGCAAATGAAGAAAAATATGAAAAAAAAAGCGGTAAATCTAATAGGAAGACGGACAGAGCCATCAAAATTCCGCTATTAATGTCTCAATTCTTCTCCAAATCATTCTACTAAAGTTGCGTATTCGGTTTGCCACGTTTTGAGAATAGCATGTCCTGGCAAGTGGAGAGCAGCGATTCGATAAAGATTGCTTTGGAAAGTAGATTGTTGTCTAAAAGAATCCCCCCACACCCTATCCAAGGAAATTCTTTTCTATCTGGGTTTCGTCGCATATCTCAAAGCGATCGTGAATGGACTACAAAATGACGAATCCTAAGTTTGAAATCTTCCATTCAAGCGTCTTCGTTCTGCGAGAATGTTCGCATCTATCACGTAGACGAGGAAAATCCATTCCGCAGGACTAAGCAACTATATGTATCACAAGTTTTCCAAAGTTGATATGGCTTTTGTTAGTAATTGTCTGGATGACCAGCTCAGTAAAGAGGAATATTCGAAATCGGATTCAGGTTATTTGTTATTACTTGTGGAAAAGCTGACAAAAGTTGCTGGTGCAGTTTTGGAGAGTCTGACGGACGGTGTAAGTTTAACGCTAGATCCTAACGAATATCATTGGAAGTATGCTAAGGTCTAATTTTCGAAGAGGTATAAAGAGATAGAAAAGAGAAGGCCCACGGATTCCCGACACTTTAAATGGTCCTGAAATCAACGCAGGCACACAGAAAAACCGGAGAGCTCCTCTTATATCTTCAATGATTACAATGGATGTATGGACTCAATAAGCATTCCCCACTCTGAGTGCAGCCACGTTTCTGAGGAGGTTGGAACAGAGTATGGAGCGGGGCGGAGTACCGACCTGTGATGGGAGAGCCTTCTGAAAAAGAAAAATTAACATAAGTACTCAGAGAAAGTGTTTTGATATTATATTTTAGTAGAGGATTGTTTTGACCTGGACACGTCAATATGAATGGAGCACAAATTATTTTATCATCCTTGCGTCATCGGCACCAGAGGAGTGAGGTAGTATAAAATGTAAATTAACGCAATTTCTTTATTGAAGTTTTTTAGGACTTCCTGAGAACCAGAAATTGTTTTAATGATAGAGATATCAATGTTCATGTTTGCAACCACAGAATATGAAATGTATCCAGAGATGTAAAATGCTTGCATGCATAGAGGACGTGATTTCAGATATTGAGATGCCTACATAATTAGGAGATTGAATGCCAGTGGATGCTAGTTGAAATGCAAAAAAAATGTGATTCCTGTAGTGTGTGTCAGAAATATCAAGTTGGCAATGCTCGACAATCCCTGAAGCTTCGCAAAACTTTTGAATATATAAGTTTATCATGGATGGTCCAACACCGCTATCTAGTGACTTATAAGCCACGCATTTCTTTGCAAGAGGCTATCTTCTATGTGAGATCCATATCTGGAAGTAGTGCGCTGTCTAAGGGAAAAATAGCTTCTTGCTTTAAAAAAATGAAAGGATGGTCCTCAGAATAGGCTCTAATCGTTATATCCATTTCTCTTAGGTGAACTTTTCCGAGGTACGTGGCGTCGCAAAATCTTGCTGCACATACGTGACATCAATCAGATTTCCGAAATATTTCAATGATGAAATATGTTCAAACTAGCTGTGTGCAGCGAAAGGTAATTTGTTGCATGACATCTCCCCCCCTTGATGCCTCCATTTTCTGATAGGACTTAATGTATGGGAGAAAATCGCAAAAATTGGCTTAATAACGCGGAGGTCTAGCAATGTGAGTTCAACGTGTATAACCATGCAGTCTCATGCATCCTTACTCCCAATGTACAGTAAATATAAGGACAACGATACTTGTGCTCTTTACCTGCATTGTTCTGGCAATACGATGTTGAGTTCTCTAAAATTTGATGTAATAACGCGTGTGATGGGACAGTCTATTTGCGTAAGTAGTGTTAATTTAGGTCTGCTGGCCACATGAACATGTATGATGCAAATTTCAACCTATCTGTCCCAGAGAAAATTTAGAAGTCAGATGTTTTAATTCGATGTGAAGGTAAATTTATTTCTATGGAGGCACGCATCTCCATCGTGGAATGTGTTAGAATGCTTGAGCGTCAATTTGTCGGCTGAACTATGACATTAAGAGTCTATGGTTATGCTTAGAAAGTACATAATTACAGTCGAACCCGCATATAAGGAAGTGCGGTGGGGATCGCGGCAAAAAATGTTCGGCTTATGAAGCGGGTATGTTCTTTACATGCGGCAGGGTTTTTGTAAATGTTAATATTTGGGCTCCTTTCAATCGAAGCTCGATGAGTAGTAAAATATAACTACATGTGCAATATCTGATTTAATCAATGAGATTTTATTAAGTTAAGTTTTATACTATTTTTCATTTTGAATGTAATTTTTTTGCTTGTATTATTGTAAATCTGCAAACAGTATTCGCAATTATATGCATGCAGATATTTAATTGACATTTGATGGACAAAATAATAATGCCCCATGATTAAAGGACCTTGTCATCCTAGTGAATTGCTTATTTATCAAAAAACTCAGTATGCCAATGTAGAACATAAATGATGTGTTTGAATAGCTTAGAATTATATTGCGAAGTACAGAGATTAGCAACAGTCATAAAGGAGAAAAGCAAGAGATCTGGTCAAGAGATCTTTTGTGTACCTTTACAACTGGAGAATTTTCACTAAATCACGTGTTTCCAAGTCTGTTAAGGCGATTGCTCATAGCTATTCAAATCGAGGTTTTGTGATTGCAGACGCTAACATCTTCGTAATGTGTTGTACTCTGCTTTGCTTTCCTCCTAGATATCTTCTGTATAGTGGTCAAGGCGCAAACAACATTGTTTTGGGATTGTTGTTTTGAGATTTTGCAAATTCCTGACTTCAACAATTGCATTCATATGTAAAACTATCAACGCATTGGAATATCATGCTTACAACAGTCAAGCGATATCTTGGATATCTGCTATAAATAGATATCCATGGATAGTACTTCATGAATGAATAAATGAGGAATATTGCAACGGTATAGATAGCTGACAGAGGAACAGATATATCATGTGAGGGTAGTCCTAAGAGTCTACGGATAGTTGTTAATCATAAGAAAGTGTGCTTGACAAAACAATCGATGTCGTCCACTTGAGTCGAGAAGTTGAGTTCCTAATATAAGGGTGCTTCGCATTGTGAAGTCTTTTACTTGCGGATGGGATATGAAATGCCTTCCTTAGAGCCGGGTTGGTCAGTACATGCGGATGTCCTTATACGCGGGGCTGATTGTTGCATAGAGTAACAATTGAGAGTGTGTAGTGGGATGCACAGATTATGTTCCTTATAAGCACGGCTTTGTTCTTGACATACGGGGTTGCCTTTATACAGACGTGGTGTCCGACATGATATCACTATCATTCTATCCATTGATATATCTAGGACTAGGACATAAGCTACTGCTAACTCATCTGCAAAAGAAGCACTTTTTAATCAAACATTTCGATAAGTCTCTATGAACCTCTTTGCGTCCGCCAGTATTCGTAACATATCTATGTAGACCAAAGTAGCGGAACTTGTGGAAAGAGTGAGAAAGGAGCCGTTTAGATAGAACATGATAATGAACCGAAATATCAAGATAGTGTAAAAGATGCTCGATCGACACAGGCGTTGCAATTTTTTCGAAGTATTGTCAGCGTAGTCTGACTAGTAATATCCAGGAATTACCCGAGGAATAGTTGGAATAAATTTAGTGTTAAGAGCAGTATATAAATGATCACGTTCTGAACAAATATGATGCCTTATTGACTTGTGCATTAGGTGCAGGATGTAGCTAGCAAATTTAGCATATTGTCAATGACACCTATCTTTCAAAATACTAGGTTAGAGGTACTTGTATAAAGTATATTCAACAGTGAATAACAATCCAAAAATAATACATATGTAGAAAATAAAGTCATGAGACGAAAATGCACTTCTTTGATAAACACAAAAAAGCTGACGAACTGCAAGGTTTATGACCGCGAAAGTTGTACCAGTAGACTGAAAAGTGAAGTGGCTTCATGGCGCATCTGAGGGACTATAGGTAATGTTGAAACCCTTGGTTGTTAAGCGTACATGCTACATAGAAATATAATTATTTTCACGAGGATTAAAACATTGGACTCCTAGTTATAAGAGACTTAGTATAGCACCTGGACTGAAAGCTGAAATTCTATTTATACACTAGGGACGTCCGGTTTGATCAATGATGACGCTTGTCGGGATGGGGAGGAAGCCAATTAGTCAGAGTGGATAAGGAGTGTCAGAAGCTTGTCACTCCCTTCCGCCCTTAGAGAAGACAAAATAAGTTGGAGAAGTTTGAAGCGAAAATAAGAAAAAAAAATAGAGGAGATTGGAAATCGGAAGAAGTACATGGTTAGAGTTGCAACTAACTTAATCATCGCTATCACTGAATATGGAATTATTTACTATAATCAAATGAAGCCAAATGGGTTTGACAGTACGAAGTGAGGCAAGCTTTGTGGTCTATAGAAAAAGTTTCAGGAACAACAGCCTAAAAAGTCCACATCGGTCATCTAAAAACGTGGTACAATTTGTGGTGTTAGAAATTAATTCGAAGGACTCCAATTCAAATGAATAGAGCTCTATCAATCTCAATGAGGAAATCAATGAGTCCTATTATGCGATAAAAAAAGCAATTCACATCCAAATTTTCGTGGTGAAATTTTGTATATTCAGAACAGTTGAACTTATATTCTTTATTACTAAAGTCAGATATTCAAAGGTAAAGACATATTTGGTCATTCACTATTTCAATAGGTCGTCGACGGTTGTTGTAACTTGTACAAAATTGGAACAATTGCGCGTTGACATTGTTCCTGATTGTCAGTATATTTTTGCATTTTAATACTTTACAATATGAGTGTTCAGATATTAGTGTTGGGTATAATCGAAGAATTCGCGCACAGGTTGGGTTATGAGGTTAGGTTGCAAATGGATGCTCGAAAAACGTGATGAATGATCATTCTCGAGTTAGATCAGAAGATTTGGGTGCTTGTGATACTCTATATGGTAAAATTGTCTGAGGCAAGTGGTGTAAACTGATGGAGAGAAAGTAGTAAACTTTGAAGCTCTTCTTCAAAGATTGGAGTTATGGCAATTGAGCAGATTAATGGACAATGTGGTAGCGCGGTCATCCTGCTACGATGTTTTCTGTAAGACTGCAGAAGCTTGTCATGTGCCAGTCTATTGAATTGAGCATCTCATATGAATAGTGGAATCAGGAAGAGAAATTAAATTCTCCCAAGAGATAACGAGTACCAAACCATGATACCCGGATCATTTAATCTCTCTTATAATTTCTCTTGTGACAGAGTAGTTAAAGAGGCAAATTCTTTTGTAAAGTAAATTAGTCAAGGACTGACAATCATTTGTGGTATTATACGAGAGGCTGTGAATGTCTTTCTCTATTCCAAATTTCTCTTTTCCTTTTGCCGCATCCTTTTCAGTTCGTGTCTTTATACAATGTTGCAGGGAGGATTTGTTGTATTCTTGCATAAATAAATGACGTCCATTATCCCCAACAGCCCTCTTGCAGTACTATCTAAGCTCGTTGGTCGTCAGTATTTATCCACTTCTGATGAAGTACATGATTCAATTGGTATTAATTTGGCCTCAAATGCGAACATCTTTTACAGACTTCACTCAAAAAAAAGACTCTCTCTGTCAAAAATATTATTGGGCCGAAGATTGACAAATCCACCAAATTTTGCAGCTACTAGTATGATTTAATTCATTTTTCTCAAACAAAACACAATTGTCGAAAGATACCGGCCAGTTGCAGCCGCAATTTGATCGATCTTGGAATTTCCCTTTTGTTTAGAGGATATTTCAATGTTTTATGGGTATTGAAGTTACTCATGAACTAGAGTCTTTCTCTTTCGCAAAATTCAGTGCTTCTTCATCTCATCGGCATCAGATTCTGATAAAGTCATTGTATTATTCATTGAAAAAAGTTTCTTCTTCTCTTTTCACATGTGTGATGCACCTTTTATTTCCGTTCTGTCAAGTCGATCTACCAGTAGATTGTTTTCTGGTCATAAAACATTGCCATACATTCTGTAGTTTTCACCTTACACTCGCGTTTCTGAACGTTATATAAGGGATCAGCAGTTCCAGACCTCCATACCTGATTTTAAGAAGGGATGAATTTCTGAGTTTATAATTTCCTCCAACTCTGAAAATTCATTTTACTGGATGTTCATCAACTGTTTGTTGCATAAGGTCCTCCTGCGACAGAGACCTTTTTGTGCATTTCTGAAAAAAAGAAGCTTGTGGATCTTTAGACGCTATATCACTGAGATATTCAATGTCTTTTTATCCATGTGTCTCATCCTCGATTCACACATATGGAGGATTTGGATTTCATCACTTCCTATCACTGCACCTTCCATTCTTATCGTCATACATTCATTAGATGTTCCAGGAATTGATTTGCTTTGTAAATTACAATCGGCATTTTTTTCAATCAAAATGGAGTTGGGTGCCTGTCCTTTCTTTGAAAATCAACTAAACGTGGCGCTTACTCTTGAGTGTCACTAGTTTAGTGTTTCGTATATTTTTCACTGTCCAAAAGAATATAGTAGGTAAAAAGCTTTCCACCAAAAAGGGCTGACAAAGTCATATTCAATTTTAATTTAATTTGCTTTTTTAATATAGTATATATTTCATATTCTGTGATAACGATGATAAAATTAGTTGCAACGCATGTTCTTCGTTTTCCAGAAAACTTAACTTATTCTTCTTTAGACACCTCGCTTTCACTTGACTATTGCTTTACACCATCGACAGTAATTGAGTCAAACGGACATCTAGTGTATATAAATGAATTTCAGTTTTCAGTCCAGGTGTTCTATATTAGGAGTCCCATGATTAAAAAGTCAACTTTTCAGTACGAGGAGCGTATCATTGTCGAGAGAGCTCAGCGATTGAGACAATGTTATCCTCAGAGTACTGAAAAGGACTTTTAATCGAGTGAGGTAATTTTTTTCTATGCATGCATCTCCTCTAGAGTATGTTGATATCTTAGCGTCTATTTGTCGGCAGGGACCATGTGACATTATCCTAATAATACATAAACACTACAATATGAAGTCTATGGTTATGATTAGAAATACATAATATTTCTATTCATTGAAACTGGGGAATAGAAACTACATTTCTAAAAGAAGACTTTTTTTTAAATTTAAATCAGTTCAGAATTATACTTTGAGTGTTCAGTATTTGTCACCAGTCTAGTAAACAAACTAACGATGTGAAAAATGAAGAGATGAGCAGCAGAAGAATCATAAAAGAAATAGCATCCACAGGTACTGGCATTATATATGAAGACAAATGGAAACAGTTTAGCGAGTATTGTCAACTATGTGAGAGGACAGCCAAAGAGGAAGATTTTTCACAATTTTTTGATTAATTAAGAAAGAAAAGTAAGGAAGTACGACTCCATTAACTTTATGGACTGTGTACTTCAATGTTGAAACAATAGGTTTGCAACTGCTCTTTTGGGAAAAGCTTCAAATGTATCGCGTTTGACAAATTTTGTTAAAGTCGTATTGAAGCGGGTTATAGTAGGAAAACTGCAAGACAACAATTTTCAAAGATAGAATGGTTTTTCTCTCGAATGCTTCCAATATGAACAATGAGTCCATTCATATTAAAGCTGCTGTCGTCTTGTCAATACTTCGGAGGCTGAAGATGCGCCGAACTGACAACTTTGAAAACAGTAAGAGTATTTAATATGGGAATTTTGAGGTCATTTTTAGTGGCATAGTGGGTGTCATATTCTGTTCAGTAAGCTGAGGGCGATAAGGCAATCAGAAATAAGTTCACCAGTTCCACTCGACACTTTTGGTCGCAATCTATTTCTCGAACAGTTTGAACATTCCTTAGAACAGAAACAGACAGCAGAAGGCCAGAATATTTCAAACACCTTTCATGTGAAGCAACGCATTGACGGGAGTGCTAGTATGTCAACCAACCTAGATGGGCAAACACATACTGTCAAAGAATGCCTGAAATAACTCTAAAGTTTGAAAAATCCATCAAGCTTCACTCGTGGACATGCATTCGCGGCACTGCAGCGAATGTGCTGTCTTCTCCTGAACGTGGTGCTTCTTCATCCTTACTAATCTGAATGAAGCATTTCAACTGGAAAGGGAGAATACTTACCATGAAGTACACTGAAAAACACAAAGTCAAGCAAAATTGGGGAATTTTCCAGCATGATGGTCAACTGAAAGCTTCGAAACAAGACGCGCCATTCATGTGATAGAAAAAAAGGCAGTCTGGTTTTGCATAATTGCTAGAACTTTTGGTCATTCACTTGTAAATAGCTTCACTTTTGATAATGTCAATCATATGTGTTAAGAATAACTCAATACGTTAAACCATTTGATATTTTTTGATTCCACATTCGGGTGGACAATGTTCTTACGTGAGCACATCGTACGGTTATTTCATCAATTCAAATGCTAGATAGGCACCTTGTCAAAGGAATATTCAGCGTAATAAGCCTAGATCAACATAAATACATATAGAGAAATAAATTCATGGCGGTGAACTTGTTCTATGTAGCACAAATCATCACCATGAGCTGCATAGTATTGACTGCAAGGACTAAAAGTTGAACAGGAGACTGAAAAGTGCTCACCAAGGACTGAAAGTTGAACAGGTACTGAAAAGTAATGGTCATGCGCTCTAAGGGCTATGGTAATATCAACTTTTCAACACATGCAGAAGTAAACATCTCACATTTTTAAACTATTCATCTGCTAGTGAGTTGCCATCCAGCGGAGATTTACCCATATTGAGTACTCAAAATCAATACAATGCACTCAGATTGGTTTTCATTAATACAATCACTTTCGCTGGACAGTGACACAGCAATAGCATCGTAAGGCTCAATTGCGTAGATTAGATGAACTTTATTGAGCATAGGGTAAAATGGGTGGTATGGACACGGGGGGATATGGACACTTTTTGATCTAATTTTCGTTGATAATTCCATGCTTAACATATTCATGAAAATTCTATTCGATTTGGTTTATATTGTTAAGAAATGTTCTGGTGCTTCTTAATATCAGTGATTTTGTAGCCAATATATTGGTGTTCTGGCATCCACGTGGGCTATTTACACAAAGGAATTTTTTTTTGCATTATAATCGCTATTATCATCTTCAGACTCAAATTTTGGGGAGTAAAAGTATCCTTGCATAATGCCACAATGTTTTTTTTATGATTCACAAATGCTTCTAAATATTCCACCGCAAAGCTGAAACCTGTATGAAATTGAAGTTACAGTAAATAATATAAGAAGAGAATCGGAAAACTGTTTTTGAAGCAGGGGTGATATGGACACTCTTTCGATATCCATATTTTGAATACCTAAAGTGGGATAGTTGAAGCAGAGTTAGTAAACCAATTTTCTTTTACATGATATGACAATGATTCATAAAAGATGATCATAAACACTTTAGACAGCCGTACAAGGAATTTGAATATTTCAATGTAATAATAAACTTGATTTAGCGCTGTAAATATTGATTTGGTGAAATATGCAATCGACGCTATCTAAGGCAGTATACAATCTGAAATATTTGCAAAGACTCAAATCATAATATCAGAGGAATATCTATGCAAGTCGAGATCGCGTCACCGAAGTTGACTGCATAGCTTACTGATTTTATTCATAGACTGCTATGGCGCACGTGTCCATATCACCCCGATACGATTGGCTGATAACGTGATGAAACTTTTGCTGCCTAATGCGATAATAAAATTGAATTCCTATGATTCTATCATTGTCATCACTTCTACTCAAATTCATATTAGATTCATTCATAGTTACTGTTGACTAATTGCTGCATCTAATTTGCAATGCCTAGAACCTATAAATCAAAAAACGCTCGGTCTTAACTACAGCAACGATAGCATGTTAAATGCGATCTGTCTCGTAAAAACAGGAGGTACACCTCTTTCAACGGCTGCTCATCGTTTCAGCGTTCCTCGAAATACTATACTCTCCGTCGACATGTGAAAAAAAACGAAACTATACGCCCAGGGTGGGAAAACTATTTTCACTTATCAACAAGAAAAGATTTTGTGTAATATCTGCATTCTATATGCAGCTGAGCGTGGATTTCCTATGACTATTTCTAACATTCGATTCGCGGCTTATGAATACGCACATACACTTGATCGTCGCAGAAAATTGAATTCCAGTGTTCCAAATAATTGGCAGAAGAACAAGCGGGCATCACTTGACTTGGTGGGAGTCGTTCCGCAAACGAAATCCAGATCTTTCGTTACGAAAACCTGAAGGACTCTACTGCTGCGCGTTGGCGCAGGCCTTTAACAAGGAAAGAGTTGATAGTTATTTCAATGAATTAAGAGAACTGTTTTTTTGATCTTCTCAATTTGAGAGACTTTCCATCAGCTTGTCTACAACACAGATGAGACAGGGATATCCACAGTGCCAAATAATCCCAGCAAAGTGATTGCACAGAAAGGAGCTCGAAGTGTGCAGGCTGTTCGCACAGGTGAGCGAGGAACATTAACAACAATCATACCGACTGTTTCTGCATCGGGAGACATTCTGCCACCTTTCGTCATTTGCAATGGGGGCAATGTGAAGATTGACTCACGAAACATCTACGAAACTCATAATATCGGCGTCGCCTCCACGAAGTCTGGTTATAATGATTCAGAAACTTTTGTTCGATATCTGAATCATTTTGATAGACACAGGACGAAAATTCCAGGCAAGAAGTGTGTTTTAATTTCTGGACGGACATGCTTCACATGTTTCCATCGAAGCTATTGATTTCTGTATTAATCATGACATTGAGTTAGTTATTGCATACCACCTCATTCAAGCCATAGATTACAACCCTTGACACGCATTTTAATGCAGTCCTCAACGCAAAACGCGCGTGGTGCAAGGCCCTTGAAAATTTTCTAAACTGTTTGAGCGGAGTCTCCGCGATTACGAATACGACCGAAAACTTCGCTTCGCTTTTTTGTGCTGTTTTCAAGAAATATTGAGAAGAAAAGTCCTTGTTGTTGACGCATTTGCACATTGCGGAATATATCCCAATTGCAAAATACAATCAGTGATCATGAGCTCTCCGTTTCAAAGTCATTCCTTTCAGAAGTTGAAAGTAAGATGGAAATTGATTTCAGTCAAGCCTTGTGATGTTCAAGATAATAATTCTGAAGCTATCTTAATCAGATCTATTAATTTGCCAGCCCTAAGAAAACTTTGAATCCTACACATACTGAAGTCCATAAGATTCACATCACGTCTCCAGAAATATAGGGAGAAAAAACTTGTAGTTCGAATGCGATTTGATCAAAAGAAGAAAACCATTGTGCCGTTTGATAAACGATGGGACAACAATCGCCATGCACATCCAGAGATATCGAAGACAGTATTTTGCAGCCCTCAGACGTCAAAATCTCTAAAAAAGGATTCTACAAAGCAAACGAAAAGAAAACTTGATAACAAGGAAACACAATGTTGCTGCTGCGACGCAGCTTGAGAAAGAAACGTGAACAGGAAGATTGGATGAAATGCGAATCTCATGCAACAAGTGGTGTTGTGGGAATCCCTGTTTCGGCACTTTCATTTTGCTATAAAATGCGCTGTTAAAAGTTTATGTGAGCCTTCTAGGTAGGACTGGTTTTGTCTCACCTTTAATAGGACTACTTTGTTTTTTTAGAATTGTTTGTTGAATAAAAGAATTACTCGTTGGTGTACCCATATCACCCCGACTCATTTTTTTTCTACTTGGAAATTTGTATCCCTTACGCGATGCTACAACGGTGCGTCTGGCGTGGACTATTAGTGGTCACAACCCTCCATTCAAAATTCCTTCACAACCGTGTTTAGTGATCCATAACTAGTGATCTTGCGACCCAAAACGAAATCTTCTGCTTGTGTCCTTTTTTAGATTCCACTGAAAGACCAAAATGCCGCCTTTTTTCGAAATTTTGGGTTACTTGGCTATATTAATCGATTACCAGGCCAACTTTGGCTACGCAAAAGTCAATTAATCAAGTAACAGAAAATGTAAATAATAAATTTCACAATTTTTAAGATATATTTCATGGTTAAACTAGTCTTCTCATTTTCCAAGATGGCCGCCCAAAATCAATAAAAGCCATAAATTACAAATTCATGCTTATCTCTCATTAATAAATAAAATAAAATCACACACCACACACGCATCATCATCATCACTGGAATTTATAATATCTAATCACTTTCTAGTAAGCCTAACGAAATGCTCAAGAAGGAAACTGTCTCATACAAGATATCTTTGCAATATGAATGTTCAACGTTGCGGCTATGCAAAAGATCAACCATTGATTGAAGGTTTTCATTGAAGGCTACCGATTACATTCAAATTTTGGAATCCTACATATCTAAGCCACGTGTGAATATTCGTAACTTTATATATGTCGAACTTTGTTTCAATATGTTTACTTCAATTCGTTGGATGGATGGTGAGATAGTGCCATGCCGAGAAAAAACCAAGTCATGAAAATAATAGAAAACGGGTTTTGTTTGCTTTGCTATAAGAAAACAAAAGAGATGAGAACAATAACCTGATCAGCAAAAAACGACGATCGAAGAACAATCTGATAAATGGACTTGACTGGAAGGGGGGGCGACGATTAGACTACATGCGTCCTTTTTGGATCATGTAGAATTGAGATTTTAGAATACTCCAAGGAATATTCCATCACAGGATCGACAACGTTAATTACCGATTTTTTCATTCGTTAATTTGTCGAAGTCGACCTTCCACAAGTATTACGGGTCAAATTCATTGTGTACGTGTCTGATTTTGGCAATTGTCCGGCCTCCAAGGAATTGGTACCAACGCGTCTCATCGAACACCTCATCGGCTTCTAGTGATCCATCTTTCATCAACGATTTCGTCATCAGATATCCAGAATATATGTCAAAAACAAAATGTTCTCCAATTTCGTTTCGTCCCCGAAGCAATGAAGGTCTGCTAGCTTTTGTTTTGACTATCCTGAAGAAAGGAAAATCACACGTATGTACAAATACGAAGTGAATGAAAACTAGAAAGAGCCCTCTCTTCACTTGCGCTACAGCAAACATCCTAGTGCAAAAGTTAGCAACACGTCGAATCAACTGTTGTGTAACATTACCAACTCACACCGGTCGCCAGTGAGATATCGACGGAAATCCACATCGCCAAAAGTCGTTCGACAGAGAGTCCCTCAAACGATTCTCATCTGATGACATGCTTGATATACAAGTTGATATGCAACTCTCTAAGTCGGCAAAACTTTACCCTTGGCTTCTTCATCTTCGTGTGGACGAATTCATGATCAATCTATTGTAGGAACCCAGATTGAAAGATAGCTTGAAGACGGAGTCCTCTTTTTGATCTTACTTTACTGAAAAGAAACTTGGAATTCGTCGTGTCGTCCGAATCAGTGTAGTGAAAGTCTTATCTTTTGCCACACTTGGAGAGCTTTATCAACGATATGGGTCCAGGACGAAGTATTTCAGAGCCGGTTCAGAAGTTTGGTGTTGACGGAGGAGCGGCTTCCAGAAAATAATGCTTGAGCATCGTCGAAACGCTGGTGAGCCAAAGACATGAATCAAAATTGTCGGAGAGTATGTCCTCTTCGAAGGATACCGGTGGTCAAGAAACTTTTTTTTGTGGCACTTGCTCCCAAGAAGAACGAGAGCTATACGAACTTGCTCTAAATAAATGGGATTCACCTTCGCATGAGAGAGCTTTGAATAGCACGCGCTATCCTCTTCGTTCGCTACGATCTGAAGATGCGAACAGTTCCTTCTAGGACTTATAGTCATTCGTCTAGTCACCCGTGTTCTTGGTGCCGTGCCCCACACGTGACGAATCTGAAATCGAATGCTCCCCCACGCACAACTCGGTAATATAGCAGAACAATTCTGGAAGTTTTATTACCAGCAGAACTCCGACAGAACTGCCGCTAAAAGGTAATGACAATGTCATCCATGTTCCGCTGTTGAAAGGTGAGCTTGATCAACGCGTTGTTGAAGTGTGCCTCCCACCGGAGTTGCATCTTTTTACTTGGAATTGTGAATAAGATTTATAATGAAATGTTTGAAGACATGGTGGAGCGCTCTTGCAGTGGAGCAAGTGTAGTCCATGTGGAACGTAGTGCCATTCATGCGGTTCATTTGATGGAAACGCCTTGCAAAAAGTTGTTGACCCGAATTGATTCTTTTGGGCGGGCAATGTGTCCCCTTCGTTGTTTAGCGATATGTCACTGCTTTTGGAAAGATATTTAATCTCGTTGTGAATTCAGTTTGGAGAAACATTGAATCCTCAATTTCGTAGACACATTGAACAAATTTCGTGATAACTACATGGCTTGGGGGATTCAAGTTGCTCCAAAAGTTGCAATGCGTGTTTTATCATGTTTGGAGAATATTTGTTCTTCGAACAATTGCTCTTAAGTGTTGTCAGGAGTGAGCAAGCCCAGTGAATCGGTACATGCTGACTCAAAGAATATGGAATAGTTATAAAAAGTTGAATTTAGTCACCTGGCCGAATTATTTCAAAATGTTGCTGCGTGCATATGTGATTATAATGCATGCATTTTGCAGGCAAACTGTCTTTTTATTTGTAATGTTTTGTATGTGTTTTTGTAAGTAAATCGTGCGGGATTAAATGAGCATATATTTATAGCAGAGTTCTCTTTTCTTGTAGCTTCGTTTTATGGAGTGTGAATTATATTGATTCGATCACTGCTATCATTGCTTTTATTGGTTGCTTAATGGCTTTAAATGCGGTGTATAGTACCTACGATTTAACCTAAATTTATGACTGGCAAATATATTGGCCTACATGCATGTAATTAAGTTTGACCATAAGTACATGTAATCATGATGATAGGATTGTCAGAATAGCAAGCATGAAAGGCAGTAAAAATGACTGATTTGTCGACAACATATTTATGTCTTACAACTGGAAGAAAGAATCATATAAGTAAATCCCCCTAAACTTCGATATAATTCTAACGATGATAAGCATGAATATGTAATTTATGGCTTTTATTGACTTTGCCATACTTTGGCGGGGCATCTTGGCAACTGAGAAGACTAGTTTATAACCATTGAAATATATTCTGAAAATTGGTGAAAAAAAAATTATATTATTTTACACATTTATGTTACTTGATTGATGATTTTTTTCGTAGCCAAAGGTTGGCCTGTAATCGATTAAATATAGCCAAGTAACCCAAAATTCGAAAAAAAGGCGCCATTTTGGACTTTCGTGGATTCCAAAAAAGGACACAAGCAGAAGATTCGTTTTGGGTCGCAAATCCACTATATGGGAATACACACTAAACACGGTTGTGAAGAATTTTGAATGGAGGAGTTGTAGACCACTATAGTTACGCCATACTCACCGTGGCTATATATAAATATCATAATGGATTTTCATTCCCTTGAGACATAATTGTTATAGAAAGGCAGTGCCCTCTAGTTACAATTTAGCTTATTAAATGTATACATTCGTCCGCTTATTACTTAGAATTTAGACCCTAAGCAAAAATGTCCATATCACCCCCCATTTGGGACTATAGCCTATTGAACTATAGCCTATGTTGCTTACTGTCGATCGAATGTCGAAAAGAAAAATATATTAAGCATTGAGGAATGTGATCACTAGACACAAACGCGCAGACAGGCAATTGTATCTCCGTGATATATACCGCTTCAAGCGCCTGTATTACGAAAGTCATCTGGCTACAATTTCAAACGGCTTGTTATTCATAGAAACCTCTGTGATTTTTCCAACTTTAAACCATATATGTTTTTTTCCTTTAAACATATTTGCAATATTACTGTTGTCTCAGCAATCATGCCGACATATTGTTGGTAAGTAACTATTATACAAGAAATTGTTCATTATGGAGGACGTGCATATAATTGTTGTTTACTGGATTGGTTCTCAACTGAAGGACGACTGATATACCGAATAACATTGTGATACTTAGAGAAGTTTTATTAAGATATCTTCCCATTCAGATTTCGTTGGTCTTCTTTCAACTTCAAGAATCAGTTCTATACGGCTAGGGCTTCATTGATCATGCGTATGGCTGTTTCATTTCACTATGTTTGAGGAAATCGAGTATGTTACGTCCATGTTTGCGAGATTTTTATATACTTTTCATGCTATTCCATAATTCGATCAATCAAGGTGTAAACTCTTTCTAATTGTATTTTGAATTGAAATTGTCGCTGATCAGCTGGATTATAATTGCTTTCAATTTTGCTGTCAAGACCACGGTTAGCGCTCGGCTGACAGTTGTATGGATGTGCTGTATGTTTTAGATGCATTAATATTGCTTAGAGTTATTCGAATCATAAACGCATTGATAAATCTATGGAAACTTGCACATGTAAGGAATGTTTTACAATTTTTGTAAATTTGAACCTATTTCTCTTATTATATAAAGTTTTGTTCCATTGTTGAGCTTTCCCTTTAGAAATCCTCTTTGATTTAAGATGAATGGAAGTCATTTTCCTTTTAGTTATTTGATTTAATCTTTCTCATTCAAAATTTTCGTTTAACAAATTTTTTGAACATTTGACCTAAATTTATAGGGTCTCCATAGCCTAGAGGGTAACTGTTCTTGTCTTCTTTTTTGTATAGATGGTAGCATCCCAACTTTCAGCAGATGGGATTTCATCTTCAATTAATTTAAGTAATTGGTTGAATAATAGCAGCAAATATAGGTTCTCTGATTAAAGGGTTGTTCTGATGAAGCATCTTTGATGCGAATCGCATCTGGTCCACTTAATTTTGCCCCGTTTTTTTGTAGCATTCAAATGCTTTTTTAGTTCGCATTTATTGTTATTTCTTCATCCAAAACTTTCATTTTGCAAATTTGCTAGATGTTGGCTCTGATTGCTGCTTTACTTGTCATGGACTGCAAAGGTATATCGGCATTTCTTTAATTCGGCCTTATAAGAAATTATAGCTGAGCTAAAATTACTTGTGATGTATTTTTTCTTCTTGTTGTTTATTATAATGCCAGTATGTCTCATTGATATTTATTTTTCTTTCGCTAAATTATCAATTTTTCTAAATTATCATTTTTCCATTTTCGCTTTTTTCTTATTTCTTTTTGCAATTTTTTTCTTGAAATACATCAGTATCCGTAAACATTCATTAGATTTGTTCTTTTTATATATTGTTTGTCTTTTTATTACTAATCTTTTCTGCAAATTTTCATTAATTTTGTTATATTTTGTAGAATTATTTTGATCTATGAATTAATTTTTTGTAGAATTGATGTCTGGCGACAATTTCTAATTGTTTTCAATTCTCTATATGATCTCATTCGCTATTCATAGAATTGATTATTAACCCATTTGATAATTCTAAGCCTTTTAAATTTTAAATAAAAAGAGCCACGGAAATTCATAATGACTCAATTAGCACGAGGCCTTCGTCAAATCTCAAGGGGTGCACAACTTTGGACAGAAACAAACTCTTAGATGCAAACTTAGAAATATAAAATTGGAATCATTCATAACAGATACTTAGGAAAATATAGTAGATATTCCTTTATACATGAACATAATAGAAATCAAAGCATCATGCAATACCTGTAAGACAAACAATACAAACCTAGTGCTCATAGAAAGAAAGCATAAAAAATGAAAAAAATGAAGAAATCTACCACGGAATAAAAAGGAAAAGGACTAAGCTATAAACATCTTTTTGAGCACAAAGATCTGGACTCCTTCGTCTTGATTAATGAGGGCGCGCCTCTATAATTGAAAAGGGATTGATCAATTTACCGCGCGCACTTGTATATCACAGAAAACCTTCTTCTGGCATCAGTCGAGGATAAGCATCACAAATTTGGAGATGTCGAGTATAAGTAAGTAACACTGCTGGATGGATTGTTTGTCGATTCTTGCGGGGGGGACACTTCTGAGGTTTATTCAAGCCATTTTGGGACGTGTTTTGACCACTTCTCTCTCTAAAGACATCTTGTCGTCCTCCCCAATATACCTGCATTATTTCGTGGCTCTTTTTATTTTTCGCAAAACTTTCATTAGACATTGTCCTTTTTTTACATGTTGCAACATGTTTGTCTAACAACAATGGGCAGGACAATAACATGTTTGTCTGCAACAATATTCTTAAACATATTCGGACTGTTTTTCTTTCGTACTCATTTTGCAAGGAAATCATTCGCTTATACTGAAATGTTGGATTCGATATCCTCGATTTCTTCTCGGAATGGTATTTTTAGTTTAATTTTTATCTTGTGAATGATCAGTATACAAAAACGGATTACCCAATTTCAAATTTTCGTTTATAAAATGTTTACTATTGATTCTGATATGATCAAGTAATCCAAATCCATGGATTTTTTACAACAAACATTTTGAATACAGTGAAATGTACACTTTCCGAAACAATCGCTATTCTACAAATCTTCCGTTTGTAAAATAACTCAAGTTTATAGTCTCATCACAAAAAGTAAAGTGTATTCCATGGCCATAGTTGTTAATTGGTTTTATCTTCTTGATTTTCTCTTTGGCAAACGCAATTCCTTATTGTCGCTTTCTAGTACCCAATTTTGCCATTCATAATCTTCTCAGTATCATTTATGTTCTCCATTTTGTGTTCATGAATATGATTTTTCGGACAACGTCTTGGGTATAAAAATCTTAATCTTTATACTTTGATTCCCTGTATCGCTTCTATAGCATGCTATTAAAATGCAATAATTTGGTAAGTATTCGTATATATATATAATATTTTGATATTCATATGATTTAGCAAGTATGTATAAAAAATGAAAAAAAAAAGAAAATTAGACAAAAAAATTTGAACATAAAAAAATAAAAAATATAAACTCATAATTTTTAAAAAATAATAGATAAAAATAAGAGTTCAACATGTAAAATTTTAGAAATTATCAGTTTTTCAATTTTCATTCACCGACATTTTCATAATTCTAGGTTAATCCAAGTTGGTCCTTTATGTTATACTGATATGCCTTGCTCTGATGATTCTTCCTGTTTCCTATTGGAATGATATTTCCTTATGTGTATTGAGGTGTGGTTTGTTTTCACACTCCCTGGTAAGAATAAAATATTTAATTAATGGGGGTAAATTATCTTTTCTCTCTCATAACGGTGTTTCATGAGAACAGACAGATTTATGTCGCCTCTAAGTCTTTGTGATCATACCAGCGTCTATTGACTTTATATTACTCGATTTAAGTTTGTTTTGTTTATCTGAATAGATAAGGTATACTCGTAACGACTCGTCGGTGCTACGTGCTGTGAAGCGTTAAAACGAAAATAATAAGGGGTTGATCTATACGTATACTATGCCTAAAAAATGCGCTGGGTGTGTTGTGATATATAATTGTCCTATGAACAGTGTCTCCTGTCGGTGTTCAGGTAGAAACAGAACACAGGACGAATCTTTAAAAGCCTTCACCACCGCTTCAGACAAAATGGTTTCTCCATCAGCGATATCTCTAAAAAGTAAGCAGGATAAAGGAAAAAATAAATGCAGACATAACGAACGCCAGTGAAAAGATTCGTCGTATGTTTAAACTTAAACTATGTCAGCGATCTGACTGTAAAAGTCAAGTGTTGCAAAAACTGGTCAAACAACGTGACTCCACCTATTCAAATTAGTTAAATAAACTAAATTCATCTACGCCAAAAAAACAAAACAGAAAACACGAAATGAGATTTGTACCATCTGCACAAAACTACGTAACAAAGTATTCTTGCTCCGGACCGGCTTTATTAGTCTATAAATTTACTTGCTTATTGTGTGGCGATTTTTTTACGCTTCGAGTTCAAACTAACCGCCCGTTCACTAATCTGTGGGTAAAGGGTACAACCAGATATAGCGAGGAGAGCGCGGTATCACTAATAAAAACAAGAAAAATGCTCTGTAATGAGCACTTCCGGAAATCTCATGCGGAACAGAAACATGTTCCGTCAATAAACGGGACATGGGGACCATAAGATATCTTGGACAAAAGTGACAATGCCGTTGACTGCCGCCGAAATAGTGAAGCTCGGTCAAATTGACAGATTAAGACCCGCTATGATCCACAAGTACGGACTACCAAACTTTTAGCGGTATGTAACACATCTCGGTATCATTGCTATTTATAATGCGTTGCATTGATTGGGACATGCAATGGTCCCACCTTTTGATATGTCTGTGACACGAAGCGCGTGTTTTGATTCTACTCAATTACTAGTGTACATAACTTACGAAGGCTAATAAAGAGAAGAAGTGACCCGCTTGTTTTTTAGACATTTCGCAGGAAATCGTATTTACCTCTGTTCTATGCCTTCAACATCAATATGCAGTTTGTTTCCAAAAACGATTGCCCAACCAACTTTTTAACTGTGGTTTGCTTTACGATTCAAAATATTCTGTTCTAATTGGAAAACACATGTTTTAGTGCTTTTTCTTAGTTTACCACTGAGGATAAAATATACTGTTTCCACCAAACAGAGAAAACTGCACGGAAATTGGTGTCCGCAGTCTCCACTGGGACAAGATTTCTGAAGGCTCATATACTTGCTTTAATCCGTGGAAAATATTGTAAAAGTGATTGTCAGTGTGATCTTTAAACGAAATCTATATTCAATAACATTTGCAAAATTAAGTAATACACTATAATTTGGATTAAATTGTAGAAATTCAACAATATATACGATGCGCCTGGGTTGAAACAGGCAGCCCGGCGTTACAAAACCAGCAACAGTCAGATCAAAGCAAAATTGTTCGTGCGGTTTAACTTCAGACAGTGCTCTACAATCCGCGGTCAAGTGCTCAGGCAGCAGGCATCTCACTGGGTATTACATGTGGGGTTGCATTGAAATCCAATCATTCATTTCAACTGATATTGCTTCATGTTTTATATAAAGATATCACTTGTATTGAAATTATTTGAGATATCGCTAATTCCTACGCTAGAGATGGTTAAGTGACACAACCTATTTCTTGCAAAAAATTCGTGTAGTCGACCATATGACAGTGGAGGTCATAGTCATTATAGCAACTAAGCAAAAACCAAGCTCCTCTTTATTTTATAGTCGATTAGCGCTAAAATTATACAGAAGTTGACGGCACTCCGCCGTCCCGAACTTTCAAAAATCGATAGAAATATGATAGACGCAAAAAGAAAGAGGAGACTAATTTTTGCTTAGTTGCTATTCATATAGGCTGGAATATAGGATTCTGAGAATTTTATTTGAGATAAAGTAGGTCTAATTCCATGCTTAAGTTAGCACATTTTTGCTGCTTAAGAAGCAGTTCGCAACATTGGTTCGACGCTTTGGAACTGATTATTTTATCGCATCAAGCTAGCTTTTCTGACGCTAAATAACTTATTTCTGTTCTGATTTGGTCGATGATTTGCAGGGTTGCCGTGGCGATTGATATTTGAATCCTCACCCCACCCCGTACCCACAGAAAAACCTGTGGGCATCCCCACAGAATCCCTACACCCCCACAAGATAAGCCCTTGATTAGCATGTTGCTCCTGTTCGTATAGAATAATTGATGTCCAATATCTCCATCTCACTGGAACTTCTGCACAGCATTCAACGATCAGAAGGCCGCATTTGACTCCAGAGATGCGGAATGGGAGTCCTTGAAGAAAGTCATCGATTGCGTGTTGTAACTTTTGTTACTTTTCTTTGCTATCTTCGGTATAGGCCTGTTTCTCTTTAAAATTGTAGTAGCCTATTTTCTATCATTATTGAGCCTTGATTCTGACTTGCCACCTAGAAATCATTGCATCGAAAATTTAACTAAATGCTCGTTCAAGTAAGGAATAGAGTCAGCCTTGAACACGTATTTGACTTACAACTTTACATTTGCCTGAATCATTTGGTTGCATTAGCAGATAGGTGTTCTTTATCTATCTCTACTGATTCGCAAGTTTTTGTCGTCTGCTGCTAGCTTACACGTACAGTTTACATAGGTTCTTCTCATTTCGCTCTTAATTCTTTAATGATTCATGAGACATGACACCTTTTTCCTTAAAACTACCATAGAATAGTTTACCGTAAACGCCTATCTCGAAATGTCTCTTTTTAATAGTATGACGAAATTGTCTTTATTTCTTTGTTTCTATAAGAAATCGGTTATTGATCAGCTTGTGTTTTTCAAACTCCCTCTTCTACTCACTTTGGATTTTTGGTTCACTTAACCTAATTATTGACCATGTCGATCCTACTTCATTTTGCTACGGGATTACTTTAAGTCTGACTATTACTTTAAAGGCACAATTTTTGCATTACTGCTCCCTTAAAGGAAACACATTTGTATGAAAATTCAGCAACTACATGTAGACTAAAGGAAACAAGGCCTTATTAAAATGTTGAGATGAAATGTTAATACGAGTATGTACTTAGTTCTGCACAACATTCAAGCATTGCATAGTACGCTATCTATATAATTAGCTATTTTGAAATTTCGATGTTTCTTATACTCGCCTTTTACCGTTCGCTGTTTTGAGATTCGCTGTTTAACACCAAGCAACCAGTCTACATCAAGTAAAATCAAACCTAAGCCTACATTACATCGTGTATATATGTGCGAAGAATTCTCTGGAAATATACACACATTCATTTTTAAAGAATTATGCTTAAATTCCTCGGTGTAGACAATCGTGATTAAGTACAGTAAGCTTCACAAAAGCAAGCATGAATATTTGTCAATATATTTATTTTTGAAATTTATTCTACCATTTGTCTACCAGTGTGATATAGCCATCGTTTATTGCTCAGTGGATCATGACATGTTCATATATGTGAATATTCCCGTTTAATATTCGTTAATTGAATTAATATAGCGATCATTTATAATTCTATCTCCATCAATGCCGATAAAGTAGAATATCAAAGGGAGTTTGGCCTTTATGCATCTCAAGTTTAGAATTGTTTCGCAGTAGAAATCGACTGTATACACGTGGTGAAGGAAAAAATTTTCAATCAATCTAATCTACAATTATGGATATAGACTTCGATGAAAATCATCCTGATTTTCTCGACCACTCATGTCACCGAAGTATTGCACAAGAATTTGGAGGATGTTGACCCATTTGTGTGCATGTGGTGATGAAATGCAGCACAATGAACCATTAATTGAGGTACACTTAAGTGTACAGTTAAGGATGCCTATTAGATGAAAATAAAAGTTCTGACAAGTCGCGAACAAGTGAAAAATCTCAGCTTTCATTATAGCAATGCGAGTAGATGGCTTGCAGTTGAATGATTAGTTGTGAGAAATCTTTATCACACTGTTCATGTGTCCGACGAAAATCATTCAACATTTTCATGTGTCTTGCTTTGTGGGTTGAACCCAACACGTCTTCTATATCGTAATTAGTTTAAAATCTAGTTTAATAGTGATTAATCACATTTATCACGCAAGCTTAATTTTATCACAAATATTTTTTTCTGAGCTATTTATACTATTATAGCAAATATTTGTAAGTCTCCACTCGGCTCTGCAGTAAAGGGAACTTGCAGAATTCTTCCACTTCAGACGTCCTTGACACAACTGGAACTGTCATTATAAGTCATTCAAAATTATTGAACTTGTGTTACTAATGTGAAAATGATCATCATTGATATTTCATGCATGAGATGGGTAGGCTCCGTGATGCTTTGTAATTCAACATCGAAGTTGTGTGACATGAATCATCTCTGATTGCTTCTACTGAATGTCAAAAATATTCAGAATCCCCACAGAATCCCCATAGAAGAGCAATGGGAGCTGTGCGGATGCCCTCAATACCCATACCCACCCCAAACCCATGGATATCCTCGCAGAATCCCCATTCCCACGGTAACCCTGATGATTTATC